>OZ018325.1:122352602-122927602 GCA_963969495.1 Ceratothoa steindachneri
AGTCGAGGATATTGTCTCCTCTCGTCGGTTCTCTGACCCATTGAGTGAGGAACTCGTTGTTGGCGAACTCCAGGAGTAGCGCGCTCTCGCCACAGGCTGCTCTGGTTTCCCAGTCAACTTGTCTGTTGAAGTCGCCCATAACGATGCACACTCTGCCTTGAACAAGCTCACCAGGCAGCTGGTACAGTTCCCTGTCCTTCTCAACGGGTTGGGAAGGGGGTCTGTAAAGCACCAGGGTCCTGTATCTGACAGGACCTATCTCTAGGTCAACGCCTAGAAGCTCGTGATCGGATATAATTTGGAGTTCGTAGATTTGATTGTATCCTTGACATACAACATTACACCGCCACCCTCTCTGTCTGGCCTATATTTGTGGAAGAGTTGGAAGCCAAGAACCGTGAATTCGCCTTCAAAGTCTCGGTTTGAGGTTTTTAACCACGATTCTGTTATGGCTACCATTTCGGGTTTTTCCGTCGCTACGAGGCCACGGAGCTCAGGAAACTTGTTCCTGATTGACCTCGCATTGAACAGAAGAACTTTCAGGGAGTCCCCTAATGTAGGACCCCCTATACTCTTCCGTTTCCCGGCTTCTTGGTTGTCGCGGTGGCACCATTTTTGACAACCTCCGAGAAGGTTGTTTGGGGAGTGACTCGGGCGTACTGGCGTACGTCCGCCTTCCCAATGGGCCGGACACTCCTTTGGGTGCGCTCCACGACATCCTGGATGAGGTTGGCTAGGAAAGCCTTACCCTTAAAGGAGAGGTGCACCCAATCCCTTTGGTAGAGGTCTTTTCTACCATAGAATACGGCGTACGGGTCTACAAAAAAGACACCCTCCGCCGTACAGAGGTCTGCAAGGCGCCGGTTCAGCGACATGTTCCTCACGTGGGCAGACCGGCTTGGACACCACCTCGGGAGCATCCCCACCACGACGCGTCTGCGGGTTTTCAATCCACAGTCGTCGACAGCGCCCCAAACCGTCTTCATAATCTTGCCTGTATGGCCTACCCTACCTCCTCTGAGGTAGAGGTCGTTGCCACTTACCATAAGGGCAATGACTGAAGTCTCAGAAATCTGAGACTTCTCGGCTTCAGCTCTTATTTGCTTATTCCCACAGCCTGGGAGGCAGCTCACCTTAACGCTTGTGGGGAGGCGGGCCGCTAGCAGGGGCTGCAGGCCTCGTGCCTGGGAATCACCCACAAGGCTGACCCTGGCACATTTCCCTGCTGAGCTCGGATTCTTTATTTTCGGAAGCAAGCTCTCCGATTCCTCTCTCTTCTCCGTCATGGTCTTTTCAGTCTTTTTTTTTCCTTCTTCTTCTTCTCCTCTATCATCTTCTTCCCTTTGTCATCCTTTTCAATAACTTCTACCTTTTGTTCTTCTATTTCTCTCTCTTCCTCTTTCTTTTCTTTTTATTTTTATCTTTTGGCGTTTCTGCCACATTCGGGCCCGGCCTTTCTGTAGAGGTGGTGTTTGCCATACGACTCGAGAGCTCATTTAACTTCTCTTCGAGCCTGCGGATCTGGTGGGAGTGCTCCTCCTTGAGCCTCTCGATTTTCTTTTCGAGGTCTGTCGTCCTTTCCTTGTAGTAGACCACTACTTCTTCCACTTCCTTCTTTAATATGCAGGTGGTGCATACACTGCCTGGGTAGCATTTCGCATAGCAGCCCTCCGGGAAGTCAACGCACCACTTGTCCTTCTTACATGTGGCACACGTAAATTTTAGTGGTACCCTAGTAAACCTTACGATTCATTTAAAGAGGGTCACACTGGAGCAGGCGTAGTCCCTTAAAGGGTCAGGTTGACGCTCTGGAAGAGCACTCGCACCACGATTAAAGTCTCCAAGCGGCTATTTCTCAAGACTTTGTCTAATCTCGACTTGAACTGATCAACAGAATTGCTGTTGACAACTTCCACTGGAAGTGCGTTCCAAGCGCCGCAGATGCTATATCTGAAAAATTTCACAAACAGATCACGCTGGTAACACTTCAGTTCAAGTTTGTAGCCGTGATTTATTGTTCTGCTCTGGCTAAGCTCGAAAATATCATTGTAGTCTACAATGTGGAAGCCTCGAAGTATTTTGAACATTTCGATAAGCTGACCACGCAGTCTTCGGATCTCCAGCGAGAACAAGTCTAATTCCCGTAATTTATCTTCGTAACTCTTGTGTTTGATAGAGGGAATCAGTTTGGTTGATCTGGATTGCACACGTTCTAATCTTGCGATATCCTTTTGAAGGGAAGGACTCCAGAATTCTACGGCATACTCCAAGTGCGGTTGGACAAGGGAGATGGACAAACACAGTACTATCTCCTGGTTCCGATATCCAAACTCTCGCTTTATATAACCTAACATCCTTTGGGCTTTCTTCTCCGCCTCAATATACTGCCTCGAGAACTTGAGATCACTAGTGATAGATACACCCAAGTCATTCTCAGTGTCGGTGGATTCAAGAGCAGTGCGCTTAAGGATATACTGTGATTGGAGGTTTCGGTGGCCGATATGCATCACTTTGCATTTGTTCACGTTAAAAGGCATTTGTCACGTGTCCGACCACTCCCCAATCTTCCGAAGGTTGGGGGGGGGGGGAGAAATACAAGGAGCAATAAAGATAAGAAGTACTGTAGGGTTTGAGTCAGTTATGGTATTCTTTTTCGAGTTATGCAGGCTGGGTTTAAGTGATCATTAGCTTCCTTACGGGATGAAGGAAAAATATATATTTATATCTGGATTTTGTATTCCTGTATATTATAGCCGGAATAAGCTTTTAAAATGGTGAACAAGGAATATAATTTTCTTATTAAAACAACAATAATTTTCTGATTCTGACTCTTTTTTTCTTTTTTTATCACAAAAATTCACCTATATAAATAGTAATTTCATCTAAACTTAACTCTATAACATTTCAACCAATCAGGCGCCAGGATAGATTAAAATGTTACTAACGCTTCAATCGTTTACACATAAACACGGTACAGCAAAACCTTTTGTTTGTACATGAAACCTTTTGTTTGTACATGAAAGAACTCTACAGAGAATTGAGAGTCATGTACGAGTTAAACATCAGAAATGCATCAGTTGACTCGCTACAACGAAGTAGAGAGATCAAGGAAGAGCTCAACCAGTTGATCCTCGAACAACAACAGAGACAATGGGACGATGCGATCGAGAGCCTCGATCAAGATGCATCTCCCAAGGACTTTTGGAAGAAAGTCAAAAGTCTCAGAGGATCATCTGGAACAAAGAAGAAAATGGAAATCCAAAAAGAAGATGCATTCATTGAAACAGAATAGAGAAACATCGAAGTAATACTCCGGCGTTATTGGGAAAAAATCTTCAGCATATCGGAAGAAGAAAACGAAGATTTTGATATAGAGTTCGAAAACAACATCGTAGACGAGCTTAACACGGAAATACACCGAACGCATCCTCATCACCAGGTGGATAGACTGCGTGACGGAGACGTCGAGATCACCGAAGAAGAGATCCTTGGCGCACTCCGCTCATTCCGACAAAAAACCCCAGGCCAATCGGGGCTTACGAAGGTAAACTTCGAAAAGGCACCAGCCAACATCATCGAAGGAATGAGACGTATTTTTAACGCATGTCTGAATACAGGGTACTGTCCAGATGCTTACAAGACGGCAAAGATGATCTTCTTGCCCAAGCACGGAAAGGACCCAACGGTGAGAGAGAGCTACCGCCCAATTTCACTCCTGGAATTTGGCGGGAAACTCTCCGAGAAGATCTTCAACGGGAGACTGGTGTCTCACCTGGAAGAAAACTCCCTCTACAACCCATGTCAATTCGGGTTTAGAAAGAAGCGAAGTACGGAAATGGCAATCAATGTCATAACGGAAAAGCTTTCCCAAGCCAAACGGGACAGGAGTTATGTGGATATCGTTTGTCGGAATGTATCAAAGGAGTTTGATAAGGTGTGGCAGCGGGGCATGCAGTATAACATCTTACGGCTGGGTCTAAGTGAAAAATTAGAAAGAACTCTCTGTGACTATGTCATGGAGAGAGCGGCGTATGTCAGTCTAGGGTGCACGGACGGACCAAAGTTTCCGCTCACTGCGGGCCTCCCGCAGGGGGGGGGGGTGTCTGTCCCCCACCCTTTACTCGATATACACCGCAGATATCCCAGCCCCTGTGTACCCCTCTTCCCTCAATATTCAGTACGCCGATGATTTCAACCAGATAATCGTATCTCCATGGAGGAATGCGCCGTGGCAAGCTCGCATGACAGCGATGGAAATCGCGAACTTGAACAACTACGAGGCTCAGTGGAAGATAAGAAAAAACCAAGAGAAGTTCAAGGTGGTCCCCATTGGACGCACCCTAAGAGCAGACGTGCGTGTGGGGGATACGAGATATCCCTACACCAACGAATGCAATGTACTCGGTATGAAAATCATCTCTACCGGGTACAAAAAGCACGTCGAAGAAAGAATTTCTCAAGCCTCGTCCGCTGTCAGAACTCTATATACATTTATAAATCTACGTGAAAGCAACAAGAAGAAGACCTACAATGCCCTTGTAAGATCTACGTTGCTTTACCCCGCCTCCACCCTCTCATGTGTCTCAAAAACACAAAAGAGGCGAATTCAAGTAGTGCAAAATAAATGCATGTACCTGATCACGGGTAAACGCAGGCAAGACTGAAGACGGCAAGAAGATCTGCACAGAGAGGCGGGGATAATTCACATTAACAAAGTCATAGAAGAACGGACCCGGAAAATGCAGGATCTGGTTAATCGGGAACTGAGTGATAAAATCACCCAGATGATTAACCAGAACAGAAGAGCTGACTGTCACCCCAGATTTCCGAGCTCCGCCAACCGAGTGGCTGGCGGAGACGAAGTGCCTTTCTATTCATAATGTGATGTAAAACCTGTAAAGAAAAGAAACAAACCGAACAAGACAAGAAACTCAAACTACGACAACAACCCACCGATGAAGACACCTTTAAACCAAGACTACGAAAAAAAACCCGATTTCGACAAAAAATCACCAACTAGAAGAAACAAGAACACTTAAAAAACACACGCACACAAAAAATACCAATACATTAAGCACGCACTTAAACGTATTAAAAACACATACAAAGTAAGCAATGCATAACATACACCAAATAAACTAAAAATTATTAAGACAAATGGCTTGAACGCCATAAATAATAATTATTTATAATTATTACAAATCTACAGTAACAACAAAGAATACACGCAACCAATAAAGTAATAAAAGTGATAGGTCTGATCACCAGACTCTAGGCATCTCTTTGCACCCTACTACACTTCTTTCTCTTTTCTCTATCTATCCACACACCCTATCGTCCCCCCTTACATGCACCCACTTTAATTGAATCAGAATCAAAAACCTTTTGTTTGTAGGAGTAGAGTACAGACTTGGAAGAAAACTTGGATATTTTTACGCTCAAGAAGAAGTCACAGCCGGCAAAGGCGGTAAAGTCAAGTGAAAAACCAAGAAAACGCCAACCAGCTTTGCCATTTCCCCACGGGGAAGAAAATAACAAGTTTATTTGGAGCGACGCACAGACAACACATGTCTGGCTAAGCCCCCTTGCAGTCCCCCCCCCCTGGAGCGTGGAGACCTAAGTGAACTGAACTGACACTCATCAATCTCGCCCAAACTATGTCGGTCCACTTTGATAGACATAATTGGAGACGTAAAGGAAAGCAGGTTTGAGGATTAGCCCACTGTATAACTCTACGGAAGAGAACGCCCGGTTACGAGACGATGCTGAAAGCTTTGGAGAAGAGTTCGCTCTAATCTCTGAGGGTAGTTCCGGCCAAGACCACAGGGAGACATGCCACCGTCCCTGTGTAAGTTGGAAACAGAATCGATATCCAAACCCCAGACGGGGCGGCACCCCCAGGTGGTGGTAGTTGATTCAATCACCACCCATCATTAAGTCCGCCACATATCATCTGTCTGAGGGGCCTCCCCGGGTCCACCCACCATTCATCCACCCCATCCCGCAGTTCATGTTCACTGAAGTTTTCTTGCGAAGGGAAGGGAGGGGGTTGCCCACAATAAACAACTCCATATAAAAGATCACCAGATTCACCAAGAATGAAGGATCATCGTAAAGGACTCTAAGGACTACAAGATAAAACTAAATCACAAGAGGATAAACAACCCAGGGGGGCTTCCCCCGAGGGGATAATGGAGCCTAATGGGACAACCAAAATCCCGCTATGCACCATCAGTGGTAGCGTTAGGCCAACACAGGAGAAGGTGTTTGAAATGGTCTTCGGGAAACTGAAGATGGCTATGCTTCGCCTGCTCGAGGTTCCCACAGGATATGTGAAGGTCTGCGAGAAGGAGAAAGACGTGGAGGGAATTACGAAGGAGGAGGCAGTGGACACACTGCGCGAGATAGGCCTTCAACCTGCAATCCCACCACAAATCCAAACGCACAGGAGCGTTGTATGCAGGAAGCTGGACCCTTGGATTGGTCAACATACCAATGAACAAATTAAAGACGAGATTACGAAGAACCAGTCATGGGCTAAAGTTTCAAAAGTCATCAAGTTCTGGAACCGAAAAGAAAACGTAGAATACTCGCATGTGTTCAAAGTAGTCTTCACGGACACAGCGATGGCTCAAAAGGCAAAAGAGAACGGTCTTTTGCTTTTTAACGCAAAAATCAGCGGGGAGCAGATAGAAAGGGAAGAATTTACTCCCATTCAGTTCTGCTTCCGCTGTTACAAGATGGAGAGCCACGCGACAAAAGACTGTCCCGAACCACAAGAGATCTGCTCAAGGTGCAGCGAGGCGGGGCACCACTGGAAGAACTGCAGCAGCCCGAGGGAAAAGTGCGCCAACTGCGGCCTAGGACATCGCTCTATGGCTATGGCCTGCCCTCTTAAAAAAGACCTAATCAAGAAGAAGGTTCAGCAAAAGAAAGATGAGCAAACCAGGAGGCAGAACACCACGTATGCACAAGCAGCGAAGGCAGTCCTCACAGAAACTGAAGCAAAGAAAACCTACCTGAGGCTGGAGAATGAGAACTCCACAAAAATTCTGACATGCATATTATATGCGCATGTCAGAAATCTAACTAACCCAGGAACATTTGCAAAGGAGCTGAACCAGATGCTGGCAAATAACGGTATGGGCGAGATGTGGTTCCCCGAGAACCCACCATCTGGTGGCGTACTCCAGTTGCAAATGGTCCCTAAAGAAATGGTTAGCAGAAACCAGGAGACAGAGAAGCGGAACAATAAGGAGGTTAGACGGCCAGATCCCAGGATCGAAGCCAAAAAAAAGAGAGGCGGCCACCAAGACAGTCCAAACAAAACCACAGTGTGCGGAAAAAACGAAAGAGTCGGAGACATCCGACACCACAGACTCCACGGACTCCTCGGACTCAGAGGGCTCCGTATGCGAAGCCAAGCCCAAAAGGTAAAGAAGGCGAAGAATAAGAAAATTGACGCCGACAGGATCAACCTATATTTATACGCCTTGGAACAATTCCCCTTCCCGAAGGACTGGGTCACGAACAAAATCTGTGTGGGGATCAAGAAGAAGTTTTACAAATGGGACTTCGATGCCCAATGCGACGAACCAACGGTGGAGGAAGCTTTGTATAACCAAAGTATCGCCTTCCACCGTGAAACCTTCGTTGAACTGTCCCCAACAGAATTCAAAAATAGAAGAAACGGGAAAAGGAAATCAACTACCCGTAAACACTATGACATCCACACAAGCCAGAACAGAGAATGGAAAACCAAAACAACAGGTTAAAGATCTTAATGCTCAACAGTAATGGATGGGAGGGGAAAGCCACGGCATACAGCAACATATTCCGTGTGCTAGATCCCGACATCATACTGATTACGGAGCATGGTATCGATACGACAAATAAGCGGTTGAAGATACCAGGCTACAGGTTGATATCAAAAACCATTCTCAGGAGAGGTACGACGGTGCTGCCATTGCTTTCAGAAGGAACCTATCGTTCAAACGCCTTCCGGATATGGACGAATCCTTCGTGGCGGTAGAGCTGCATACTTTAGTAGGCAAGCTCATAGTAGCGGTGGCATACCAACCACCTCGACGCAAGTATCTCCCTCTAACAAACTTTTACACCCTGTTTGGCCACGGCAGAATGCCAGAGGCCGAACGGCTGGCTGCGGAAACACAAACGAAAGAGGTCATAACTTAGAAATGATTATGAGAAGGAAAAACATTCAGCGTATAGGACCGGATTTTCCGACCTATTTCACCGTAAGGTCCGCAACGAAACCTGACATAATCATGACAAGTGATGGCTTCCCTTTGAATTACCGTAGTGAGCCAGGCTCGACAGTCCCCAGCGACCACTTACCGATCTTGACGACCATTTCTCTCGCGCAAATTCAGCTCCCAATTCCTCTTCGAAAAAGCTACGCTTCGGCCAACTGAAAACGCTACAAGGAAATCCTTGCTAGATATGAACCAGTGGGCCTGAATGGAGCGAGTCTGGAGAGGATCGATGAGGAGCTGGAAGTGATAACTGCCCGCATCATCGAAGCAGATCGTGAGAGTGTGCCAATGAAAAGGTACAAAACTCTCCCTCAACCCAGATGGACCGAGGAAATGAGATTTTTTTTTTTATTTTATTTAAGGGACTATCTGGCGGCTGCCGACTTAGTCGAGGAAATGAGAGAGATCGCTAGAGTGCACAGGGAGGTGTATGAGGAAACCAGGAGAGAGAGGGTACAAATCGGGAAAGAACAACGCTGCTGAGACGCCTGAGTGAACATATTAAGCAGGCTATCAACCAGCAATAGGCTGAAGTCTGGGACAGCCTGATTGAAAAGGTTGACAGTGAGGTTCGACCCGATGTGTTTTGGCGACTTGTGAACAATTTGAAAGGTATTACAAGTAGAGAAAAGACCCGCATTAAGGAGGGCGATGACTACTTGGATGACCCGGCAGTTTTGGAAGTAAGATTCCACATGTTCTGGAAAAATATCTTCAGGGTAACACCCGAAGAAAATGCGGAATTCGACCAGGAATTCGAAGGCCAACTAATTGAAGATCTGAATCAGAATGTGCATCGCACGCTCCCACATGCCTATGTCGACGAAGGGAGGAATTTGGCAGAGCATGGCCGACCAACTACACCTGAAGAGGTCATGGCAGTCATAAAAACCTTCAAACAGAAGGCACCAGGCTGGACGGGCATCACCAGAAATAACTTGGTGCATGCCCCCCGGCAGATCATTCAGGGAATCACGAACACCTACAATGCTTCCCTGAATACGGGCTACTTCCCAGACGGTTTAAAGATTGCTAAAATCATCTTTATACCCAAAGGGAGGAAGCCTGATCAACTGGTGGACTACAGGCCAATATCCCTCCTAGAGATTATATGCAAAGTTTACGAAAAGCTTCTGGCTAACAGGTTGCAAGATCAACTGACCAAGCTAGAAGCCCACAGCCCTCAGCAACACGGGTTCCGCAAGAGAAAAGGGACGGACACAGCCCTTGCCCTTCTCACCAAAAAACTTGCCCGGTGTAAAGCTGAGAGGAAATACGTAGACGTAGTGTTGCGAGATGTGCAAAAGGCCTTCGATAAGCTTTAGCTAAGAGGCTTACAACACAAGATCTTAGGCCTCCAGCTGAACCCTATCCTGGAAATGGTCCTCTGCGATTACATAATGCGCAGAAAAGCCCGAATTTCGATCGAGGGCTACAGAGGACCCGAGTTTGAGCTTGAGGCGGGTGTTCCACAAGGTGGCTGTCTGAGTCCGCTGCTGTTCCTTCTGTACACACTGGACTTACCTGATCCGGTAGGGGAGGAAGTGATATACCTGCAGTTTGCAGATGACATCACTCAAATCGTCCCCAGCTACTACAAGCATGCCGGATATCAAGCAAGGCAGACAGCCATCGAAATCGACAACATCAATCAATATGAACGAAAGTGGAAAATCAAGACCAACCGCCGAAAGTTCCAAATCCTTCCAATTAACCGCCGAAGACGTGTGGATGTCACAGTAAATGGCGATGTTTACCCATATGGTAACAAAGGAAAAGTCCTAAGTGTACAATTTACCTCCAAAGGGTACAAAGTTAACATTAGTGACAGAATCTCTCTAGCCAAAATACAGCTTGGCAAACTGTATAGGTTTAAAAACCTCAGCTCCAAGAACTTAAAAAATCTGTACACTGCTCTAGTACGCTCAACATTAGTGTACCCGGCAGTGGTCATGCAGGCTGAGAGTTCCACCTCTCTCAGACAAATGCAGAGAGTGCAGAACAAAGCAGCCCTGCTTATAGCTGGAGCGAAAAGGACAGACTATATTCAGCAGACAGTCCTGCACGCAAGAGCAGGACTAACCCCTCTGAATATAGAACTCCAAAGGCTAGGGAGAAAGACCTGGGACAAAATAGATGAGGAAATACTCCCGAATACAAACCACAACCTCGACATACCGAGAGCAGTCAGGGGTCGTGTCACCAGAAAATCCCTATTCCCGAGTGGAAAAAACTGCTCCCGAGAACACCAAGTCGGTATTTATACTTAGACACACGAAGTAAGATCACCAAAGTCCAAAGAATGAAGAAATTATAACGAAGAGTAAAAGAGGCGTAGTGCCCAATATAAAACCTATTTAGACAATCAAAAATTAAAACCTAAACCCCGGCATAAGATATATTACCTAATAAGATAGTAATATAAAATAAGAAGAAATATATAGCAAGTAAGAAACTTGAAAGGCTTGAAAGCCACGATGGAGGAAAGATCAAATATATTTATTTATTTACTATATGTTAGTTATAATATATATATATATATATATATATATATATATATATATATATATATATATATATATATATATAAATTTATATATAGAAATAATAATAACAAACAAAGGGAAGAAAAATAAGAGCCAAGACAAGAAAAACCTGAGAGGAGCCCTCTTCACCAGGGCAAATCTAAAACTCCTTTTATCTGTATATACCTACTACACATTTTCCTACTTCTTACATCAACATCAACTTTAACTTCAACTTTTGTTTGTTTTCGCACGAGAATTGTGTAAAGTGATTCGCGTGTTAAAGTGATTCGTCGCTTACGAGTTCTTTCTCAGCTTACGTGGAAAGTGACATTACGCATTTGTGCAGGAAAAGTGAAATTTCACTCGCTTCGTGCGCCGGTAGCGAGGGTGAACTTGCTTCCATCCTCCCCCTCCGTTTTCCTCATCGGACTCCCTTTGAGGTGGACCAAGGACCTGCAAGCTCTCGAAAAGCGCCTGCACGTAAGGTAAAGTGCCATTTTTGCTTGGGTTATAATTATTTTTGCTTTGGACAGGGACTACCCTCTTTAACTAGTTCTGTTCTCACTGGTGAAAAATCTCTCTCACACACACACGAACACAGCTAAGCACACCGAGTCTTTCACAAAAAATTTGTTTTTCCAGTCCTAAATGAGGAAATAGAAAAATAAATGAGGGAGACCCGGCGGATACCGCTGAGGACCCCCTCCGATGGCCCCAAGCCAGATCAGGGGGAGGTCTTCGCTATTACTCATGGGGAACTAGGGGTGACCCTAGTCAGACTTATTGACACGCACAACGGTTACTCGGCTATCTGTCAAAAGGAGAGCGACTGCGAAGTCCTCACCTCCCAAAAAGCGGCAGAATCCCTGAAAAAAATCAATTTGAAACCTCACACGCCACCACAGATAAAAACCTACCGCAGCATCATTCTTCGCCGCCTCGATCCTTGGGTCGGAGGCCACAGCATCGAAGAAATTCATGCTGAGGTCGAAAAAAATCACTCATGGGCTAAGGTAGAAGAATTCCTTAAATTTAAGGACTATACGCACGTCTTCAAAATCGTGTTTACGGATTCGGCAATGGCGGTAAAGGCCACGAAGGGCGGTATGCTCCTCTTTAACGTTCGAATCTGCCCCGAGCAGATCGAGCGTGAGGAGTTTATCGACCTCCAAATGTGCTTCAAATGCTATAAGTATGAGGAGCACACTACAGCCAACTGCTCCAGAGGGAATGCTATCTTGTGTTCTATCTGCGCGTCGGACACCCATTCTTGGAGGAGCTGTAAGAGCACCTCCATGAAGTGTCTCAATTGCGCTGGAGAACATAAGACGCTCTCCATGGCTTGCCCCATCAAGAAACAGACTTTGAAGAAGAAAGCTAACCAAAAGAAACTGGAAGAGGAAACAAAGGCCAACACAACCTATGCCAAAGTTGCAAAAGCTGCGGCAGCGGAGTCTAAAGGAAACCCGACATTTCTCCACGTCGAGAATGAAAACTCGACAAAAATTATGTGTTGCATATATTATGCTCATATTGCGAATCTCTCCTCCCCGGGGTTCTTTGCAGATGAGCTTAATAAGATGCTAATTCATAATGGAATGGAAAAATGTGGTTTCCCCCAAACCCGCGGTCGGAGGAGATCCTTAAAATTAGTCTCAAACCCCAGTGCGAGACTAGTTGTCAGAAGCTCCCAACTCCCAGCAGTGCCACAACCCCAGCCTCCTCCAGGGACCCCAGGATCCAGGCTGCAAAAGCCCGCACGGAGCAACAAACATGCAAACTCACCAGAACAAAAACACAAACGCACACACACTCACACAGGTTGACAATGAGGCTACGGAGACTGGAGCTGCGAGAGCCGAGGATGGGGCACGTTCGCCCCGCTCACGGAAAACCTCGCAGCCCCAGAGACGCCCGAGATCGTCCTCTTTTTGCAAGAGGGAATCTAGGCACGCATACCATTCAAGAAAAATTAACTTGAAGGTATTCGCTGCCGAAAGGTCCTCTTTTCCTAAGGAGATGGATGCCCTTGATGTATCAGAAGGTATAATAGCCGGAAGATGCAAATGGGAATTTACCTCGGACGAGTACAGTGAAAAGCAAGTCGAGGAGGCTTTACTCCAAGGCTTGATCAAACTGACTCCGGATACCTATGTCACCCTTACTGACGGCGAATTCAGAAAAAAACGTACAGGTAAAACTATCACGCCACCTAACACTCCACAAGGACCTAAGCTCGTAAGAGAATAAGTCCTAAAAAACATCATATCACACACAAGAACCCTTAAGTGAACTATACAATGAAGACTTTAAAGATATTACACTTTAACTCTGACGGATGGACAAATAAACAGACAGTGTATGGACATGTATTGAGACAATGCGACCCAGACGTTATATTTATTTCCGAACATGGAATAAATGACACAAACACACTAAAAAATTTTCCCTACGAAGTCTTGACCAAAAATCACAGCGGAGAACGTTTTGACGGATGCGCTATAGCTGTGAAAAGAGGTATTGACTTCAAATCAATAAGTGGACTCGACGAATCTTACCTCGCTGTAAAGGTCCGTACGGCAGTGGGACCCCTGGTCCTGGCAACGGGGTACCAACCCTAAAGGAAAGGGTATTTGCCCCTTCCCAACTTCTTGCAGTTATGTGGTCACGGCAGAACCGTTCTCTTTGCCAGTGACCTCAATGCAAGAAGCGCTGCCTCCGGTTATACGTCAACCAACCCAGCAGGCAGGAATCTCAAGACACTTATCGATAGACATATTATGACTAGAATTGGACCAGACTTCCCCACATTCATCACACACAGGTCAGCCACCAAACCAGTTATTGTACTAACCAGCAATATGTTCCCATACAATTACTTCATTGAGCTGGGCCCCCCTATTCCCAGCGACCACCAGGCTATCCTTATTAAAGTTTCAACCTCCCCCATTCAAATCCCTATCCCAGAGCGAAAGAGCTACGCTCGAGCCAACTGGGATAAGTATAAACAACTCCTCGAAAGTTATAACCCATAACCCTTAATTAATGCCTCCCTAGAAGAAATTGACGAGAAGTTGGATAAAATGAATGAAAATTTATTAAAAGCCGACAAGGAAGCCGTCCTCCGAGTTAAATATAAAACTCTTCCTGCCCCCTAATGGGCCCCTAGAATGAAATCCCTCGCGAGGGAGTATAGGGAACGGATCAATGAAGTGAGCCTCACTGGCCCCAACATCAACACACACCGACAAACACAACTCATTCGTGACGAACTAATGACTCTTATAAGGGACCAACAGAATGTAATCTGGAATAATTTAATTGACAGACTGAACGTAGAAACCGACTCACGTACATTCTGGCAGACTGTTAAACGACTAAAAGGCGGACAACCACCAAAGACTATTAAGCTCAGACGTGATGACACTGAAATTTCGGACGTGGAAAGAATCGAAGAGGAATTCAGACTCTTTCGGGCATCTATATTTAAGATATCCCCGGAAGAGAATGATGACTTCGATTTGGACTTCGAAGACGGAATCATTAACGACCTGAATGATCAAATACACAGAACCCACCCTCACCATTGCGTATCACAGGATAGGGAAATGGAAGGACTCGGTGGTAGAATTACTGCCGAGAAGCTCTCAATAACCTTAAAGTCCTTTCGACAGCGAGCACCGGGGCGTACAGGACTGACAAAGGAGAATTTTATTCGAGCCCCGCCCAACATCTTATTGGGGCTCATGAATATCATGAACGCGTGCCTGAATGTGGGTTACTTCCCTGACCACTGGAAGGTAGCGAAAATTATATTCATTCTAAAAGCCGGTAAGCCAACGGACAGTCCAGCTAACTTCAGGCCTATATATCTCTTAGAATTTTCAGAGAAAGTCTTGGAGAAGATATTGGCCAATAGGGTAAATGCGTTCCTCTAGAATAACAATTCTCACAACAACCAGCAGCATGGCTTCCGAGCGAAGCGATGAACAGACACGGCGCTAGCCGTAATTACCGAGAAGTTGGCAAAAGTAAAATCAGAAAAACGCCACGCAAATCTGGTGCTACGCGATGTCAAAAAGGCCTTTGACAAAGTATGGAGGAGAGGCCTACAATACAAGATCTTACAACTGGGCCTCAATCCCATACTTGAGAGGATCCTTTGTGACTACGTAATGGAGAGGAGGGCGTTTTTGAGTATTAAAGGTTATAGTGGCCCTGAGTTCAAACTCGAGGCGGGGGTGCCGCAAGGCGGGTGCATCAGTCCCCTGCTCTATAACATTTACACCATTGACCTTCCCCAACCTCTGACTGAAGGTTCCTTGTACGTCCAATTTGCGGACGACATAACAATGATATGTACGGGGCCTTATCGGAATGCGAATTTCATGGCACAGAGTACGGCAGTGGAAATCGAAAACATCAACTCTTTCGAGAGAAGATGGAAGATATCCACCAATGCCCAAAAGTTCCGTGTAATTCCATTATTCCGAAGGACACTGGCAGACATCCGTGTGGGGGGTGCATGCATCCCATACCGCACGGAGGGCACGGTTCTGGGACTGCATATTACGACTGGTGGATATAGGAATCATGTAGCAAAAACTACACAGAATGCACGGAGGGACTTGGGTGAATTTTTCAAATTCGTGAACCTGAGCACCTCCAACAAACTCAAAATCTGCAATGCGTGCATTTTCTCAAAACACCTGTACCCCCCGGTCCCTATAAACGTAGTTTCCGAGACCCAAGTCCTTAAACTGCAAAGGGTCCAGAATAAGGCAGTATATATCATTACGGAAGCCCGAAGTAGAGAAGGGAGAAGGCAGAGTGAACTCCATGGTGAACTGGGGATGACCCCCATAAACGTGGAGCTTCACCTCAGAGCAGCAAAAATCTGGGACAAGGTGCACCGGCACCTCCCTCTCGAGTTTGTGCTCGGGCACATTGACTTTGACAACTTAAACAACATAAGACGACCAATATCGTTTAAAAGCAGCAGACTACCGATGGGCATTGACGTTGACCCAAGGTTCACTTAAAGTAAAAAAAAAAAAATTCACAACACAAATCACGAACAAAGCCAAGCAAAATTAGCCACTATATTAGCATTTGTTAATATTAGTTTTTATTAAATACTTCCCCAAATTTTTGTGCGAAATATCGCCAAAAAACAACAACAAACAAACAAGCAAAAACAACACAAAACAAAAACCAAAATCTGGGTGTAAAATCTCCTGAAAAGAAGATGAAAATCTTCAACAAGCCACGTAGACAGTAAAAAAGACCTACTACTACAAAGGCTTGAATGCCTAGCGCATTACCCCATAATATATTTATATATTTTCACAAAAAAATATAACCAAAACGCAAAAAAAGCCAGAAATACCCTTTCACTTTCCTATTATTTTTCCCTATTTCCCCACTATTTCTCCTACTAAAACCCTCTTCTACTATATTCCTCACTTTATATGTCCAATGTCCAATGTCCAATTTCCGAATTATCAGACGGCGAAGAATTCTCGGTAAAATATACCTCAGACAGCATCTCAGATCCGGCAAAGGAGGGAAAGTTTTGGTGAAAATTTCCCAAACGCCTCCGAAAACTTCCAAAAGAGATTTAATACTCATTTTTCATCACCCCTCACCATCATACTAACTTCATATTTCTTTTTAGCGGCCCTACTTAAGCAGATGACTGCCTAAGTCCCCGGCCCCGCCCCCCTGCGTGAACGGCCGTCAGATGTGAGAGGGATTTGCCATTCATGTTTCGTCCCAACTATGCCTAGCAGTTGCATTGGCATAATTGGGGGCATTGGAGGAAGCTAGTTTGAGGATTAGCCCACAGTAGAGAACAATGTCAGAAATATTCCGGACAAAGGACGGACTGCAACCTTCGGTGCCCAATAAGGCGAAGGCCCCTTCCAGGACCATAGAGGGACATACAACGGTCTTTATAGTATGTTGGGGGTGCGGTCGCGATTCAAAACCCTCGGGAGGGCGGCGTTGTCAATAAGTCCGCCATACAATCACACCCCCGAGAGGATCCCACTCGGATTCATCTTATCCATCTCTCATCATCCACCCAAAGGCAAATCCCTTTTTACATCCAGGCGGCGGATTTTACGAGAGGGGGGCCCCCTTCTCCCAAAAAGGAAAAACCGAATATTTTTTAGGAAAAATAACCACAATTCCCCCATAAATTAAAACACATAATAGAGAGTCCCGAATCGAGAAAAAGTCCATCTACTGGAGGAAAAGTGTGCCCCCTCTTCAAGGGGAGTCCATCCGGAATAATGACGGCACAGGATGCACCAAGGGTCCCGCTTAGGTGTATTAGCGGATAAGCGAAACCGGACAAGGGTACTGTCTATAAGACCCTGTTCGGTAAGCTCACCGTGGGCGTGCTCATGTTGATCGACACTCCAGTCGGTTATGTCGTTGTGTGCGAAAAAGAAAAATATATTGAGGCGCTCACTAAAGAAGAAGGGTTAAGTCATCTAATGGAGATAAACCTCCAACCAACCACGCCTCCCCAAATACAGGCACACAGGAGCCTCGTGTGCAGAAGGCTGGACCCATGGGTCGGCCAGCACACAAAGGACGAAATAAAGGAGGAAGTAGAGAAGAACTAGAAGTGGGCAAAAGTGGCCGAGGTCATAAAGTTCCGTAACAAAAGGGACAACTCGGAGTACTCCCATGTCTTCAAGGTTGTCTTCACAGACACGGAGATGGCGTCGAAGGCGAAAGAGAGAGGTTTACTTCTCTTCAACGCCAAAATCAGAGAGAAGCAGATCGAACGCGAGGAGTACATACTCGTGCAGATCTGCTTTAATTGGTATCGCCTGGAGCATCACACGACCAAAGAGTGCAAGGAGCAAAAGGGAACCTGTTCCAGGTGCAGCCAAAAAGGACACGGCTGGCGCGAATGCCAGGCCAAGGAGGAAAAGTGTCCAAACTGTGGCCAAAGGCATGGGGCAATGGAAATTTCATGCCCGAAGAAGAAGGACATTATCAGGAAAAAGACTGAAGCAAAGAGATGGGAAGGTATTAGGAGGGCAAACAACTCCTATGCCCAAGCGGCAAAAACCACCCCCTCAGCAACCGCCTCAAACAGCTAGGCCCCAAGAACTTACATCAAGGTAGATAAGAACGACAAAGACGCCACGAAAATACTTACGTGCATCCTCTATGCGCACGTAAGAAATCTGACCAGCCCAGGCTGCTTCGCCAGAGAGGTCAACAATATGTTGAAAAAAAATTGCCTCGCAGAAATGTGGTTCCCGGAGAACCCCCCTTCAGGGGATGTCCTACAAGTACAGATCGGAACACAAAAAGAGGCGCCCGCGACTTCCTTCCCACGGAAGACCGAGGAGAGAGAGGGTAGCATCAAAGAAATGGAAAAGAAGCTCACCCCACAGAGGTCCCCTAACAAGGACCCAAGACTAGCTGCGATGAAGAAGAGGGAGAGAGTGCTAAGAGAGCAGCCAGACGTCTCAAGCAGGCGGAAGTAAATCTCCTAAGCTCGGCCTCGTCATCCGAGGACGAACGGGAGATCTCTCAACCCATTAATAAGAGGAGCAGAAGTAGGAATCTGAAGAGAGTAAGGGAATTTGATGGAGAAGAACTCAACATCAAATTCTTCAGAACGGAAGAAACTTCCTTTCCGAAAAGCCCCAAGGTGGGGGAAATCATTGAAGGAGTGAAGACAGGACTACTGAAATGGTCCTATGATTCCCCAGACCGTGAAGCGCTGGTAGTAGTGGCGCTCATGGAGGCCAGGATCAAAATATACAGGGACTCCTGCCTCGCCGTAAGCGAAGCAGAGTTTAAAAGAATTCGGAACGGGAGAAACACACACAGCGAAAACCACTAATCGGGACAAACCAACACAGACATACACAACAGAACATAAACATGGAGAACACCAACAACACACTAAAGATTTTAACAATTAACGTCAACGGATGAGTAGGGAAACACATTCCTTACGGAAAAAAATTTCGTAAAGTGGATCCCGACCTAATCCTCATCATAGAACACGGCGTTAACACAAACATGAACAGCATAAAAATACCCAATTACACAATCATCAGCAAAAACCATACACAAGAACGGTTCGATGGCGCTGCCATCGCGATCTGGAACAACCTAACATATAAAACACTTCTAGTTCTAGATGAATAATTCGTGGCAGTAGCAATACCTACCCTAGTTGGAGACCTGGCCGTAGCGGCGGCCTATCAACCACCGCGACGAGATTACTTGCCGATCCCTAACTTTTACAACCTCTTCGGGCGTGGGAAATTGACATTGCTTGGCGGTGATCTTAATGCCAGATGCCGTGCATCAGGCTACGGAAGCACCGATCAAAGGGGAAGAAACCTGGAGATGCTACTCGTAAGAGACAGACTCCAGAGGGCCGGGCCAGATTTCCTGACCTTCAAAACACAACGTTCGGCAACAAAGCCGGACATTGTGTTGACATCCAAAAACTTTCCCTTCAACATTGTCAATGAACCCGGACCAGTGGTTCCGTGCGATCACATCCCGATTCTCACTACCATCTCGCTAGCGCCAATACTCAAGCCCGTTACACTTAGGAAAAGTTACGCGAAAGCTGACTGGGAGCTATATAGAGAGATACTCAGTACATACCAACCAACTGATCTGGGAGACGCTAATCTCGAAGAAATTGATGAGGAGATCAACAAGATCACCGATCTCCTCATTCAAGCCGACGAGAGATGTGTTCCCAGAATCTCCTATAAAATGCTCCCACAACCTGAGTGGACGGACGAGATGAGAGAAATCGCCCGAGAACATAGAGCAATCTATGATGAGATCGGCAGGACAAGTACCAATAGGGAAAGGACGGCCAGAATGAGGCATCTAGGCATGGAAATGAAATACACCATAATAGAAAAACAAAGAACGATATGGAATGACATCATTGGGAGACTGGACAGGGAGAGTGATCCCGTAAAATTCTGGAATAACATCCGGAGAATTAGGGGATTACCTCCCAGACCCAGAGCCCAAATTAAGGAAGGAGACGACATCATAGAGGACCCAGAGTCTCTCGAAAGAAGATTTAGCTCGCACTGGCAAACGATTTTCGCTATATCACCGGAGGAGAACGACGACTTCGACCAGGACTTCGAAGACCAACTGCTCGACGACCTCAGAACAATGATACATAGAACCCACCCCCATCCGCAAGTATCACAGGAAAGAGTGATGGCTGACCACGGATGCCCGATAACTGTAGAAGAGATCTTGAACACCATAAGGTCCTTCAAGCAGAGGGCTCCAGGCTGGTCTGGGATTACGAAAAATAACCTCGTAAATGCCCCAAGGCAAATTATTCAGGGATTGGCAAACACGATGAATGCCGCTTTGAATACAGGCTATTTCCCGGATGGATACAAGATGGCCAAAATCATCTTTATCCCAAAGGGGAACAATCCCCCAGACCAGGTGGCAAGCTATCGCCCCATCTCTCTTCTTGAGATGTAGGTTAAAGTCTTTGAAAAGATTTTAGCGCATAGGCTACAAGCTCAACTGAGCGAGTTAGGAGCGCGCAACCCACAACAACACGGGTTCCGCAAAAAAGGGGACAGACACCGCCCTGGCGATCCTAACTAAGAAATTAGTATACACCCAAGCGAACAGGTTCTATGTAGACATTGTGTTGAGGGACGTGTAAAAGGCCTTCGATAAAGTCTGGCTGGAAGGACTTCAATACAAGATCCTGAACCTCCAGCTAGACCCAATCGTGGAAAGGATCCTCTGTGACTTCATCATGGACAGAAGGGCGTGTCTCATGATTGAAGGGCACAGAGGCCCCGAATTCGAATTAAAGTTGGGTGTCCCTCAGGGAAGATGCCTGAGTCCTCTGCTTTACTTGGTCTTCACCATCGACCTCCCAACTCCGGTGCACAGGGACACGATGTATCTGCAATACGCAGATAACGTCACACAAATTGTCCCGTGCCCGGAGAGGAAAGCAAGGGCGCAGGCGGCCCGCACTATAGCGGAAATCAACAACATCAGTCGATTCGAGAAGACGATGGAAAATCAGGACCAACAGGGAGAATTTCAAAATTGTCCCGTTGAACCGCGAGTTGACATGGCCCATCCTCATAGATGGGAGGTAGTACGGCTACTCCGCCGAAGGTACCGTCCTGGGCCTTAAAATCACCGACCATGGGTACTCGAGACACCACACGGAGAGGCGGAACCTGGCGAAGAGAGAAATCTCCAAGCTCTACAGGTTTAGAGATCTTAGCTCGGCCAACATCAGGAAATTATATATGATGTATGTCCGGGCTATGCTGATCTACCCCGCAGTGGTGTCCCAAGCGGCTAATAAAACCTCGATGAAAAGGCTCGAACGTGTCCAGAACACTGCCTCTCTGCTTATCAACAAAGTAAGAAGTCATGACCGAATCAGGCAAAGCATCCCGCATCGGAGGAAATGCTTGGAGCCCATCAGTGTCGTCACCCAGAAACTGGGAAAAAAGATCTGGTCCACTCTAACAGATGATGTCATTCCAGAACTACAGGGAGCAGGCGGCAGGTTGAATATACCCGCGTGGCTACGGGCGAAAGCCTCACGCAGAAGCCAGTTCCCGAGAACAAAACTCTGTTCACGAAATAATATCACTCCAATATACACATAAAAAGCGTCACAACAAATCACATCTAGTCCCATACATTTACTCACGAAAAATGAGACAACAGACAACACTAAAATAGCCTTGTCAGCAAGAAAAGCTATAAAAAACTTGAATGCTACAAATAACACTACTACACTAAAAGTCAAAAGACAGAGAAGAAGAAACAAAATACAATAAGAAGAACAATACAAACACATGAAGATACAAATAGACATTAAAAAACACAAAATAACAACACAAATAAAGGAAAAATGAAATAGTATAAAAATAAAGTGATGCCCTCCCTACTAGGGCAAAATCCCCCCTCCCATCTTTCATTTTTTTTTCACCCACTATATCTTCCACTATACCATCTCTCTTCGAAAAACTGAGTACATCATCATCATCCGAATTATCATCCGAATTTTTAGACTTGGAAGAAATCAACAAAAATTTGAGCTCACAGAAAAGTTCACAGCCGGCAAAGGAGGAAAAGGCGAGGGTAAGGAAGGGCAAGAACGCAATCGATTTTTACCTTTTCTCTACGGGACTTCATTAACAAGATCTATTTTTGTACAGAGCTACGTATGGCCGACACAAGATATCGTATTGCGTTCTGGGGAGTCTAGGATCCTGTTTAAGAAGGAGAAATACTGCAAAGGGGGAAGTTTATCTTCCTATTAACAAAATAGGGCTATTAACAGCGGGAAGTTTATCTTCCTATTTACAAAAGAGGGCTATTAACAGCGGGAAGTTTATCTTCCTATTTGCAAAAGAGAGCTATTAACAGCGGGAAGTTTATCTTCCTATTTATAAGGTTCAATGTGTGAACCATTTAAATTTCAAGCAAATGTTTCCTACGTTCATGTGTGAACCATTTAAATTTTTCACACAAATGTTTACTAGTTTCGATCTTCGACCCTCACAGTACTACAGCCCGAGAAAACGGAGTGTTTAATACATAAATAGTATCTACGACTTACAATTAAAACAAATATATATATACAAATATATTTTGATATGGTTTGGTTTAATGTGAACCAAGTGTAGAATTTCCTAAGATTTCAAAATGTTCATCTTTGAGGTATTTTTTAGTCATATTCGATTCCATACTATAGTTCCAGCACCAATAAATAAAATCTAGGCATCACAATTATAAACATACATATATAAACATATTTTAATATGCTATGACATACTTAAAAATAATGGTATGAGGGATTTCGCGCAAATTTGACGCGTCTACCGGAACGAGTATAAACGCTCGATTCACTACCATTATCCTGGGTATTTGGAACAGATTCCACATAACTGTAATTTCTGCCACTACCCCCCTCCCCCCGATGATACTTCCTCATTTTCTTGCGGGGTATCTAATTCTAAAGGATTATTTACAACGGGTTGATTATTTGATGGTCGCAAACAGTTTATATTCCTCTCATTATGTATCTTAGGCAATACAACTGGTTTTACTCTATCTATAGACACCGTGTTCTGATGGCCATCCGGGAATTCTAATTTAAAAACTTTGTCGTCGCGTTCGACAACACGGAACGGGCCTGCATAAGGCGCTTCTAGTGGCTTCCGAACGCGATCAACACTGACCCACACATGCGTGGTGTCCCTTAATTCCTTGGGTACAAACGTTTTGGGTACCGAGTGCAGGCGGCCTTCAGAGGTCTGTGCGAAATCTATTTGCGACATAGTCTTCGCTAGTTCAGAGATGAGATGAATTTCAAATCAGCTTTGGATGAAGAAGAGGTGACCAAGGGCTTTGGGCAGAGAAGGGTCATCCCTGTGACCGCTGTAAAGGGTGAAAAACCAAAATCATTGGGCAAGGACCGGATGCCTAGAAGAACGATTGGTAGGGCCATCAACCAATCTTGTCGGCGAGCCATTATAGAGCTCTTCAAAGTCCGATGCGACCTTTCCACGATCCCGTTAGTGGTAGGTATGTACGCCGTGGTTCGCAAACGATGGAAACCAACGAGGGCCGATAATTCTTTGAAGAGTTGGGACTCAAATTGCGCTCCTCTGTCGGTCATGACGTATAAGGGAACGCCAAACCTGGACATCCAGTCGCCCAAAAAGGCTAAAGCAACCGTTGCAGCACTTATGTATGGAATCGGTATTGCTTCAATCCAATGCACCAACTATATCTATGTGAACCGTCTCAAATCTCGAAGTAGGTATGCTAATAGGCAGGACTGGGGACTTAGTGTGGCGATTCACTTTAGCAGATTGGCAGGAGAGGCATTCACGAGTCCAGGAACGTATATCTCTGTCCATATTGGGCCAGAAATATCTCGCTTTTACCAACCCAAGCGATGACTTAATTCCTGGATGTGAAATGTTATGCAGCTGTTTGAAAATAACTGATCTGCAGGGTAAAGGAACAAATGGTCGTGAGTATTTAGATGTTACCTCACATCAGAATTGGGAATCACCGGGAAAAGGAAATGCCTTCAGTCCAGAAAGATGACTTCAATTCTTCGTCTTGCTCTTGTGCAGCTGCCAAAGAACGGAGATCAAATGTGTCCACTTGGACCGAATTGATATTCCGAGATAGGCAGTCAGCAACCACATTGTCCTTACCACGTACATAAGCTATGTCATTGACATACTCCAAAATTTCGGTCCAGTTCCGATCATATGCCTGAAGTGAAGCACAGGAAGATATGCAGCCAGGAGTTCCCTGTCATAAGTGGAGTACGCTTGCTGCGTCTTACTCAACTTCCCGGAGAAGAATGCCACTGGCTGGGGAGACCCATCCACCATCTGATGGAGCGCAGCACCAACTGCGAATTGGGAGCTGTCCGTGACCAATTGGTACGGAGAGTCATTGGGTAATGGGTGGCGTAACTTAACGGAGTTCGCCAGGGCCTCCTTAGTAGCTTCAAATGCTTTTCGAGCAGCATCATTCCAGACAAGTTGGCGAGCCTTAGGTTGAAGCCGTGCGAGTTCAGTCAGAGGGGCAGCAATTGCAGCGAAGTTAGGCACCATACGTCTGTACAAACCTAACATACCCAAATATCGACGAAGTTCTTTGAAATCAGGTGGTAAGGGTATTTCGGTGATCTCGGAAACCTTTCTAGCTGGAGGGCTCAGACCTGCAGCTTAGACATGGTGGCCCAGGTAATCGATTTCTTCCTTCATGAACTCGCACTTTTCCATAGAAATTCGAAGATTGTTCTCTGCCAATATTTTGAAAACTTGCTCTATATGTTCCACATGCTCATCTATATTCTCCAAAAAAATAAAAATATCGTCGACATACACAAAAACGAACGCCAAGCCTCGAAATAAATTGTCCATGTGGCGTTGGAAGGTGCAACTAGCATTCTTTAGACCAAAGGGTAGCCTTAAAAATTCCCACAGCCCAAAGGGAGTTGAGACAGCAGCCTTCTCAATGTCCTCTTGGTTCATTGGAATCTGGTGGTAGGGTCGTACTAAATCCAGGCGAGAGAAGACTTTCTTGCCATGGAGATGGTCTACCATGCTCTGAATCCTTGGCAAGGGATATCTGTCCGCTTTGGTCATCGCATTGAGGGACCGAAAGTCACCCACTACTCTATACTCGCCAGGGGTCTTCTTATGCACCATGTGAATGGGTCAAGACCATGAAGATTTCGACGGCCGCACCACACCTTCTTTCAACAGAGTCTCGAAAGTTGCTTTTGAAATTTGTAGTTTCTCCATTGGAAATGGTCTGGGGCGAGCGAAGGCTGGCGGGGCGCTACCCGTCTCAATTGTGTGAACCACCGAATTAGCTGGTGGTGAACAAACGTCAACACACTTCGGGTTATAAATACCCTCATATTTGCGGAGAACTGTCCTGCACTTAGGTGGGATATGCGAGAGGTCATTAATTACCAACGAGATCACCGGTTCGCTTGAATGCTTCACTTTTGAAACTAGGCTAGTCTGGTTATCAATTAGGACACCACGAGCACAGTCTACTAATAGTTTATAATAAGCAAGAAAATCGGGGCCAAATAATGGCGACGTAATGTCTGCTACTACGAACGTCCATCTAAATCAGTGGTTCCCAAAGTGGGCGGTACCGCCCCCCTGGGGGCGGTGGAAAGATCTGAAGGGGCGGTGAGGAAGAAGGGGGCGGTAGGGGGGCGGTAGGGGGGCGGCAGTCCGAAGTCGAAGTCAGAAGTTCGAACGTTTGTTTGACGATTTGTACACAACACGTGCAGCAGGACGAGTCAGTGGACGACGCATCAGGGTCCGGTTACCGCACGCCGCTCTGGCCCAGTCAGATCCGACAGCATAGACTACAAAAGCAAAAGCTCAGGTTTGTAATTTCAAGCTTGTAATGTTCAGAATTTTATCTTATAATAAAAACCGCATCCTGGCGGTCAACATCATCTTGAGTTCAAGTCAACATGAAATTGGGGACTCGCCAGAACGCGCCGTGTTGTGTTGTGTTGAGCTGGTTAGGGTGGTGCATTCACTGATATATATTGTTACGAATGTATATGACTTTGTAACTGTGTGTGCATGTGTTTGTGTGTGTGTGTGTGTGTGTGTGCATATATGCGTGTTCGCGCGTGTGTCATTGTGTGGGTGATCACGTCCGCCACCATTTTCTGTGAGTAAATGGAAGAAAATGAATACGTGAGAGGGTAAACTTGCTTTTTATACCTTCAATGTTGTCATTTTTGTCTTTAAGTAGGCCTATTTATGAAATGCGATAAAATGCTGTATTTTACATGGTTTTATTTTTTTGTTCCAGAATAAAGTATGGCCTTGGTACAGCAAACAAAAAAGAAGTGTCGGCAATATAGTGTGAAATATCTGAAATATGGATTTGTCGCAGCACCACACAACCAACAGCAACCAATGTGTCTACTGTGTGATAGAGTGTTTTCAAATGAAGCTATGAAACCTTCGAGGCTTTTGGAACATTTGAAGAAAATGCACTCTGATAAAGCAGACAAAAACTTGGCATATTTTCAGTCACTCCGAGACAACGTTCGGAAACGGAAAACCATCGGAAATATATTTGCCAGCAGTTTACAACAATCTACTGACGGTTTGCGAGCATCATACAACATCTCTTTGCTGATTGCTAGATCTGGTAAGCCTCATACAATTGGAGAAGATCTTATTCTACCAGCAGTAAGAGAGGTTCTACACACAGTTCTACACAAGTCACCTGACCAAATTATAAAAGCTATTCCTCTCAGTGATAACTCTGTTCAGAGAAGAATAGATGAAATGGCTGAAAATATTGAAGAAACATTGTGTAACATGCTTAGGACAACAGAATTTAGTTTACAGTTAGATGAGTCCACTCTGCCAGGCAATGAATCTTTGCTTCTTGCTTATGTTCGTTTCGTCAAAGATGAAAGCTTGGTTCAAGAGCTGTTATTTGCGAGACAGCTTGAAACAGACACAAAAGGGGAGTCAGTATTTCGTGTCGTTGATGTTTTTTTCAAAGAGAAAGACATCCCACTTTCTAACATTCTTGCTTGTGCAACAGATGGGGCACCATCAATGGTAGGTCGTCATCGTGGCTTCATTAGTTTCTTGAAAAAAGCTGTACCTGGAGTACTTACAGTGCACTGTGTAATCCACAGGCAGCATCTGGTCGCAAAAAACCTGAGTGGTAGACTACACAAATCAATGAGTACTGTTATCACAGCAATAAATAAAATCAAGGCACATGCCCTCAATTCCCGACTGTTTCGACAGCTGTGCACTGATAAGGATGAAGAGTTTGAACGTTTAGTGTTGCACACAGAAGTTAGATGGCTGTCAAAGGGAAACTGCCTGTGACGTTTCTATTCACTGTTTGATACAGTTGTTGAATTCTTCCAAGACTCCAATTCTGTTCTGTGTGATGAACTAAGAAACATGAAGCATGACATTGCTTATTTGGCAGATATATTCACAAAGTTCAATGAAGTTAATTTGCAGCTGCAAGGAAATGAGGCTAATCTAATTACAGTCAAATCAACTATCTCCACCTTCCTGGCCAAGTTACAGTTATTCAAACGAAACATAGCTCGCCATGCACTCTACCAGTTCCCAAGCCTCTCTGAATTGGATAAGGAAAAAGGCATACCATTCGATGACCTTCAAGTGTATTGTACACACCTGGATGAACTGCACAAAGACA
Organism: Ceratothoa steindachneri; assembly: GCA_963969495.1. Taxonomy (NCBI): domain Eukaryota; kingdom Metazoa; phylum Arthropoda; class Malacostraca; order Isopoda; family Cymothoidae; genus Ceratothoa; species Ceratothoa steindachneri. The sequence goes on from OZ018325.1 coordinate 122,380,201, forward strand.
TGCCTGAGAGATTTGAGGACATTTTATTGCTTGAAATACCAGACTGGGTGATCAATCCATTCCTAAATGTCGACGGTGAAGAAACTGGAGTGGCAGAGGAAGAACTGATTTCCATTCAAAATAACATTGAGCTAAGGCCAATGTTCAAAAAGTCATATCAAGATTTTTGGTTACAAAAAAAAATCTCTGACTGCTATCAAGTGCTGTGGAACAAAGTCAAGATGTACTTTATTGCCTTGCCAACATCATATTTAGTAGAACGGGGCTTCAGTGCAGTCGCCTTGCTTCTTTCCAAGCAAAGAAACCGACTGAAAATTACTGACCGCGGGGATCTACGACTTCTTCTCAGTGAGTTCCAGCCTGATGTTGAGAAGCTTATGTCCCTGCACCAAGCACATCCATCCCATTAATATTAAGTGTGAGACAATGAAGGTTACTGGTGGAATGTTTATTTACCATTCTATGTTGCTGAAACAGTTAAAACTGCTAAAAAATAAATTGGTTTACTAAATTGGGTTTTATTTGTGAAATACACATTTGTTTTTAACCTTTCTCTTTTCAAATTGCAGCATACCAAATATCAAGAAAGAGGTGTTTGTTTCCATATGTGTCTGTGGGGGGCGCTAGGAATTCACTGGGGAGCCAAGGGGGCGCCAGCCTGCAAAAGTTTGGGAACCATTGATCTAAATGAACGTCGCAGGGTAGGGATGCATATTTCCAAATGAACTTCTCCGTGCACTTTTATCTTCCCTCCATTAGCCGTCGCAATGTTAACACCTGATTTGCGCATCACACATAATTGCACTAAATTATATGGAATTAAGGACACGCTCGCACCAGTGTCTATTAGGAATTCGCACCTCCTCTCATTAATACGTGCAGCGACAGTGAGAAGAGTCGGCATGCCGGTCGTCGCATTTACTGCGGCCTGCCGATCTCGTTTTCCGAGTGGGTCGGGGAAGACGGCCTAGATGATGTCTGCATTTGAAGGTTCTCACCTCGCTTTGGCCAAGTGCACCACGGTTTACAGTACCTCGCAATAGACCCATAGTATAAGTTTGTACGGCATACCATTGGTTTTTGGTTCCAACGGAAAGGGCGTACACTAAACGGTACACCTTTAGAATAATTCCTATCACTATTATTATACTTCTTATGCACAAACCTAGGTTGATCACCCCTAGGATATACACTGGTGGGCACGGAATGAGAATTTCTAAATTGCACTTGATTTACCTGTGGGTTAACACTAAGAGCACCTATATCGGGAAACTCACAATCATCACTAGTTTGACTCTTATTTACGTTATAACACTGTGCTTGTAAAACGGCATGAGTTCATCAGCGAGTTTCCCCAACTGGGCAAGTGTCAAGTACTTTCGCGTGGCGATGATAGGGGCGATGTTTGGAGGTAAAGACTGGATGAACTTGTGTCTCACCAGGTCCTTCCCCACTCAAACTTGCAGCGCTGTCCTCCGTAGCTCTTCAAGATTCACCGAAGGTCGTCCGGTTTGCGGAGAAGACGCGATTAACTTCTCGAAGAGCATAGGTTTTGTCCTTTCAAAAAGCCCCACGATTTCCGTTCGTAGAAGCGAATAATTCTGCGACGAGAGTATTGCAGCTGGGAGGTGATCGACCGTCTCGGGAGGTAACGCAGCCAGAATATGGTAAAATTTCGTCTTTTCTCGCTGTATTATCGAAATGTGAAATTGCGCCTCCACAATTTTAAACCATCCTGCGACTGCTGCTTCATTAAAAACAGGAGGTCTGATAGAGATCGCGTTCGCGAGTTCCACTTCTTGGTGTGGGTGAAATTGAGCAGCTTGTTGAAGTCCTGATGCGTCACCTAGCGAATCCATTTTGTAGAATGATCACTTATATTGTTCGACGAAGAGGGGTCAACAGTTGTAGGGTTTGAATCAGTTATGGTATTCTCTTTCTAGTTATGCAGGCTGGGTTTAAGTGATCATCAGCTTCCTTACGGGATGAAGGAAAAATATATATTTATATCTGGATTTTGTATTCCTGTATATTATAGCCGGAATAAGCTTTTAAAATGGTGAACAAGGAATATGATTTTTCTTATTAAAATAACAATAATTTTCTGATCCTGACTCATTTTTACACAAAAATTCACCTATATAAATAGTAATTCATCTAAACTTAACTCTATAACATTTCAACCAATCAGGCGCCAGGATAGATTAAAATGTTACTAACGCTTCAATCGTTTACACATAAACACGGCCGAAGTCAGTTCCAGATTCCGGTCCCACTCCGCAAAAGCTACGCCTCGGCCGACTGGGAACGCTACGGAGAAATCCTAGGCGTATACGAACCAGCCGACCTAGGCGAGGCTACTCTAGAGGAGATTGACGGGGAGCTGGAAAGGATATCAGCCCTCATCATCGAGGCTGACCGCGAGTGCGTACCCATGACAGAGTACAAGACTCTTCCACAACCTCGTTGGACCGAAGAGATGAAAGAGATCGCAAAGGAGCACAGGGAGGTGTATGAGGAGATAAGAAGAGTGGGTACAAATCGGGAGCGAAGCTCGCTGCTGCGTCGCCTACGTGACGAGCTAAAGCTGGCTATTAACCAACAACAGGCTGAGATCTGGAACAGCCTAATAGCCAGGTTGGACAGCGCGATGGCCCCCGATAAATTCTGGCGCTTGGTGAAGAAGTTAAAAGGCCTACCAAGTAGAGGAAAGACAGACCCGCATCAAGGAGGGCGAGGACTACTTGGAGGATCCGGCGGACCTGGAGGAAAGATTCCGCACGTTCTGGAAGGAAATCTTCTCAATAACACCAGAGGACGATGCGGAATTTGACCAGGAATTCGAAGACCATCTGATTGAAGAACTCAACCAGATCATACATCGAACGCACCCACAAGCCTACGTCGACGAAGGGAGGGAAATGGCGGACTATGGCCGACCAATAACAACGGTATAGGTCATGGAAGTCATAAAAACCTTTAAACAAAAGGCGCCAGGCTGGACGGGCATTACTAAGAACAATCTGGTGCATGCCCCCCGGCAGATCATTCAGGGAATCACTAACATCTGTAACGCTTCCCTGAATACGGGCTACTTTTCCGATGGGTTAAAAATGGCTAAAATCATTTTTATCCCAAAAGGGAACAATCCCCCCGATCAACTGGTGGACTACAGGCCTATTCGCCTCCTTGAGTTTGTAGGCAAAGTCTACGAGAAGCTTCTAGCCAATAGGCTACAAGATCAGCTGACCGAGCTGGAAGCTCACAACCCTCAGCAGCACGGGTTTCGCAGGAGGCGGGGGACTGATACAGCCCTTGCCCTCCTAACCGAAAAGCTAGCCCACTGTAAAGCTGAAGGGAAATACTTAGACGTGGTGTTGCGTGATGTACTGAAGGCCTTCAAAAAAGTTTGGCTAAGAGGTCTACAATTCAAGATCTTAGGCCTCCAGCTAAACCCTGTCCTGGAAGGGGTCCTCTGTGATTACATCATGGAGAGAAAGGCCTGAATCTCGATCGAGGGCAACGGAGGACCCATATTCGAACTAGAGGCGGGGGTTCCACAAGCTAGCTGCCTGAGTCCGCTGCTGTACCTTGTGTACACGTTGGACTCACCTGCTCCAGTCGGGGAGGATGTGATGTATCTGCAGTTTGCAGACGACATCGCTCAAATCATCCCCAGTTCCTATATGAACCCTGGAGTTCAAGAAAGGGAGACAGCCACCGAAATAAAAAACATTAACCGATTCGAAAGAATGTGGAAAATTAAAACAAACCGCCGAAAGTTTCAGATCCTCCCAATGAACCGCCGGAAAAGGGACGACGTCATCGTCAGGGACGAGCTTTACCCTTACTCCAACGAGAGTAAAGTCCTGGGTCTGCGCCTCACCTCAACGAGGTATAAGGCGCACATCAACAGCCGTATCTCCCTAGCCAAGAGAGAAATTGGAAAAATGTACAGGTTCATAAATCTCAGCGCCAAGAACATCAGAAAACTGTATAACATTCTGGTGCCACCAGTACTGGTGTACCCCGCAGTGGTTATGCAGGCAGCCAGTTCAACCTCTCTCAAATGTATGCAGAGAGTCCAGAATAAGGCTACCCTGCTTATAACCAGCGCGAGGAGATTGGACTATATTCGGCAGACGGAACTGCACGCAAGAGCAGGACTCGAGCCATTGAATATAGTCCTAAAGAAGCTAGGGAGAAAGACCTGGGAAAAGGTCGAAAACGAAATCCTCCCGCAATTAGAAGCGGGCCTAGATATACCGCAGCAAGCTATTGGGCGAGCTACAAGGAGAGCACTATTCCCCAGTGGAAGACTGTGCTCCCAGGAAAACCAAGTAGCCTTGTTAAGATAGCGAAAATTATATACCCTACCGGATGAAAGAAGAAGATGATCACAAAAATATTACTCTATAAATGACTCCACGAATAAGAAGAAGACAAAAGAGGTGAAGTGCCCAAAATACTAAACTACTACAAACACATAAAAAAAGAAAAAAAAGAGGCGTAGTACCCCAAAAACACAAATTAAAAGAAATAAAACAATTTAAGTAAAATGGGGCGTAATGCCCACATAGGCGAAATCAAAACAAAATCTCAAAACAAAATCTAAAAGCAAAAGAAAAATAAAAGTAAAGCTAACGAGTCAGCAAAAATATTTATATAGTATAGAGATTATATATATATATATATATATATATATATATATATATATATATATATATATATATATATATATATATATATATATATATATATATATAATAAAACAAAAGTAAACAAAGTTAAAAAACTAAACAAGGCAAGAGTAGTTAACAACTACAGAAAGGTTAGCCTAGCGCTGACCCAACGTGAATGGAGGACGAAGAGAAAAACTGTAAAAAGAAATATGCCTGGGATGCCCTCTGCTCCAGGGCAAATACAAATTCCTTCATAACTATCTACAACTTCTACACATTTTCATCACTTATTCCATCAAATCAAATCAAATCAAATCAAGTTTCCGATTTTTTAGATTTGGAAGAAATCAACAAAAATTTGAGCTCACAGATAAGTTCACAGCCGGCAAAGGAGGAAAAGTCGAGTGTAAGGATGGTCAAGAACGCAATCGATTTTTACCTTTTCTCCACGGGACTTTATGAACAAGATCTATTTTTGTACGGAGCTACGTATGACCGACACAAGATATCGTACTGCGTTCTGGGGAGTCTAGCATCCTGTTTAAGAAGGAGAAATACTGCAAAGGAGGAAGTTTATCTTCCTATTTACAAAAGAGTTAAGAGCGAGAAGTTTATCTTCCTATTTACCAAAGAGGGCTATTAACAGCGGGAAGTTTATATTCCTATTTACAAAAGAGAGCTATTAACAGCGGGAAGTTTATCTTCCTATTTATAAGGTTCAATGTGTGAACCACTAAAAAAAAACAAATGTTTTCTACGTTCATGTGTGAACCGTTTAAATTTTTCACACAAATGTTTACTAGGTTCGATCTTCGAGCCCAACAGTACCCTAGAAGACCTTGCGGTTCATTCAGAGAGGGTACCTTTAGACTAGCAGTCAATCAGGCACAGTTCTGTTCAACGGCCCCTTTCCAAGACTTTGTCCAGTCTTGACTTAAACTGATCAACAGAATTGCTGTTGACAACTTCCACTGGAAGTGCTTTCCAGCTACCACAGATGCTATATGTGAAGTCTCCCATACAGATCGCGGTAGTAAAGCTTCAGTTAAAGTTTGTATCCGTGATTTCTAGTTTTTCCCTAACAAGTTGGAAAACATCAGTGTCGCCTACATTGTCGAAGACTCGAAGTATTTTAAACACTTCGATAAGCTGACCACGCAGTCTCCAGGTCTCCAACGATCTAGAACAGATCTAGTTCCCTTAATCTATCATCGTAACTTTTGTATCTGATTGAGGGAATCAGTTTGGTTACCCTGGCTTTCACACGTTCCAATCTTGCGATATCCTTTCGAAATGAAGGGCTCCAAAATTGTACGGCATATTCCAGGTGCGGTCGAACAAGTGAATTTTACAAACAGAGTACTATTTCCATATCCAAACGGTCGCTTTATATAGTCAAACATCCCTTGGGCCTTTGTCTTCGCCTCTATGCACTGTTTCGAGAACTTGAGGTCACTAGTGATTTTTACCCCTAAGTCCTTCTCTGTGTCAGTGCGTTCGAGAGCAGTGCCCTTAAGGATATACCGTGATTAAAGGGTTTCGGTGGCCGATATGCATTACTTTGCATTTTTTCAAGTTAAAAGGCATTTGCCACGAGTCCGACCACTCCCCAATCTTCATGAGATCTTCTTGTAGGCAAGCAGTGTTTCCTTCCTTTGCAACGTTCACACCAAGCTTTGTATCGTCGGCAAATTTAAAAATCTTCGCAACCAAATCACCATCCATGTCGTTAAAATAGATGATGAAAAGTAGTGGTACCAAGACAGAATCTTGGGGTACACCGCTGGTGGCGGGCACCCACTTAGAAGCCTGTCCATTCATCACCACCCGTTGCCATCTGCCACTTAGCCAGTTCTCTATCCAACCTGCTACCTTTCCGTCTAAACCCAGCGCACGCACTTTCCGGAGGAGGCGGCGGTGTTGTACCTTATCGAAGGCTTTTTGAAAGTCTAAGTAGATAGCATCCACCGAATTATCCTGATCATGCTCAGTGAAAACGAAGTGGAAGAATTCCACAAGGTTCGTTAGGCATGACCGTTGCCTTCGGAAACCGTGCTGGGAACTCTTCAGTAGCAGGTTCGACTCTCAATATGACGTCATTTTGTCCACTATCATGCTTCCCATGAGTTTACCGACTATTAAGGTTAAGCTAATGGGTCGGTAGTTCTACGGCTGGCTACGGTCTCCTTTCTTGAAGTTGGGAGTCACCTCAGCTTCACGCCAGTCTCTAGGAACGCATCTGGTCCGGATTGACATGTTGAAGATTGTGCTCAGATGTCGTGACACTTGATCGCGCACTTCTTTAAAACTTTAGGTAGAAACCTGTCCGGGCCATGGGACTTATTCTTCATTAGATCAGTGATCTTTTTTTATTTCTCCTTGGGTGAAGTCCATTTCCTCCAGCTTTTCCCCCCAAGTAAGAATCCGTGGGCTGTGGGATGGGACCACACTCTTCAGTAAACACTGAAGAGAAGTAGTCGTTGAGGAGGTTAGCATTTTCTGCTTTAATACCCCCTCCTCATTCACTAGAGGGCCAATCGTGCGATGGATTGGTTAACGGCTATTTACATAAACAAAGAACTCCTTGGGATTCTACTTGCAAAGTCTCACCACTCTGAGCTCCTCGGCACGCTTTGCCGCCCTTATGCTGGACCTCACTCTCCTAGCTAGCCTATGGTACTCGTCAAAGTCACTAGAGAGCTTTGACTGCTGGTACACCGTTCTTTTCTCCCTCAGCAGTTGACCAATTTCTCGATTAAACCACTTTGGTCGAACGGAAAACCGACGAAGGCTTTTCAAAGGAATCAATCGTGATTGAAGACTCATGAACGTAGTTTTGAGTCTATTCCACGAATCTTCAACATCCTTGCACACTTCTAGCCTCGCATCAGTCAATCCAGCACAAAGACCTGCAAAGTCTGCTGTTCTCAAATCAAGTTTCCTCGATTTACCAGTCGCAGAGTCTACCCCGAGGTCCTTGACTATAAATCTGACAAGTCGGTGATCACTGCCACCGAGCTCTTCGCCTACAGAGAGATCCTCAACAATGTCTTCCTCAGAGGTAAAAACCAAATTGAGGGTATAATTGCCTCTCGTCGGATCTCTCACACAGTGAGTCAGGAACTCGTTGTTCGCGAACTATAGGAGTAGTGCATTCTCGCCACAGGGTTATCTGGTTTTCCAGTCAACTTGGGTATTGAAATCACCCATGGCGATAAACACACTGTATTGAACAAATTGACCCAATGGCCGGTACAGATCCCTATCCTTTTCAAAGAGTTGGGTAGGGGGTCTGTAAAGCACCAGGGTCCTGTATCTGGAAGTACCTACCAGGGCGGTCAATAAGTTTTGCCCTTCGGATATAAGGAAACGAGATATGAGGAAAAGTGTTTTATTATTTTTCAATATAACTACCCTCGACTTCAATGCACTTGCGCCACTTGTCCCTGAGGCTTCGAATTCCCGACAACCAGAAATCTGCCGACTGCTGTTCAATCCACTCCTGGACGGCGAGCTGGACATCTTCATCATCCCCAAACCGGCGGCCACGCAGTGCAGGCTTGAGCTGGCCGAATAAAATGTAGTCGCTAGGGGCCAGATCTGGACTGTAGGGGAAATGGTTGAGCTCCTAGAATCCGCACTCGCGCAGGGCAGCTTGTGCAACTCTGGCCTTGTGGACTTTGACGACGTTGAAGTCGGTCGTGGGGCGTGAGGTTTCTAGGGGCCCAACGGGCAGAGACCTTGGGCATGGCCAAATTGTCGTGGAGGATGTTGATAACACTTCCATGTGATATTCCAAGTTCTCGCTCGATTTCTTCGACCTTCACCCATCGATTTTTGAGGATGATCCTCTCCACACAGGCCACATTTTCCTCGTTGGTCACGTCTGACAGGCGTCCTGGACGGGGGTCATATTCAAGGGACTCACAACCATGCCGGAACTCCCTATTCCAGCGAGCAATGGTTACATAGGATGTGGCGGTGTCGGTGTACACTGCAACCATGCGTTCATGGATCTCTTTTGCAATCTTGCCTTCCTTGGTCAAAAATTTGATCACTGCGCGGTGCTCAACCTTCTCCATTGTTTAAAAATTTGTGACTGACGATCTGCGATCAGCTACTGATTCTTAAATAGACAAGGTAGGAGCGTGCGGCTGCAGGTCCTGACTTGTCATAACTTGTCGTAACACCCACACAAACATCCATCCCCAATTCTCTGTTTTGCCCTACCAATTCGCAAAACATATTGACCGCCCCTCGTATATCTAGGTCAACTTCTAGTAGCTCGTGGTGTCGGATACAATGTTGCAGTTCGTCGATTTGAGTGTATCCTTGACATACAACATTACACCGCCACCTTCTTTGCCTTGTCTATCTTTTTGGAAGAGTTGGTAACCGGCAATCGTTAATTCACCTTCAAAATATCGGTTCGAGGTATTTACCCACGAGTCTGTTATGGCTACTATTTCAGGTTCTTCCGTCGCTACGAGGGCACGAAGTTCAAGAAAGTTGTTCCTGATCGACCTCGCATTAAACCAAAGAACTTTCAAGGAGTCTTCCTAATGTAGGACTCTTTACGCTCTTCCGTTTCCCGGCTTATTTGTTGGCGATGAGGCACCCCTCTTTGCGACCTCTGAGAAGGTCGTTCCAGGAGTGATACGGGCGTACTGGCGTACGTCCGCCCTCACTCTGGGCCGGATACTCCTTTGGGTCCTCTGTACGAAATCCTGGCTGATGTTCGACAGAAAGGCCTTTCCTTTAAAGGAAAGTTGTACTCCATCCCTTTCGTAGAGATCATTCCTACCATAAAAGGTGCGGTACGGGTCTACAAAAAGAATCCCTCTGCCGTACACAAATCTACCAGGAGCCGGTTCAAAGAGACGTTCATCGAGTCAGCGGTCCGTGTTGGACTTCTCCTCGGGAGCATCCAGACCACAACACGCATGCAGGTTTTCAGCCCACAGTCGTCCACGGCGCCCATGATTGTGTGGAGGATTTTATCCGTAGGGCCTACCCTACCTCCTCTCAGGTAGAGGTCGTTGGTACTTACCATCAGAGCAACGACTGAGCTCTCTCCTCGTCTACTCTGATGTGGTGGTTACCACGTCCTGACAGGCAGCTTACCTTCACACTAGTTCGAAGACGGGCCGCTAGCAGGGTCTGCAGACCCCGTGCTTGAGAATCACTAATAAGGGTGACCCTTGCACATTTGTCTGCAGACGACTAAGTCTTCCTTTTCGGAAGCGACTTGACGGTTTCCTCTCCTTTCTAGACATTTTTCTTCTTCTTCTTCTTCTTTTTCTTGTCTTCCTTTGTTTTCTCTTCTTTTGTTTCTCGTTTCTCTTCTTCTGCTTCTACTTTCTCGTCCTCTGTTTCCACTTTCTTTTCTTCTCTTCCTACTTTCTCTTCTTCTCTTTCTAATTTCTCTTTTTTCTTCTTTCCCTTCTTCCTCTTTCTTTTCTTCTTTTTGCTCGTTGAGCCAGTCCAGCAGCAGAAGACTCCTGCTCTTGTACGTCGGAAGCCTTCTCTTCTTCGCACTCGCCTGAGCATCTGCACCTCTGTTTTTAAGAGGTGAGCCTTCCTTTTGAGGAGGGAGTTTTCTTCTCTCTCAGTTGAGCGATGCTCTCGCCCAGGATCTTCTCCAGTTCGCAGAAGTCACAGACATTAACTGCATCTGTGAGCGATTTGCAACTCCTGCCCGCGAATTCTTCACTCTATCTATAAACTTTGCAGAATTTGCAGGTTAACCTGCGGAACGGAGGACCATTCTTCTTCGCCATCTTAAAACGCATTAAAAAAGTTTTTGTGTGTGATTTTCTCTCGCACTAATCACATCTGCCTATTTCCAGGAGGTTTTCGGTCGTTCGGCCAACAGAAACCCTTTGACCAAGCACACCAATCCTAATGTCTCGCATGTGCTGGACGTTCCCAATCATGTCGCAGCTCTCAACTGAGCAGCATGAGAGTCCCAGTAAACTGGATCTCTGATTTTTCGAGGGGGGTCGTTGAGGTGTAACTCTCTTCCTACTAAGCCCTACTAATCAACTAAAAACGGCCAGACTTAAGGCAAATAGTAAAGCTTATTACCCATGACTTCATCCGAGATCTTTAGCTGATCTGACAACCAGCAAGGCACAAAAGCTCTCTCACGAAAGAGCAGTTAAGCCTTTGTTCACCAAGTAGCGGTCACAGGAAGCTGGTCAGGCCATTACACGTTAGGAGAAAGCTTCTAAGGGGTACTTAGCATTTCTCCATTAATCGTACCCCAAATGCCTGAGATCCCTTCAATCTCAGGCTTTTGCAACTTATGAGTGCTACAAAGCGTTATTTAAAGAGGTTCCAAAGCCTCTCTTCTCACGTGGCATAAGGTAGCTGGTGAGGCCCTTATTAATATACAACTTGTGTAATAGAGATGTTGTTTTTTTTGACATTTGAAGAGAGCTGGTGAAACTTAGTACTAACAGAATCGAAGAGGTTAGTAGGGGGATGCAAGGAGACGCATCAAATAAGTGGTAGAGAAGTTTGACAACCCTTGTGTCTAGATCCTACTAAAGCTACCTTACTGGCATCGGTGACCCTGCCGGTCTAAAAGTCTCCCAGCTTAGATAGCTTAACTAAAGCAGATTGCGCAACTCTCTCACTGACGGCAAGGTGGTTGTAGAGAGAGAGATGGAAAGAGAGAAAAAAGCGAGAGAAAGTAAGAGAAAAAATATATATATATATATAGAAAGAGAGAGAGAGAGAGAGATAGAGATAGATAAAGAAATAAAGAATTAGGAAGACGTAGAGAAATAAATAGACAGATTTATGAGAGGTTGATGGTTGGGGGTAAAGCGGTGGTCATAAATGTTGACGGGGAATTAACTTGTCTGCACTACTTGGTCGGTTGGCTTTTGTCTACGATTTAGAACGAGTATTAATTTGGGATTATCAGCATCGTACAAATAACCGCGCAGAGTAACGTATATAAAGAAATTGGGGGGGGGTAAGGAGGTAGAGATAGATAGATAATGAGAAGAGAGATGTGAATTTATAGTTAAATAGATAGATAGGTTAAGATGACTAGAGTAAGACCGGAAGCGGAGAGAGAGAGAGAGAGAGAGAGAGAGAGAGAGAGAGAGAGATGATAGATGGGGAGAGACAGGCCCAACGAGAGAAGGGTGCACTCCGTGCGCCGTACCAGGGCCCATAAGAGTCTAGGGGACCATGAATATCAAAGTTCAAAATTGAACATAACATAACAACATAATTTCACAGATGACAAAAGCCACAAAAGCCTATCAAAGGTCATCCGCATCCGTCAAAACCCACCCACAGAATGCATCTACAATTTAAACAATCCATAGGATTGTGTCAGATCATGCATCTACAATATACAATCTAAACCGTCCATAAGAGAGGGTCAAAAACAAAAAGCATCATCATCAAGGCAAGACAAAATCAAAATCCCCCAAAATATATAATAAAAGAAACTGCATCCACAGGAATGAGTCGAGAGACCCACCCGCACACCAAAAAGTAAGAAGTTAACCCTCCCTCCCCATATAATCATCTAAGCTGCGCTTGAAAATATTCAAGTTTGGACTGTCTACTGTCTCAGGTAACAAACTATTCCCATAATCTACCACTTTATTGGTGAAAAAATATTTTCTAACATCCAGTCTGCACCTCCGTTTTTTAATCTTTAAGTGGTGACCCCTAGTCCTATTACTACCTTCTAACTCAAAAAATTACTGAAATCAAATTAACCCATCCCAGAAAAGATTAAAAAAACACCCAATCATATCTCCCCTCACACATCTTCTTTCAAATGAGAACATATTTAGGACTCTCAGTTTATCTTCATATTTAAGGTGCTTCAGGGAAGGTATTATTTTTGTTGCCACCCTTTGTACTAACTCTAACAGTTAAAACATCCTGTCTAAAATGTGGTGACCATGCTTGTATACAGTACTCTAAATGTGACCTGACATAAGAGTTGTATAGTTTAAGGATAACCTCCCTAATCTTGTAGCTAACATTCATTTTAATGTATCCTATTACCCTATTTGCTCTATTTTTTTACTCAATACACTGCTTTGAAAACTTCAGTGACCTATCTACTACTACTCCTAGGTCCTTCTCATCTTCAACTGAATTCAGCCAATGCCCATCCATCTCGTAGCTGAATTCCGTATTCTCTCTTCCCATGTTAATAACTTTGCATTTATTAAGGTTAAAAGTAATCTTCCACTTCTGAGCCCAAGCTAGTAACAAATTTAAGTCACCCTGCACTTTAAAGCTACCCTCAACTTCTTTGACTACAGCTGCCAGTTTAGTGTCATCAGCAAATATTGACACTTTGCTATTTATACCCTTCCCTCCCCATAGAAACATTTGAACCCATTATGTGTGTTTTGATATCCTTGCCTACTCGGATTCTGAGAGTAGGTAAGACATCTCAATCCACCTATTTCTAAAGCACCCCCTTTAGCCTGTATAGCTTCTACCCCTCTGTGCTGGTTTTCCTTCACTGCCCCACCCTGAGTCACAAAATTTCCCTCACCACTATCAGGTCCTAGTTTCCTGGCCGCAAGGACCCAATAACACTATCCAACTCCTGCCACAAAACCGCAACTCCATCCTGGCTCAGATGGAGCCCATCCATCGCATACAATCCCTTATTCCCCCAAAAGCCCTTCCATACATATACAAACACTATTCCCGACTCCTCACACAGGCCTTTCACTTGTAATGTAATATTTTCATTTTTATAAGTAACTTGATTTTTAATGTTGAAAAGCTGACAGTTATTATTATAATTTTTTCAGAATCTTCCCATCTGAAATATGTCTGCATAAATCAGGAGCACAAAAGAGGAAAGAAAAAAAGAAACGTGATGGCAATGAAAGAAGAGGATTACAGACGCTCTTTCAAGTACTACAGAACTACAGAATCGAGGACCAGCAAAGACCCTAAGGTCCGCTCGAGGCTAGTCCGCTACACTACATCCGAAACTACGATACACACTTATCTACGAGTGTATCTCTAACATGCTATATATTTATTTTTTTTTATTATTATTATTTCTTTTTTTAAATATATAATCTACTGTACACACTTATCTACATGTGTACAATGTCATGCATATTAACTACTTCAACCTAGGGGGGGTGATAGAAAGTTTTTCTTCTCAACTTCCGCAGCCCTCGACTGCTAGTGGTGAAAATCTAGTTATAGGATAGGCGGAAAAGAAAATGGATATCTAAACTACACATGCAAGAGAAATCGCTGGCATCATTTTTACTCTCGTTGTTCCTCCGCTCCAAACTCCTTTTGCAAAGACGTTATTCTTTACTGTGCTCAGACTACGTTATATTTATACTATTTAAGTGCGCGTCGAGACGGTTTTTAAACATATTTACCGACCTACTATCCACTACGTGGGTGGGTAGCCTATTCCAAATTTGAGTAATTTTAAACGTAAAATAGTTTTAGGCTATACTAGTGTTAAATCGCTTGTTGACTAATTTTAATCCGTGTTGCCGAGTGTTTCCCCTATGATCCAATTCGAACAAATTCCTATAATCAACGTTTGAAAATCCTTTCAATATTTTAAATACTTCTATTAGCTGGCCACGTAATCTTCTGCCTTCGAGAGATGGCAAATCTAATGCCCTGAGTCTATCCTCATAGGGCCTGTTTCTCAGCTCGGGAATTAATTTTGTAGCCCTACTCTGCACTCTTTCTAATTGCACGATATCTTTGTTTAAGTATGGAGCCCAAAATTGAACCGCATATTCGAGCAGTGGACGCACAAGTGATTTATACAATGGTAAAATTATCTCTTTGGATTTGAACGTGAAATTACGCGCGATATAACCCAGCACACGATTTGCTTTTTTACATGCATCCGCGCATTGTTTCGTGACTTTGAAGTCATCCGAGACTAAAACTCCCAGGTCTTTTTCCAATTTAACTACGTCGAGGACCTGGCCTTTCATGGTATACTCTACCCTCAAATTATGGCAACCCAAATGCATCACCTTACATTTACTTAAATTAAACTGCATTTGCCACTTATCTGCCCATCTGACAATCAAGTTTAGGTCCTTTTGTAATTTTTCTACATCCGATCTTACATAGGCACGGTTGCCCAGCTTCGTGTCGTCAGCAAATTTAGAAATCGTACTAAATACGCCATTATCCAAATCGTTTATATATATTAGAAACAATAATGGGCCAAGAACGGAGCTTTGTGGCACTCCACTACTGACGTTGACCCAATCAGAACATTCACCATTTATAACTACTCGCTGCGAACGATCCTTCAGCCAATTTCTAATCCAATTTAATATCTTACCCTTCACACCGATTGCTTTAACTTTCATTAATAATCTCTCGTGCGGAACGGTGTCAAACGCCTTTTTAAAGTCTAGATAGATTACATCTACAGCTTTGCTTTCGTCGTAAACGCAAATCATTTTATGGAAGAATTCGAGCAAATTTGTCAAGCACGATCTCGCCCGCCTAAACCCATGTTGGGAATCTTTAATCAGATTATTTAGCTCGAGGTGGCACACTATTCTATCTCTAATTACCGATTCTAAAAGCTTTCCAACTACCGAAGTTAGACTAATAGGACGAAAATTCGTTGCTTCGTATCTATTCCCATTCTTAAATATTGGTGTAACGTTCGCACGCTTGAAGTCTACAGGGACTACGCCATCTTCTAATGAGCGATTGAAAATTGCACGCAACGGCTTCGCAAGCTCATTCTTAAGTTCCTTTAAATGAGTGGGGTAAACGCCATCGGGCCCGGGTGATTTCGACTTTTTCATCAGGTTAATATATTTAAGAATTTCCACTTCATTAACCGTTATATCGGATATGCAAATATCACTATTATCTACTTCTTCAACTAACGATCCTAATTGGGACGAATCTTCAACAGTAAAGACGCTTGTGAAATGTTCATTTAAAATTTTAGACATTTCCGCCGGAAATTCCGTCAAACGACCATCTTTGTCTTTAATCGGCCCTATTGAACCTTTTAAGGGTTTCCTACTGTTTACATAGCCGTAAAACCGTTTCGGTTCCTTCTTTGAATCCTTCGCCAGTTTTATTTCATATTTCCGCTTCGCATCTCTAACCGCCCGTTTAACTTCTCTTCGAGAATCTATGTAATTTTGCCGACTTATAAATGACTCATTGTTCTTATGTATTTGAAATTTTCTATTTCGGTCCTTAATTAAGCTTAATATTAGTGGGCTAACCCACGGCGCTCTCATCGACTTCCCGCTCTTACGGCGCACATACTTTACTAAGTCGAAATTTACACTAAGGAGTGTACGCCGAAGCTCAGTGTACATTTCTCCTACTGACCTATTCTCGAAGCGCATTCCCCAGTCTACATCCTTAATCCTTTCGCGAAAAGTATCAAAATCACAGCTACCAAAACGTGGCATGAGCTGTGTACTAATTTTTACATCTACACACGTGTTGAATACGAATCTAATCGCATTATGGTCACTCGAGGCTAAATGCTCTCCTACACAAACATTTTCTACCAATGACTCGTCAGTCGCCATGATTAAATCGAGGATATTATTATCACGAGTTGGTTCCTCCACTTTTTGAACGAGAAAATTCTCCAGAATAAAGTTTAGTAGTCTCTCCCCAGCTTTATCTGACGTTAGGTTACTATAATTAACGTTTGGATAGTTAAAATCGCCGCAGACTAATGTGGTCCCTTTTCTAACCCAAGATGAAAGCATATCAAAGGGTGCAGCATCTTCTCTTTCTATTTGCGATGGAGGACGATATATGACGGCTAAATTAATTTTATATTTTGCATTACAACATAATTGGATTAATAAGGCCTCACTTCTCATATCTGCCGTAGACGAGTCGATCGTTATAGCGTTTAAGTCATCTTTTATATACACTAATACGCCGCCTCCTCTACCAGTTTGTCTATTTGTATAATGAATTTTATAACCTGGTATATCAAATTCGCAAACACTGATCCCCGAATGTGTATCTATCCAAGTCTCACTTAAGAATACGAGATCGTAGTCTCCCTCTAGAATTACGGCATTTATTTCGGCAAGTTTATTTTTTAAGCTACGAACATTTGAATATATACATTTCAATTTGCGCTTTAGGTGGACTCCTCTATCACACGCGAATCGGTTCCGTTTCCCTGCTCCCCAATACTCATTGCCCCTTCAAGCGAGGACCGGTCCAGCGCATGGGCATCACATGGCCCCGCAACTCTCCTACTTAACATGCTACGTACTGACTGGTCTAAAATCCTACCCAGCCGACTGTTCCCCACATCGCTTAAATGGATACCGTCCGTTTGATAAAGTGAAGGTTGGTCTTGAAATTTATCCCAAACGTTAAAGAAGCCAACTCCAGTGTCGCGACACAAGCGCTTAAGGCACTCGTTTGTATATATAGCACGGGACTGCAAACGCAACGTGGATTTTAGTCGGGGTAAAATACCAATTATTCCTACGTTATCCGCTTTAACTTTCGCCGTATGAATCAGAGTCTTAGCGCGGTTTACTATTCCTTCTGGGGTGCTGTCGTATCTGTGCACATCATTCCCCCCTACGAGCGTGAGGATCGTACGCCCGTCACGTGTTTGGTCCAATTTTTCAATTTCACTAACTACTTTATCTATGCGGCCACCAGGAAAGCAAAATCGTTTTCGTTTTGACGGGTTTCGCGCTGTGAATTCCGGCTCTTGGTTTTTAATTAGAGAATCCCCAATTAGTACAGTTTCTTCTTCCCCTTCGATAGGAGTTAGCAGTGCGAAGGGGTTCGAACATGGTAATGTGAAATGTTGTTCCCTCGATGGTCTAGCCCCATTTCTAACGGGCCTAAATTGCGAATCTTGGGGTCTATATTGTGAATCCTGGGGTCCAAACGAGTTCAAAATCCTTTGTTGCTGGTCAACAATTGCCTGATGATTCATACGAGTAGGCCGGTTGTCGCGATTTCTATTTTCCCTCCCACGTATGTCATGAATGGTAGAATTTAGACTCGAATTTAATTCGTCGACTTTACGGTTGGTCGATATAACGTCCCTCGCGACGGAATTTAGTTCTAATTTAATTTCGCTAATAGTGTTAGCAAACTTACGCTCCAATGCATCGTTTAACATACAAAAACGGCAAATTCTAGTTTGTTCCATGTTAGAAGGAACGTAAATTTCCTTATTAAAGGAAGCCCCACAACTCGAACATTCAAACTTGATCACGGGCATTGTCGATTTCTAGAATACGTATGAAGATAAATAAAATTAACACAGCGAATAAGACGGCGAATCTTTTTAATACAGCGACTAATATTATATGAGCGCAGGAAGTATCTATAATTATTAAGTTACTCAGAAAACGAAATTTATGGGCACAGATGAATTAAGCAGGAGCACAGAGATAACACGTCTTTTCAGTGAGGACTCAGCGGGCGGAATGAATAGGTATGCAAAGAAAACAAGATAATGCGGAAACATGTACGGATGCAAATTTGGAAGAAGGGGAAAGTGTAGGTGGCAGTCGTGAACAAGAGAGCCTATATGGAAATGAGATAGAAGCTATTAAAGAAACAAATTCGGGGGCATGTACAAATACGATGGACATAGATATTAATTCAGAACCTGGACCTGGTTGAGCAGATAAGAATGTAGATTCCAAAAATCAGGCAGACAGTGCAACAGAAATTCCTAAAACAAGTAGGGAATCAATGAAAGTAGTTCAAGATAAATTTGAAAAAGATTAGCACTGGGCTTGTTGGGCTTGACATTGGATTCCTCGCAGCAGAATTTCCTTCTCAATAGGACATAGAGAATTATGTTACTAGAGGTCATATTGACTTTCCTTTAACATTGCCTAAAGATGATAACAATCAAACATTTCCAGAAGGTATACTGAAGTTCAGAAACGTTAATGCAGAACAGCATACCCGAGACTGGCTTGTCTGGAGTCAGCATAAGGAGTCGCTATATTGTTTTCCGTGCCGGCTATTTTGGAACAGTGTTTGCTGCAGGCTGAGTACTGCATCCAAATCTGCATTTGCTGCATCTGAAGGCTGGCCAGCCAGTGCTAATTGGCGGAAATTATGTAACATGGTTCCCGAGCATGAAAAGAGTAATGGGCATAAGAAATGCTATCTAGCTTGGCGTGAATTAGAAAGACGTCTGTCATTGCAGAAGGTATTGAGAATCTTCTAAAAGCAGCAATTAAAGTGCAATCGGAAAAATGGTACAACCTTTTGAAACGAATTATTGATGTTACCCTATTCTTAGAAGAACGTGGCCTTGCTTTCCAGGGTTCTTCGCAACGCATTGGAGAAAGGCAGTCTGCAAAGTACTATGCAATAATAGTATATTCCACACCAGATTCATCTCATGTTGAGCAAACAACATTCCTTTTGCGTAACCTAGTTCGCCATGAATCACGATTTGAAATTGTGGAATGATTTCTGAAATTTGTAGATTGTAGTGACAAAACAGGGTTTGAAATTGCTCAAATTATTACTGAAACATTGGAAAACTATGCTATTCAACTTGCTGATTGTAGGGCACAAGGTTATGACAATGCGGCAAACATGTCAGGCAAATACAATGCCCTACTTCTATATTCTCTCTTTGTGGTTGCCACACACTTAATTTATGTGGTAAGGATGCTACTGAATGTATTCCAGAAGCAATCACCTACTTCGCAACTATACAAACAATATACACCTTATTTAGTTGCAGCCCCAGAAGGTGGGAAGTATTGGCAAAGCGTATTGGTTGTTCGCGTCATGGCATATCTGGCACCAGATGGTCAGATCGAGTTGAGAGTGTAAAACCATTTGTAGCTCACCTTCCAGGGGTTAAGTTGGCTTTGGAATACTTGCTAGAGCTGAATCTCACTCCAAAAACCAGGAATGAAATCCATGGAGCTATATGTTATGTCAGTTCCTTCACCTGCATCATAATGTCAGTCGTGTGTCACAGAATACTGGTCCCTATTGACTTTTGCAACAAAGTCATTCAACCTAGTGATGCGACTTTAGATATGGAAGTTGCAAATATGGAAAGCTGCTTGCACAACTAGTGGCTCTCCGGGACAGTTGGAAAGCAATGTGGAATGAAGATAAGCTTGTTGCATCCAGCCTGCAGATAGAAGTAAAATTGTTTAGGGATCGTAGTACCACTGCCAGAAAAAGAACAAGATTCCATGATAAGGATAAACCTGATGGAAATGTGAATGAAATGAACGAAGTAGATGAATCCTTTGAGGAAGCCCATTTCCGAAAGCACATATTTTATGTAGTATTGGATAATGTTATTGGAGGGCTTACAGTTCGTTTCAGTGCAGCCAAACAGATTTCTGGCACCTTCAGCTTTCTTTAGAACTACCAAAAGATGTCAGAAGAGGAATTGAAGCGCAAAGCAGCTAAACTAGCGGAGAAGTCTTCTAAAGACATCAGCAGTGAAGACCTTGTGCAGGAAATGAATTCCATAACAATGGTTCACAATGCCAATTTTGGTAGAAAACAGTTGGCTGCATTGGAACTGTTAAATGCTTTGGCAGAGTACAGATTAGAAAGTATATTTCCCAACCTCAGTGTCAGCTTGAGGATGTTCCTTACAGCACCAGCCACAGTAGTATCAGCAGAAAGGAGCTTCAGCAAGCTTAAGCTCATCAAAAATATCTCAGGTCCACCATGGGTCAGGGTTGCCTGAGCAACTTGGCTAAGTAGGCTCAGTATTGAGTCTGACATTGCTAAACATATAGACTTTGACACTGTAATTCGTAGTTTTGCCAAGAAAAAGGCACACAAGGCAACCCTGTTTTAATAAAATTAGTCTATTTACTAAGTTTACTGTAGACTGTGGCCTTCATGAAGCAGTGAGCATTCAGGTGATGAATGATTTAGGTATATTTGTAAATAATTAATGATATAGACATGCAATAAGTGTGAATTGTGATTAAGATGTACATTTATGTATATGGCTACTATTGGTTAGTATATAAGTAGGCTTACTAAAAATTCCAAATAAAAAATTTGATTTTAATTTTTTTCCATTATCATGTATGAAATGCTTGTACATTTTTATGTTCGTTATTAAGCCAAGAAGTAAAAATACAGGGAGGATTTGCTAAATTCTTGTCCTTCTATTACTAGTATTATGGTTATAGAATTATTAAATTTGTTTTGCTAGTGAGAATTGCTATACTATTAATGTTAAATTTGATATATAGTTGTGAAATTCACAAAGAAACTGTCTTATGTGTATTCTTCAAGATCAACCTGAAACATTTTGAAATTAACTAATAATATTAGTAAATGGTTATAATGTAAAACTATAATTAATAAAGAATATCATTTTCTAGTTATATTATTGAAAAGCTGATGAAGCTTTTCAGTATATATATATATATATATATATATATATATATATATATATATATATATATATATATGAAAAGTAACCCACAGGAAAATGAAAAGATGATATTATATGCCTTTGGCCTTCCTCAAAAGATATTCACAATTTTCATTGTAATCTTAAATGTCTAGTCCCTTCTATTAAATTTACCCTTGAAATTGAGGGAAATGGGACTCTTCCTTTTCTTGACCTTTTAATACATAAGACGCCGTCAGGTTTTAAATTCGCTGTTTATCGCAAACCGTCCAACTCAAGTTCATATATTCACTTTTATTCTTATCACAGCGTTAAAATTAAAAGATCTGTATTCACTTCTGTTTCTGCGTGCATTACGCCTTGTTAGTCCGGAATTCTTGGATAAGGAATTGTCCAATATCTTTGAAATAGGTAAAAAACTTTGTTATCCCCGTCAATTTTTGCATACTTCATTAAACTTTGCTAAGATAACTTTTTATAGAACTGATAACCCACCGGTTTTCAATTACAAAAATTGTCTTATCTTGCCATATTGCATATTCACCAACCATCAGATAATGTCTTTTAAGGAGTTGTTCAACGGTGAAAACAAAAAAGTTTAGTAGGTGAAGTCACTTAAGTATGGTAGATATTGGGCGAGTGTAATGTTTTTTTGCCAAATCTGCTGACTTTATAAGAAGTAGAAGTCATCGAGCGTTTTGTTGCGTCGTCAAGGAGCTTAGGTTTATTGCAGAAAACAGTCACGATTCTGAGAATATTGCCTAATAACTCCACAATTTTTTTTAATAACATATTTTATACATTTTGGGGGTGGTTGGGTGGGTAAAGATTAGATAAATTCGTTGGTCTTTGGGTATAATTATATTTACTTAAAGAATAAACAGTATCGTTATACAACTATCACGATCTATATATTATGGTGAAGATTCTTTCCGACTCACAAAAACAATAGCTTTTAGAAGTTTAGGCAAATGAAGATGGTTTGATACTAACCCTGGTGCCATTCATTCACGATGAACAGCTTTGCAAGAATCATAAATGGTGAGGATCGCTGCTATCCGAAATCACCAACACTACGAGAATGTAGAATACATTCAAATCAACCTTCTTTCTGTTCAACAGTGATGACGGTCAAAATAGGCTTATGATTTTCAACTTAGAGAAACCTGTTGTATCTCCAAGAACAGCTTTTGGTATGTTAATGGTACTTTCAAGACTATTCTTTTGTTATCACTTCAACAACTCTACACAATAATGCCGTTTTGAATGAAGATCTTACAAAATGAAATCAAGAAAATCACGACAAGCAAATATTTGTGATGAAAAGTTTACGTACAAATAAAATCTAGCTTCTAGTGAATCGCAGGCCCGGCGCCTAATTGAACCGATAGCAAATAATAAAAAAAAGTTGAAGAAGAGTGGAGTGGGGCTCCTTTTTGCAATGGAATATTTGGGAAACCGCTATTTTTTTAATACTTCATCTTGGCTAATGCGCTGCCTGCATGAACACGAGTAGCCGTAATCATGTTAGCCTAGTATTTAGGCTATATTAAAATAACAAAAGGAAAGAAAACAAAAATACTATCGAAGACCAACGGAAACGACAAAACACAAACAAAATGAAACAATCAAGAAAAGGCAGAGTAAAGCCAGCTCCGGCGTCAGCGGGAGGGAGAAGTCACTAAAGTTAGACTTACCGCATGGAGAATCTTCCGTAATCCGAAAGAAGGAGGGACCACAGACTCCGACGTGGGGGCATCCCAAGAGTGCAGCTCTCATTGCAATAGTTTTGTGCCACTTGCTGGGATTTATTCGAACAAAACGTGCCTTGAAGGGGAAGTTAAGATAATGACGTCTCTCTGTATTTTTATCCATATTCCCTTCGAAGACCTAAGTAGAGAGAAAACAGGTAAATTACTGTTCTGATTTGATTCCCTGGGATAAGAAGTTTAGATACACCTGCGCTTTTTATTAATATACAGAAGTGCGGATTTAGTATGGTCATATATATATATATATATATATATATATATATATATATATATATATATATATATATATATAGCATGACTACATAATTCATTTACACGCCCATACACACAATCTCTCATACACGGGATTTTCACGGGTATAAAACTTCCGACTGACCATTAAAGATTTGCCTGTTTCCCTTTAGTCAAATATCTTCCTTTCCTGTTACAATCTCGCTCACAAGATACTGCTATTTTTCTATTGTAGCGCCAAACCCATAGACGTTGAACCTCATAAACACTTTCTCAAACATTCTACCGACTTATTATAATCCTTTTCTCAGCACTTATCTCTACTTTCAAATAAATTCTTTGATAATTGAGATAATTCCTTCTCTCTCTCTCTCTCTCTCTCTCTCTCTCTCTCTCTCTCTCTCTCTATATATATATATATATATATATATATATATATATATATATATATATATATATATATATATATATATATATCGGATACACATCAGAGAGCGTTCACTTGAGACAAAGCTCTTTCCCAAGAAACCCGATTGGTGATCAAAACTTTTCACGCCCACTTTATTCTATTCTCACATAAATAATCAAACGTTATATTACATTATACTGCACTCATTCATATCACTTCAGTAAACACAACTCTCTTCCTTTCCTGTTCGCATTGCCTCCAGCCACCGAGGAAGGATTTTTAACTCACCTAAAGTCCACCTCCTCAAGTAGTTCTCGGTAGATCAGATTAACAAGCACAGTTCGTCACATCACTTCATAAAAATTCTTTTCTTTGCATTCGCGTTCACATTCACTTCTTCCACCGCAAAGATATTTAGACTCACTGACTCCAGTCATTGATCTTACCAAACATCAAGTGCAGAATAAAGTTATTTAAATAAATTGTTTATAAATACAAATGAGATTTTATATGGTAAATACCTTCAGAAACGAACTCAAATCCTGGATTTGGATTCATATGCACGAGAAGAAATATTTGTTCCTAAGGAACTAGTGACCCTGCCCCAATCAAAGAGAACCACCCTCTTTCACCACAACAAGTACCTTCTCTCCACATGCACTCACACACACACACACACACACACACACACACACATATATATATATATATATATATATATATATATATATATATATATTGGGGTTGATAAGATGTGGAATATATGCTATATGCTGTATATATCTAGTACAAGAGGGGGAGACAGCCTTTCTGGAGTGACTCGGTCGAATTTCGACCCGTCAGTCACCCGTATACTGATATACACTTTCTTCTCCAGTACGAAAGCACTGGGGATTTTTCTAATTTGTTGTTTAATCCCAGCTGCAAGATATTGTATGGTATGCACTGCTGCCACACTTTATTGAATGCCTTCGATACTGCTCTGCATACAATGCCCATATAGTTTCCGTCTCTTTTCGTTCGGGCACTCTTCTCGGTTATTATACGGATTGCCATCTCCGTGCTTAGTCTTTTTTCTAAAGCCCTATTTATGTTGAATAAATAGTGAGTTGTCCTTCAAGTGTTCAACGAGACTCCTATTGAAGATTTTCTGAAATTACTTACCTCCAAATTCCAGAAGGAACTTTGGGCGCTAGTTTTTTTCTCGCCAGTGGTTTTTCATGTTTAGCTATAGATATAATTTTGCTGTTTTTTATTCATCAGGGAAGTATTGTGTGTTCATATAGGCATGGAAAATGCGTAGCATCTTGTCTAGAATGCATTTTGACACCTTGGTGTATGTAAGAGAATAGCCTATGGCTCCCCTCCCCCGTTTCCCTACCTCCCTTCCGGGCGGGCCAGGTTATCAAACCTTCCCCTTCCGGCCCGATATCTGATGGTCTCCCACCGGAAGAAACCGCCGGCCATTTCAGCTAACCACCAAGTCCCTTCCTCGTCTGGTTATCGATAGATGGTAGCTCATCTTTTCTTCCGATGGTTGCCTGAAGTTTATAAAGGACGAAATGGTGTAGCTTGACATCTAATCTACTTCCAGCGCCATGGGAACCTCTGCCTAGTATCGAGTATCAAAGTTGAATTCTTTTAATCCTTAGTAGTAGAGCTTGCACAGCCTCTGGCGGGGCCGGAATTGCCACCTATCGGTGTGGTGGTAAATCGTCGAAGCACCAAGTCTTCAGAGAGGAGATCGGTCCCAGTTAGGGAGGCTCCTTACCTCGTTGATCTGCAAGTCAGTGCGGAACCAAGCTCGTACTCACGTTCCGAGCCGAAGCTACAAACATCCTCACTCTGGTTTCCTAAGCGAGAAAACTAGTTCCCGGCTTATCTCCGTTACCCTACGCGTCGATAGGTCACTTCGCACTCCCCCCCCCTCCCCCCTCCTCACATAGGCACCCAAGATTCCTCGAAGTTCACGAGCGTGGGGTCCTCTTTAACAAGAAGCTCCCGTCACCGCCTTCTTCTAACAGAATTGACTCCGTGTCCTTTTAAATTTTTTTTTGTATTGTCAGTATACAATATAAAAAGGGTTAGGTCACTCTTGATAACCCTTGCTGGCACATCTCACCCAGCATAGTAACTATTTGTATTTTCTTTATTTTTTTGTTATTATGTATTTCATTTGTCACTGCCGTATAATCTGGGGTGAAGTCGTAAAGCTCTTTCGTGAATCAGCGGATCCGACAGCGTATCCAAGATGTCTTCCTCCTCATTTGAGATCTTCCATAAACAGGGACAAATTTGAGGTCTTTCGGGCAAGGAATTGATCGAATAGGTTCAGAACGAACAAGGGAATGAACGTGAGGAAAAAAGAGAAGAACGAAAGACAAAAAGAAGAGAGGCAGAGACAAGAAGAAATAGGAGGGAGAGAGAAAGAGAAGAGAGGGAGAAAATTCGTCAACACGAGCGTGAGTTAAGTAGAGATTAAGCGAAAATCCGTGCATTTGTGCAAGATAGGCGGGCCTCTTTCCTTAACGAGTGCCTCGAAGAAGCGGATCTCTGCGCCACAAATCATCAGTTCTATCCTAAGGAGCAAAGGAAGAGCATTCCTCCGTCCCCTAAGAACCAAGGACAATCACAACCGAGAAAACCCCCTCATTTAGGAAAAGTTCCACGTCCCTTTAAACCCAAAGGTTACCACCATAAGAAGCAAGAGGAGGTGAAACCCCCAATTTTTAATGCTCCGTCGAGTAACCCTTACCGGAGCAACCCCATTGTATGCTTCTCTTGCGGAACCCCTGGTTACTACAAATCTCAGTGTCCACAAAACTCCCACTTTCGCTTTGTCCCTGGACAACAGGTCCATCAAGTCTCCGCAACTCTCGCTGCCGAACAGCCTACCGCGCCTGCGCCTCTGCCATCTTCGTCGACCTCTCAGGAGTACCAGGTAAACTTTCTTTTTAATAACAGTTCTTCTGGTGGGTTCAAATTCGAGTCCGGATCCATTAATGGATGTAGAGTATCCATTCTGGTGAGAGATACAGGGTGTACGTGTATAGTGGTATCTGACAAGCTGCTTCCTCCCCGTGGACCCACAACATAAGAAATTCGCTGTCGTACACGATTTCTTGGGAAGAGCTAATAAATTCCCAGTGGTCCGTTGTCACGTAAAATGCCGCTATTTTACGGGGTGGATTGACGTCGTAGCTGCCCCAATTAAGTTTTGTGCAGTGTTGGTGGGCCAGAGCGCGCAGCTCTCCCCAACTGTTGTGTCGCAAGCTGTTGTCACCCGGGCTCAGTCTGATAGTGACGCCTGCCCCCCCCTCGTCTCTCAAGCTCCCATACACCCCCGATTACGAGTGACTGAATAACGCCCAATTCATCAGTGCCCAAAAGGAGTGCCTTTCCCTCCAACCCTTATGGAAAAAGGCCAAACGAGGAGAGATAGAATCGGTTCGTGGAGACCGAAAAGTGAGGTATGTGATAGAAGACGCTTTGCTATTTCGTACTTCTCCGAATCCAGTAGGCTCCCCGTTCAAGGCTCTTTGCGTGCCTAGGGCCTACGTTGTGAAGATTTTACAAATAGCACACGAAGGTGTGTTTGCAAAACACTTCAGCCATAATAGGACCTCGCAACGCGTATTTAAGTATTTTTTATTGGCCTGGTGCAGCTAAGGAAATCGCAGAGTTTTGCAGGACCTGTGATATATGTCAAAAGGTCACTGCCAAAGGATGAGTACAAACGGCCCCTCTTCAGAAGACTCCAGTTATATCAGAACCATTTTTCAGGGTTGCCATCGATCTTATTGGACCGATACATGTCCCTTCCACCGAGGGACACTCATACGTTCTCACCCTCGTCGATTGGGCCACCCGGTTGCCTGAAGCTATTGCTCTCAAACAAATTGATAGTATATCGTATGCCGAGGTATTAATCTCTATTTTTTCATGGGTAGGGATCCCTACAGCGGTCCTCTCTGACAGGGGCCGTCAATTTACGTCCGGATTGATGGAGCATGTGAGTAAGTTGCCTTAAATTATGCCCATTTTAACCACGCCCTTTCACCCATCTGCAAACGGTATGTGCAAGAAGTTAAACGCTACCTTGAAAAGCGTGTTTAAAAAGCTGTGCCACGACCAGCCCCAGGAATGGCACCGGTACCTGCCAGTAGCTTTGTTTGCGTGTAGGCAGATTCGCCACCGAACTCTGGGATTCTACCCATTTGAGCTTCTTTATGGTCACAATGTCGAGGTCCACTGAGCATTCTCAAGGAGCTCCTCACAAACTCTCGAATGGATGAGGAACTAAAGACCTCCTACTCGTATGTTCTGGACTTGCGTGACAGGCTAGAAAAATGCTAGGAGGTTGCCGTGCAAAATTCCGAGATCAATCTAAAGAAGTATCGAACGTATTTTGATATTAAATCTAAGGCACGAAAATTGAAACCAGGCGATGAAGTTATGCTTTTACTCCATACGGACAACAACAAACTCCTATCCCAATAAAAAGAACAGTTCCCGGTCATAGAATCTAGAGAGCCCGTGGATTATGTCATTCAGTCGTCATCTGGCAATAAGTTGTTCCACATCAACATGTTAAAAATATATCAGCGGCGAGCTTGTGTTAACAATATTGTTGTCTTTGACGAAGAAGGGACAATGCAAGCCTTCTTTCCTTGGGACTCATTAAATATTGTTCAGACAATCTGCGTCGAGGCGGATAAAGATTATCCTTTGCCTGAGCTGCCTTCCTCCCCCTTTCCAAATGAAGACCTGGCCACCGCGGTCCACGTGGATCCTCGGTTCCATGGAGACATCTCAGATTGTCTCTCTGCTGAAGAAATACCTAGACATAATCTCTGAGTCTCCAGGATGCTCTGCACAATTTGAGCATGACATCTCTCTCACCACGACGGAGCCAATTAGAAGTAAACCCTACCCTCTTCCAATCCACCTTCGCAAGGCTTTCCGCGAAGAAGTTGAGAACCTCCTTAAATTAGGAATAATTGAACCCTCCTCGTCGGATTATTGTTCCCCGATAGTGATGGTACGTAAGCCGGATCAATCTTTTCGTATGTGCGTAGATTTTAGAAAGTTAAATGCTGTCACGGTATTTGATGCTAAACCCATCTCTTTTATCGACCAGAACCTGCACTTATTTGAGAAGGTCAAGTACATTTCTGAAATAGACTTGTGCAAAGCCTACTATCAAATCCCGCTTCGAAAATCCGTGGGGAAGTTTACCGCATTTCCCACCGAAAAAGGGTTAATGGAATTCACGCGTCTTCCTTTTGGTTTAGTCACTGCCTGCAGTAACTATAACCGGATGATGCGAAAAATTGTAGATGGGTTGAGCAATGTCTCTTTCTACTTTGACAACGTATACATTGCCACACGCACCTGGGAAGAGCACCTTCAATCCCTCCGCCCACTCCTAAACCGGCTTAGAATCCACGGATTGACAATCAAGCCCTCCAAGTGCCATTTTGCTCATAGTACTATCTCTTGCTTAGGGTTCAAAGTAGGAGAGGGACAATTAGCCCCCCAATAGGACAAAGTTAAGGCAAGAGAAGGCATGCCACTCCCTAAAACCAAGAAACAGCTTCGTTCGTTTCTTGGCTCCGTCTCCTTCTATCGGTGGTTCACCCCCCAATTCGCTTCCATATCGTCACCCGTTAATGACCTTCTTAAAAAAGCCGCACCAGACCCCATCCCATGGAACCCCGCCAAGACTGAGAGTTTCGGCGAGCTAAAGAAAAAAATGGTCTCCGTTCCTATCCTCCGTTTGCCTAATCCCCAGAACAAAATTGGCATTTGGGTGCGTTTTATTACAATATGAGGAAGAAGGAACCCCATTTCCAGTGGCATACGCGAGCCGGAAGCTGTTAGCTCGCAAAAGAAGATACGCTACTATAGAACTTGAAGCTTTAGCAAATATTTATAGCATTCAACAATTTAGGATGTACTTGATTTGTAGACCTTTTACTGTCAAAACGGACCATAGGCGACTAGCCTACTTGAAAAAATGTAAAAGTCAGAACGGCAGACTTATGAGATGGTCCCTTTTATTGTCAGAATACCAATACAATGTATCTTACCTAAAAGGAACGGATAACGTCATTGCTGATAATTTATCACACAATCCGATAGACGAAAGCCCTAGTTGTGGCGACCTTGTCACCAAATAGTGCCATTTCATTATGTTCATTTTTTTTGTGTGTGTTTCGCGTATGTATGTTTTCTGGGATCTCATTTTGGCTATAAATTGTAACTGCAAGTAGGTTATAACTTGTGACATTATCTCTCGTTCCACTATAGAATAATGTCCCCTCGGGATGGGTAGGGATGTAGGAGAATAGCCTATGGCTCCTCCCCCGTTTCCCCACATCCCTTCCGGGCGGACCGGGTTATCAAACCTTCCCCTTCCGGCCCGATATCTGATGGTCTCCGGCCGGAAGAAACCGCCGGCCATTTCAGCTAACCACCGAGTCCCTTCCTCGTCTGATTATCGATAGATGGTAGCTCATCTTCGCTTCCGATGGTTGCCTGAAGTTTATAAAGGACGAAATGGTGTAGCTTGAAATCTAATCTACTTCCAGCGCCATAAGAACCTCTGCCTAGTATCGAGTATCAAAGATGAATTCTTTTAACCCTCAGTAGTAGAGCTTGCACAGCGTCTGACGGGGCCGGAATTGCCATCTATCGGTGTAGTGGTAAATCATCGAAGCACCAAGTCTTCAGAGAGGAGATCGGTCCCAGTTAGAGAGGCTCCTTACCCCGATGATCTGCAAGGCAGTACGGACCCAAGCTCGTACTCACGTTCCGAGCCGAAACTACAAACAACCACGCTCGGAGTTCACGAGCGTGGGGTCCTCTTTAACAAGAAGCTCCCGTTACCGCCTTCTTCCAACAGAATTGTGACGGAATTGTGGGATCAGAATGGTCCCTGGAGGACCTACCTCATCGTCTCCACCCCTTATCTCACCACCTTCACTCACCAGCGCCACCCGAACATCAGGTTCCACGGTAACCCTTCCATTTCACATTCCCCAACTTCACCGCGAAGCTTACCGACATTACAAGTGTATTGGGATTTACATAGTGAATAGTTATTTACAATCCAAGTGAGATATCCGAGATTGACTTATTAATTTATTTCTTAAAGCAGATTATTTGTATATATATATATATATATATATATATATATATATATATATATATATATATATATATATATATATTCTTGTTTAGTGTTCATTAAAACTTTATTTTAATATTGTTGTGTATCTAACTTCCTTTGGGTCGCTTCCTGGCAAGTTCATTCTAATCCCTCCGTAGCCAACCTCTAAGCAGTCTGAGTCAATAAACCCATTCAGGGCACGGGCCGAACGAAGTATAAGGAATAGTACGACGACCCCTCCGCATTCGGGATAATAGGATATATATATATATATATATATATATATATATATATATATATATATATATATATATATATATATAAAAAGCCGGAGAAAACTTTAACCACCCCTCGGCCTATTCCTCGAAAGGGGTAATTTAGTTTATTCAGGCCTGAATAGCTCGGCGCTTTTTGCTTAAATAGATGGAGGCTGCTTTTTAGCTCCTCCATTGTAATTTTACCTTCATGCCGTCTTCTAGCTGTTCTATTACTTGGTTATACGAGTGCGTCCTTTCAATGGTGTCATTTAGATCTTCTATTATCTGGTGTTCAAACTCTATATCGAAATCAGCATTCTCTTCCTCGCTTATTTTAAAAATATTTTTATACTGTTCTCTAAATTTGCAATATTTAGATAGCACTATTTTAGACTCCTCCGTTTTTCTCTCTCCTTCCACATTTTGCATTTTCATTTTCTTCCTTGGATGTGATCCCTTTAGTTTTCCTATCATCCTGCCCAAATGTATGTGTACTGCGGTCACAACGTGGTTCGTTTATAACTAACGGCGCATTAAGAGCGAAAACCCGTCATCACTATCCAGTGGTTTTTATTGTTTTGAGGCTGAACAGAACTTCTATCTGCTATTAACCTCAACCTCCAGTTTTATGAACGAAGTTCAAGTCAGCTAAACTCCAAGCAGGACAGAAATACAGACAATTCGGATTCATCATGAGGAGGAATCTGCAATTCTGGCTGGACTCAGCTAAAGTCGAAAAAGACTACGATGCATTGATCGACTTTATTTTAAAGGATCAATTACTAATTACGCTCCCCTAAGAGATTAGAGCCTTCGTTCAAGACCGAAGGGCCTCCACATTCCAGGATTGCCTCGATGAAGCGGACCTTCACGCTTCAAATCATCATTTATACCCAAAGGAAAGCAGAAAAGGTAACCCCCTTCCTCCAATAACAAGTTTAGGTACGGAAGACACCCACATAAGAAACACTCTCAGTTTGTAAAATTTGCTCCCCCTTTTAAGCCCAAGAACAAATCCCAGAAGACCGAAAACCTCCTGTTTTTAACACCCACTCAAACAACACCTTTAGGAGTAGTCCGATCACGTGTTACTCTTGCGGAGCCCTGGGGCACATAAAATTCCAGTGTCCGCAAAATTCAAGGCTCTATTCCTCCCCAACTCAGTAGATACATCAAGTAACTGCCACCCTTTCTCTAGAGCAAACCGCCGTAGCTACCCCGCAACCTGCAGCCCCTTCAGATCAGGACTACCAGGTCAACTTCTTATTCAATTAGTTCTCCTGGTGGACTCAAGTTTGAAACTGGCTTGATAAATGGGTGCAAAGTGTCCATTTTAGTTAGGGACACCGGTTGTACTTGTATCGTAGTGTGTCAGACAAGCTACTCCCCCCCCTTCCCGTAAAACCCCAGCATCAGAAATTTGCAGGAGTGCACGACTTTTGGGGACGCGCCAACAGGTTCCCTGTCGTCCGGTGTCATGTAGAGTGCCGCTATTTCACTGGTTGGGCTGATGTGGTCGTCGCGGCCCCGATAAAATTCTGTGCAGAGCTGGTTGGACAAAGCGCGCAACTCTCCCCGAGCGAGATTACCCAAGCCGTCACCACCTAAGCGCAGGCGGGCCGAGAAAACCGTCCCCTCGCGCCGCTCAAATTCCCGTGGAGCCCTGAGTTCAAGAAGCTGAATAACGTTCGCCAGGGCCCAAGAGGACTGCCCTTCCCCCCAACTCCTGTAAGAAAAAGCCAGAAGAGGTGACCTCGAGATAGTACGAGGAAACCGACAGGTGAGGTACCTCGTCGAAGACTCCCTGTTATTTCGCGCCTCCCCGGACGCAGTAAGCTCCCTTGTCAAGACTACTTGTGTTCCACGCCCCTATGTTCCTAAGGTATTGAAGCTAGTACATGAAAACACATTGGCCGGTCATTCTGGCTATAACAAAACGTCTCAGCGCGTTTTCAAATATTTCTTTTGGCCCAGAGCAGGAAAAGAAATAGCTGAATACTGTAGGACTTGCGACCTGTGTCAGAAGACTACAGCTAAGGACGGATAGCCCCAGCCCCTTTACAGAAGACCCCCATTATAGCAGAGCCGTTCTTAAGGGTTGCTATTGACCTCATAGTGCCAATATATCCCCCTTCCGCCGAGCGACATTTATACGTCCTCATGCTCGTCGATTGTGCCACCCGGTTCCCTGACGCAATCACATGTGCGGAAGCTCTTATCACCATCTTTTGGAGAGTTGGGACTCCCAAGGAAGTGCTGTCGGATAGAGGCCGACAGTTCACTTCAGAACTGATGGAACACGTGAACGCGTTACTCCAAATTACGCCCATCTTCACGACGCTCTTCCATCCTGCGGCAAACGGCATTTGAGAGAAATTAAACGCAACCGTGAAGAGTGTCCTCAAGAAGCTGTGCCATGAGCAGCCCCAAGAATGGCACCGGTATTTTCCGGTTGCCCTATTCGCGTGCCGCGAAATTCCCAGTAGGACCCTCGGTTTCTCCCCATTCGAGCTCCTTTACGGACGAAATGTCAGAGGCCCATTATGTATCTTGAAGGAGCTCCTAACTAATCCCCGTGTGGAAGAAGAGATTAAGGACACCTACTCTTATGTCCTAAATCTGCGATAAAGACTGAGGCAGTGCTCATAAATTGCCGTCCAAAATAGGCAGAGCAATTTAGATAATTACCGCACCTATTTTGATACAAAGGCTAAAACCCGGAGACGAAGTTTTGTTCCTTCACCCCACAAACTCAAACAAGTTGCTTTCCCAGTGGAAAGGACTGTACCCTGTAATAAAAGTCCATGGACCCGTCGACTATGTCATCCAGACCTCATCGGGTAATAAGCATTACCACATAAACATGCTAAAGAAATATCACAGGCGAGCATGCATTAATAATATTGTTGCGTTCGACGAGGAAGAAGTCATTGACTCCGTTTTTCCAAGAATTCCCTTGAACGTCGTTAATACCGTGTATGTGGAGATGGACAGGGACTACTAGCTTCCCACTCTCCCTTCTACCCCGCTTTCCCAGGAAGAACACCCCCCACCCGAGTTAGATGTGAACCCCAAACTCGGGCCCGTTAAGATCGCCCAAATGGTCTCGCCTTGAAGAGAATACTCGGACGTAATCTCCGAGATCCCAGGTTGCTCCACTCAATTAGAGCACGACATAGAACTCATTACGAAGGACCCCGTCCGGGCTAAACCCTACCCCTTGCCCGTACACCTTCGTAAAGCTTTCAACGAGGAAATAGATAACCTCTTCAAATTGGGGATTATCGAACCGTCCTATTCAGAATATTGCTCCCCAATTGTCATGGTACGGAAGCCCGATAATTCATTCCGTATGTGTGTCGACTTTCGGAAACTGAACGCTGTCACTGTATTTGACGCAGAACCCCTCTCCCTCATCGATCAGAACCTGCACCTATTCGAAGGAGCCGCGTATATCTCTGAAATTGACTTGTGTAAGGCCTATTACCAGATTCCCTTGAAACCATCGGTGAGGAAATTTACAGCATGCCCCACAGAAAGAGACATCATGCAATTCACCCGGCTTCGCTTTTGACCTAGTTAGGCCTGTAGCAGTTATAACCGCATTATGCGAAAAATTGTAGAAGGGCTAGAAATCTTCACATTCTATTTTTTCAACGTGTGCGTAGCCACTCGTACATGGGAAGAGCACCTTGCGTGTCTTCGCTCACACTTAGACCAACTGAGGTCTCACGGCTTAACAATTAAACCATCCAAGTGCTATTTTTCTTATAGCACTATTGCGTATTCAGGGTTCAAGATTGGCGAGAACCGGATATCCCCACAGAAGGATAAGATAAAAGCAATAACCGATATCCTGCTCTCAATCTTGAAGAAGCAACTCCGATCCACTTTCTATCGTCGGCATCCGGACCGACGCATCTCATCTTGGAATTGGATGCGCCTTGTTGCAATACGAGGCAGAAGTGCCGTTCTCGGTGGCCTTTGCAAGTCGGAAGCTTTCCGATTAGGAAAAGAAGTATGCCACTGTGGAGCTAAAAGCCTTAGCTCTCGCGTTTAGGGCACAAAAGTTCCGCATATATTTGATAGGTAGACCGTTCTCCATAGAAACGGATTACAAACCCCTAGCGTACTTAAAAAGTTGTAAGAGCCAGAATGGACGACTCATGCGATGGGCCCTGTTATTATCCGAATATCAATATGACATCCGATACCTAAAGGGATCTCTTAATGTACTCGCGGATAGTTTGTCTAGGAACCCAGGAGACGAACCCAGTGAGTCTTTGTAAATAATCGGTATTATAGCTATGTACGAGGGACGGTCAATAAGTTTTGCAATTCGGATATAAGGAAACGAGATATGAGGAAAAGTGTTTTATTATTTTTCAATATAACTACCCTCGACTTTAATGCACTTGCGCCACTTGTCCCTGAGGCTTCGAATTATTGACAACCAGAAATCTGCCGACTGTTGTTCAATCCACTCCTGGACGGCGAGCTGGACATCTCCATCATCCCCAAACCGGCGTCCACGCACTAGGGGAAATGGTTGAGCTCCTCGAATCCGCACTCGCGCAGGGCAGCTTGTGCAACTCTGGCCTTGTGGATTTTAACGTCGTTGAAGTCGACCATGATAGTGCAGGAGGTTTCTAGGGACCCAACGGGCAGAGACCTTGGTGATGGACAAATTGTCGTGGGTGATTTTGATAATACTTCCATGTGATATTCCAAGTTCTCGCTCGATTTTTTCGACCTTCACCCGTCGATTTTCGAGGATTATCCTCTCCACACGGGCCACATTGTCATCGTTAGTCACGCCTGACGGGCGTCCTGGACGGGGGTCATCTTCAAGGGACTCACGACCATGCCGGAACTCCCTATTCCAGCGAGCAATGGTTGCATAGGATGTGGCGGTGTCGGTGTACACTGCAACCATGCGTTCATGGATCTCTTTTGCAATCTTGCCTTCCTTGGTCAAAAATTTGATCACTGCGCGGTGCTCAACCTTCTCCATTGTTGAAAAATTTGTGACTGACGATCTGCGATCAGCTACTGCTTCTTAAATAGACGAGGCAGGAGCGTGCGGCTGCAGGTCCTGACTTGTCATAACTTGTCCTAATACCTTCACAAACAGCCATCCCCCTTCCTCTGTTTTGCCCTACCGATTCGCAAAACTTATTGACCGCCCCTCGTAGTTTTTGATAAAGGTTTATGTCCACCCACTAATTATTCATATGTTATATTTGTTAAATTGATAATCTGACAGGCTCTATAACTGTCGTGATTAATTTTAGATTGTTTGCCTTTTTTTGCATGTGATTCTTATATCATATTACCCGGATTAATGTATCGAATAAAATCATTTGTTTCTTTTGTACTTAGACATCAACTCTTAATTATTCAGGAGTTTCCTGTATATGAACGGTAATCCATGCGTTTTTTTACCGTCATGATTATTTTATGATGTTCCTGTATTCGTTGAATTCCCGTCTTTTTTTCTTTTATTGTGTTGTTCGTGTAGCCAATGTTAAAGTTATACATTATTCCTAGTTACACGTCAGAATAATGTCTTACAAAACGGATAGGGATGTAAAAGTCTAAATACTTCCATGAATTAGTACGTACATTAATACACTGACACAGCTGCGTGCCCCCTCCCCCCTTATTCCAAATTCGCCTTTTCTCATCGAATCCCCTTCACCCCTTTTCGCGCCTTTGAGATAATCAAATTCGTGGCCGGCCACACAGGAAAATGTCTGCCTCAAAAGACACCTGCCAGTCGACGAAGGCCCGAGTTTCTTCGCGCCGTCATAAACCTGCGACTTGAGACGAGGAAAGCTCGGATGGCGCCGAGGTGTGAATGTTTGGCATGTGCTGGCGGCAGACGAAAGGTCTTTTAGCGCTACGATAAGAATTTTATGAGAATCCGGTGATCTTTCTCGATTTTAGCTCTTGAGGGAAATAAAAGGGAAAATTCTCCCTGGAGTCGGGCAGAAGATCTTGGATCTACGTTTTGTGTGGAGCTAGTCCCACAAAGGAAACAGTTCGCCTATTGCAAGCAAGAAACTTCGGGGAATTGGTTGTTGTCGTCACGGTACTTGTAGGTGCTAAACTTCTCACAGACCCCCTCCCCTTCAGAGTAAGAGGTTATACAGGACCTCCTTCTGCGGATTACCCTAGACGCAGCTAGGTAATCATTTTTGGATACCCACTCAAGGTGCCAATAATAGGAACGGACACTTCGAGGAGAAGAATTCCGATTTGAGTCACAGTTTTACTCACCTTCGCGATCCGACCTAGGATCATTATATCAGGACACCGGTCTAGGATTACCCCCACATTCAGTAACTTCGGAAGACGATGTTAAGTGCGAACATCGTCAGAAGAAGAAGACATTCACCGTCATTCTCCAAATACTTACGAACTCAAAGGTATCGTTGAAGTGAATTATTCTCTCCTCTAACTTCACCAGTTTAACCGTTAACTAGAATTCCCATCCCGATCTCGTAACCTCGAGTATTACAAGTGATTATTCAGTGCTTAATTCCGTGATAATATTCAATTCATTCTGTCAGGTGCAATTAAGACGTAAGCATCCTAGTACGTAGAATTCAAGTGTAATCCCCACGACATTATATAGACTTACCAATTCAGTGCGAAGATTAATCCTATTTATACATATATATGCTATTTCATATTTCCAATTTATGTATATTAAAGTTTATTTTTGTATCTGTGTGTTTTAACTATTTTAGGCGATCCTTTGGCAATTGATAAGCAATCCACTCGGCTCAATTCTCAATATTACATAAGTCCACCCATGACTGGCATTTTACTGAGTGAAAACACACTCAGGGGATCATTATCTTAATTTTGATCAAAAGGGAAGCGCCGGGGTTATTCTTGGTGCGGATTTAAAATATATGCCAAGGAAGTGGGACTGGGATTAGCCACTCACTAACCCTCTACATATATACGAGGGGCAGTCAATAACTTTTGCCAATCTGTAGGGCAAAACAGAGGAAGGGGGATGGCTGTTTGTGGGGGTGTTACGACAAGTTATAACAAGACAGGACCTGCAGCCGCACGCTTCTGCCTCGTCTATTTAAGAAGCAGTAGCTGATCGCAGATCGTCAGTCACAAATTTTTCAACGATGGAGAAGGTTGAGCACCGCCCAGTGATCAAACTTTTGACCAAGGAAGGCAAGAATGCAAAAGAGATCCATGAACGCATGGTTGCAGTGCACACTGACGCCGCCACATCCTATGAAACCATTACTCGCTGGAATAGGGAGTTCCGCCATGGTCGTGAGTCCTTGGATTGAAGATGACCCCCGAACAGGACGCCCGTCAGATGTGATCAACGAGGACAATGTTGTCCGTGTGGAGAACATGATCCTCGAAAATCGACGGGTGAAGGTCGAAAAAATCGAGCGAGAACTTGGAATATCACACGGAAGTGTTATCAACATCATCCACGACAATTTGGCCATGACCAAGGTCTCTGCCCGTTGGGTCCTTAGAAACCTCACGCTCCATGATCGACTTCAACGTCGTCAAAGTCCACAAGGCCAGGTTGCGCAAGCTGCCCTGAGCGAGTGCGGATTCGAGGAGCCCCTAACGACTACTTTTTATTCCACCAGTTCAAGGCTGCATTGCGTGGATGCCGATTTGGGGACGATGAAGATGTCCAGCTCGCCGTCCAGGAGTGGATTTAACAGCACTCGGGAGATTTCTGGTTGTCGGGAATTCGAAGCCTCAGGGACAAGTGGCACAAGTGCATTGAACTCGAGGATAGTTATATTGAAAAATAATAAAACACTTTTCCTCATATCTGGTTTCCTTATATCCGAATTGCAAAACTTATTGACCACCCCTCGTATATATATATATATATATATATATATATATATATATATATATATATATATATATATGCAAAAAAGCCCACAGGTAAAATTCATACGAAGATTCCAAGTACTTACCTTTATTTCCAGTTCTTTATCAAGGAATAACAAAAGTATCGAAAATTGTAAAATATATAAATCTATAAAGATGATACAGAGGAGAGGAAACGCCCACAAAAAAAAACAAAAAAACAATCAACAAAATGAATCAATAGGAAATTGAAACATTAGGAGGAGCGAAGATAAATAAAACTAAGATCATTAAATCAGGTAAATTCAAAAGACTAAAGGTTAACAAGAGGATTAAAATACCGCCTAAGCAATTAGGGAGGGAGAATATCTGAGCGAGAGATTAACATCAGAGGTCAGGAGTGAAAAACCAAGGTAGAATAAGTACAAATGTTCTTAACACCTGACTCAAACGAAACTAAATACACAGATATAAACATAAGGCATACATAAATGCACGAAAAAATAAAAATGAAATATTTTATTAAGATTAATATAGATATTTAGTCTCAAATTAAAAATTTCCGCAGTGCAATGTAAATATAATTTAAAAAAATAACCATTGAGTTTATATAAGCCAGGACTTAAATTGAAATTTTGGAATTTACTAATAAAGGTCGATTCAATGATATTTCGTGAAATTGTATCGTTATTATGACAGATGATTTTAGCAGAATTTCAATCAATATTGTGATTAAGATATGACATGAACATAAAATGAGCTGCTTTCTTCACGCGACGGACCTTCTTGAGTCAGTGCAACGGAGGGCAACAAAGATTATTCCTTCCCTGAGGCACCTTGAATATGAAGATAGACTGAGGGTATTAAATATGTTCTCGTTCGAAAGGAGGTGTGTGAGAGGGGATATGATTGAGCTGTTTAAAATTTTTTCCGGGATAGATAAATTGGATGTTAGCAAGTTTTTTGAGTTAGATGATGGAAATCGGACGAGAGGTCACCACTTGAAAATTAAAAAGCAAGGGTGTAGGTTGGATTTAAGAAAGTATTTTTTCACCAATAGAGTGGTAGACTTCTGGAACAAATTGCCGCAGAGGGTAGTAGGTAGTCCAAATCTAAATGTATTTAAGAGTAGGTTGGATGAGTTTATGGGAAGGGAAGGTTGTGATGGTTCCTAAGTTTTGTATATATTAATATTGTTTGTATATATCTATAGCTGCATGATTTAGTTCTTGACAAGCCTTGATTGGTGATACCCTTGTTTCTGGATGCAATCCTCTGGATGTAGTTTTCCTGGGAGTTTGGGTGCCTTGAAAAAGAGGCCGCTTGACTCGGATGACCTATGATGAGCCCTTGTGGCTTTTGTCATCCGTTATATTATATTGTGGGGGACTTTGATTTTGTCTTCCCCTGGTGATGGTGCTTTTTGTGGGTGGGTTTTGACGGAGGCGGATGACCTTTGATAGGCCCTTGTGGCTTTTGTCATCCGTGTAATTATGTTATGTTATGTTATGTTATGACATTATATTTAGGCTGAGAAATTCGGGTTTTTTCAAACATTTACCTTATTGGCCAAAGTAATATTTAGAGCAATCGATACATTTCACGCAATATACATTACCAAAAAGTGATTCCTACCTCATTCATTGGCAAGTGCTATCTTGAAATTCATGGTGTTCCTTTCTGATAAATTGAGAGAATTCTCCTCTCTAAACGGATCTCACTTTTAAAAGCCAAAACTGCTGCCGCCTTCAAAGAAGTCAATACTCGGCGTCACATCTTTACTTCTAATATTCCCAATAACTGGTCCAATATACTTCAAGACTCCATCTTCGGGACATTAAAACTTCGCACTGAGAAACTCGAACGGCGAGTTAACCTTAAACTTCAACGACTCATCGAAAATAGGGCCTGGACAAAGAACTCGTGAAGATACAGTGGTCAACCTTTCATCGCAACAAATAGACAGAACTTCACTTTGTGCTCTTGGTTTCGGTTTAAAATTTTCTATTTCTTCTCAACTGTCCATTGTAACAATTGCTAAGAGTTTTATTAATTTAGAAAAATTTGGCGATGTTCCTAGTGAGTATATTTCTATTGCTAAAGGTTTTGTGTACCATTCTATGTTTTCCTCCTCGGACTCTAATTATCCCTTACATTTCCGTCTTAAACATTATCCAGACTTAATTTCTAAATTTAAATATATGAATGCCTCTCTTCCTTATCTTTATGGCCTTGTCAAGACCCACAAACCTAATAATCCTTTACGCCCAGTGTCGGATTTAGACTTGGTGAGGCCATAAGCTATATAAAACCATGAGGCCCCCTCCCTTCAAATTACGCCAGCTGGAAACAGAAAGTTTTGAAATATACGTCTTTTAATTATATGAAAACATATTACCTTTTAATTTTTATTAATATTATAGCGTACGAGAAGTGCAGGCGAGTGGCTTAAAAGCTTCGTTTGAATGAGTCTTTTTTTAAGACTCAGGATGGCCAAGTGGATTCGCCGCTGGCTAACTGGTCCAGCAACGCATGAAGATATTTGCAACTCCCCTACGCTATCATTTTTTTTTGCCCCTTTTTCCTACTCTTTTTATCTACAATGGTGCCCAGATCCGGGATGGGGAATGTTAGCCCTTGGATAACATTTCCAAACGGGCTCTCTTCATTTCTCCCACATACGCTCCGCTTCTAGGAAGGGGGGTTGTATAGCGTACGAGAAGTGCAGGCGAGCGGCTTAAAAGCTTCGTTTGAATGAGTCTTTTTTTAAAGACTCAGGATGGCCGAGTGGATTCGCGGCTGGCTAACAGTTATCCATCGACGCGGGAAGCTGTTCGCAACTCGCCTACGCTATTTTTTTTTCTTTGCTCCTTTTCCTACTCCCCTCTATCTACAATATATATGTTTGCAAAATCACAAAAATTATATTAGATAATCCTCTAAGTTGAAATTGCAACATTTTCTTTCTTGATTTTCCAAAAGCAAAATCATTGATTATGTCGTCAAAAGATATGCTTTGCAACTTATTAC
Source organism: Ceratothoa steindachneri (assembly GCA_963969495.1). Classification (NCBI taxonomy): domain Eukaryota; kingdom Metazoa; phylum Arthropoda; class Malacostraca; order Isopoda; family Cymothoidae; genus Ceratothoa; species Ceratothoa steindachneri. The sequence goes on from OZ018325.1 coordinate 122,422,042, forward strand.
TTTCTATGCACATGGTGCTAAGTGTAGCTAATTTTCCTTGAGACATAGTTGCTCTCAGGTGTGCAGGTTTGACTGGTATTTTTTTTTCAATTCATAAATAGTATTAAGTACAGTAAAGTACCAGTCGCAAATGGCTATAATTCGATTAAATGTCTATACCTACACCCGGACATTGATCCTAAATAATACATCACCTGTAATTGAACTGTCTAGTCAAAAGAATTATAGATGATTAATCTGCAAATTTGAATTTTAAGACAACTAAGACAACACATTGAGTAAAAGAAATTTTAATCGTTAATTTTTTGAGTCCATAAGCTATAGCTTATTTAGCTTATACCTAAATCCGGCACTGTTTACGCTCCATTGTCAGTTCTGTAGGCTCTGTCTCATATGTTTTGTCAAAATGGCTGTCTTATCTTACCCCTCTTGTAGGATGCATTTCGGATTCCCATATAGTTATTAATAGTTCCTACCTAATAGAAAAACTTAATACCATCCTTTACCCTTCAGACTTCACCCTTGTTAGCTTTGATGTTTGCTCCCTTTTCACTAAAGTTCCGGTTGATGATCTATTCCAGTTTCTTAAAGATAAATTGTGTAACGTTGAATTACCTATACCCCCTAATTTATTCTTAGAACTTATCTCCCTCTGTTCCAAAGACTGTGCATTTAATTTCAATGATGAATTAATTTTGTCCAAAATTTAGTTTAGCTATGGGTAATTGATTATCCTCCGTTTTATCTAACTTATGTATGGAATTTTTCGAAACGGTTTTCCTCCCCTCTACTGTAGATTTTCCTATAATCTGGTTTCGCTATATTAATGATATCCTTGGCTTGTGTCCCAATTCTGAAAATATTTTTCTTTTTTGCACAAACTTAATTCACTTGTACCTTCCATCAAATTTACCCTTGAAATAGAACAGAATGGAAGTATTCCTTTCCTTGATTTATTATCAAACTCTCTATCTATCGGAAACCAACTAATTCTTCTTCTTATATTCACTTTTAGTCCTATCACCATATTGAAGTAAAAAGATCAATTTTTATTTCAATATTTCTCCGTGCACTTCGTGTGGTTAGTCTTGAAATGTTTGACTCTGAAGTTTCCAAAATTTTTGACATCGGCCAAAAACTTTGCTATCCTTTTAATTTCCTTGATAAATGCCTTTAGTTAGCTAAAATGTCTTTTTATCGTTTTGAACCTCGCGCGCCTTTTGATAACAAGAATACTTTTGTGCTTCCTTTTAATCCATCCTTTGCTTCTCTCCCTCATATTTTAAAATTTCTAGGCATTTGTGTAGTATTTAACTATAATAATACTATCTCTAAACTATTAGTCAAGAACGCACCTTTCCCTATTGGTAACGTATATTGCATAAAATGTATCGATTGCTCTAAATATTACTTTAGCCAATCAGGTAAATGTTTAAAAAAACGAATTTCTTAGCATAAATATAATGTCCGTCGTGGCAAAGAAAGCAGCGCTCATTTTATGTTCATATGCCATATCTTAATCACAATATTGATTGGAATTCTGCTAAAATCATCTGTCATAATAACGCTACAATTTCACGAAATATCATTGAATCGACCTTTATTAGTAAATTCCCAAATTTTAATTTAAGTCCTGGCTTATATAAACTCGATGGTTGCTTTTTAAATTATATTCACAATGCACTGTCGAAACTTTTAATTTCAGACTAAAATGTACATCTATTTGGCTTTATGTTTATGCCTGTGTATTTATTTTCATTTGAGTCAAGTCTTTAGAACATTTGTACTTATTCTACCTTGGTTTTTCAATTCTAACCTCTGATGTTAATCTCTCGCTTTAGATTTCCTTCCTCCCTAATTGCTTAGGCGGTATTTTAATCCTCTTGTCAACTTTTAGACTTTTGAATTTACCTGATTTAATGATCTTAGGTGGTATTTATCTTCGCTCCTCGTAATGTTTCCATTTCATATTAATTCATTTTGTTGATTGGTCTTTTGCTTTTTTGTGGGCGTTCCCTCTCCTCTGTATCATTCTTATATATTTTACAATTTTCAATACTTCTGTTATTCCTTGATAAAGTACTGGAAATAAAGTTCAAAAGTACTTGGAATCCTCATATTAATTTTCCCTGTGCCTTTGTTGCATTTATTGCTTACTCACGCGATACTTTGTGAGTTTTTGACACACACACACACACACACACACACACACATATATATATATATATATATATATATATATATATATATATATGCGGCTAAGAAGGCAATGTTGTAACTAATTAAGCTCTTCATCAAGCAGTCGGAAGGAGCTCTTCCCAGTCACGAGAAGATAACGCATCAGCTAGCCTTTCTAATGCAAAAAAAAAAAAAAAAAATGTGCCTATCAATCAATTATTCTAATTGTTATTCCTGCTTTAGAAGAGAATGGAAAATTTTCTTTTAGCCATTATAGCTCGCCCTTATAAATCGAGAATTATTTACAATTGCACAATCATAATTATGCGGTTAAGAAGGCAATATTGTATCTAACAAGCTAAGCATCAAGCAATGCGAAGGAGCTCTTCTCACAGTCCCCAAGAGAAGATAACGCATCAGCTAGCCTTTCTAAATCCAACAAAAATTTGCCTATTAATCAGCTATTTTAATTGTTATCCTGTAGTGCCCAATTATAAGATGGAGTAGAGCCAACCAGGAAACTCACAAATTGACCACCCCCTTGAACCTATGAAATCTTGAAATGGGCACACAAACCAAATACTAAATAATATTTCATTTGTTAATAAGTAATGTATCAATGCAAAGCAAACTGTATACTTGTAATAATGCAAAACCGCTGGGCAATGAAATTGCTGTGCTCCCACGGTAAACCCTAAAACATTCATACATTAGAAAACAATGGTTTCTCCAAAATATGGTAGACAATGAGACAAAAATTTTTTGGCAAAATTTACATACCAATAAAAAACAAGATAATAAGAAACGTTCAATAAATATTTTCTATTAAAAATAAATGAGTGATTCATATAAAACAGTCGAAAGTACAATAAAAAATATTAGACAGGTTGGCAAAAGCAAGAAAATTAGCAATAACAAAGGCAAAAAAAAACAAGAGAAATGAAAGCCTCTAATGTAATTTATAAATTTAACTGACCCCATGAAGACTGTAAGCTTCATTCTTCGAATAAATACATTGGAATAACAACCACCTCCTTATCTGTTCGACTCACCATGCATTTGCAAAACGGCGCCATAAAAAAATCACTACTTAATGCAACACGGAAGCCATCGCTCAAGAAAACTTTAGTGGAGAACGCGGTAATCAAACAGGGAACTGACCGCACTCGCCTTCACATCATGGAAGCTATCTTAATCCGAAAGAGAGACCAGGAGTTTAAAGCTTTTAACGGATTAAATGGTTAATACTAATAAAATTCTCATTCCCCAGGTGTCGTAGGTATCCGATTATAAACCTTGACCCCATTCCTTTTAGATATCCACATTCTTGGACTTATTAGTATTATCTTTAAACACAGGTCTTTGCGGGCGGGAAACTAGATACTAATAGTGGTCAGGAAATTATGAGAGGACATTATAGTACTGAAAGTAGAATGGACTTGGCTGATAACAGAAATAGGTTCCAAGGCGATAGAGGTGAGGTCATTCAAGTTGGAAGAGGTGCTTCAGGGATAGGGGGGTTAAATTGTTTCTATACAAATGCTCGTAGTCTTAAAATCAAGAAGTATGAGCTATTTAGTTATATTAGCAATGAGTATATAGATATATTATGTGTTACTGAATCATGGGTTAATGAAATAGAATTTAGTGACACTATAAGTGAATTTGATTTACAGGGCTATAATATGTACATTAATTAGTCAAAGGACAGGTAGGATTGGTAGAGGAATAATTATCTATAAAAAAACAACATTGTTTCAAGTTTAAATATTTCAATAAAGCAGGATGGAGTTGAGTCACTTTGGATAGGTATTAGGTTCAGTAAAAATAGAATGGTGCATTTGGGAGCTTTTTACAGGCCACATGGGCAGACTGATGATATGGATGAACTAATGATATGGGAAATAAGTAAGGGATTTGAAACAGATGCAGTTATTATTGGGGACTTCAACTTAAACTCTGTGGACTGGGAAAATATGATAGGTAGGGATAGAACAAGTGGCAGGTTCATAGAATGCTTTGAGGATAATTTTTTGAATCCATTTGTTAATGAGCCAACAAGGGAGGACAATATATTAGATTTAGTACTTTCTAACAGTGATCATTTAGTTCAAGAATTGACTGTTGGGGAAGCATTGGGAAATAGTGACCATCAGATAGTTCATTTTAACTTGGGAATTGAGAAGGGTAAAATAACCGAGAATGCTGTAAAAGTTCCAAATTTTCATAAGGGAGATTATGTAAAACTCCGAAGCTTGATAAATTTTGTAGACTGGGATGTAGAATTCAGAGGTAAAAATGCTTATGGTATGTGGGATACTTTCAAGCATATAATAAATGTAGTCCAAGAACAATGTATCCCAATGAAGGCCATTAGGAACAAAAGTAGGAAACCATTATGGTGGAATCAGGAGATAGCTAGAAAAAATTCAGAGAAGAAAAGGGCATATAAAAAATTACAGGTAGAAAATAATATTCAAAATTTAAGTGATTATAGAATGGCTAGGAATGAGTTAAATAAGATTATAAAGAAGAACAAAAGGGTGTCAGAAATTAAATTAGCTCAGGATAGTAACAAAGATCTTAGAAAGTTCTTCAGTTACTATAAAATTAATAATAAGTCTGTCAGAGTCAAAATAGGGCCTATCAAATATGAAGGGGTTGTGAGAGAAACTGATGAGGAAATAGTTGAGGTACTAAATGGTCATTTTGCATCAGTAAGTACAAAGGAGAAACTAAATAGTCTTATGTATAGTACTCATGGGTCAGGGAAAGAGGTCATAGGTCAGAGAAAGAGTGTGGATTGGAGGACGATAAAAGAACTAATAGGTGAGTTAGATACTACCAAGGCCTCCGGCCCTGATAATATTCATTCTAGGATACTTAAAGAAGGGGTAGAAAGTATCTCAATAGCTCTGGAGAAGTTGTATACTAGGTCACTGGAATATGGAGAAATACCCGATGATTGGAAGAGAGCGAATGTAGTCCCCATTTTCAAGAAGGGTAGTAAAGAGGATCCAAATAACTTTAGACCGGTTAGCCTAACTCCTGTAGTCTGTAAAATTCTTGAGAAAATAGTTAAAAAAGGGATTTGCCAACATCTAGAGAGGGAGGGGTTAATCAGCGATGCTCAGCATGGGTTTAGATCAGGTAGATCATGTTTGACTAATTTACTAGACTTTCTGGAGTTTGTAACAGATCAAGTAGATAAGGGAGAGAATGTAGATATAATTTACTTAGATTTTAGTAAAGCATTTGATAAGGTACCACATAGGAGACTAGTTCATAAATTAAAAATGATTGGGATATGTGGAGGTGTTTCAAATTAGATAGCTGAGTGGCTGAAAGACAGGAAGCAAAGGGTAGTGCTAAATGGTGTAAAGTCAGAGTGGAGGAATGTTATCAGTGGGGTTCCTCAGGGATCAGTTCTCGGTCCATTATTATTTGTCATCCATATAAACGATGTTGGGAAGGCAGTAAATAATAAAGTGTCAATTTTTGCGGATGATACCAAATTAGCAGCTGTAGTAAAAGATATTGATTATAATTTTAAAGTGCAGGGGGATTTAAATAAATTCTTATCCTGGGCACATAAGTGGCCAATGACTTTCAACCTTGATAAGTGCAAAGTTATTAACATGGGAAAAGATAATAGAGAATTTAACTATGAAATGGATGGGCATTGGCTGAGCTCAGTAGAGGATGAGAAAGATCTAGGAGTAGTAATAGATAAGTCATTAAGGTTTTCTAAGCAGTGTATTGAAGCAAGAAATAGGGCAAATAGAGTGCTGGGTTTCATTAAGAGAAATGTCAGTTACAAAAGTAAGGAGGTTATTCTTAAACTCTATAACTCTTATGTTAGGCCACATCTAGAGTACTGTATACAGGCATGGTCCCCACATTTTAGACACGATATTAACCTTCTCGAGTCAGTGAAACGGAGGGCAACAAAGATTATTCCTTCCCTGAGGCACCTTGAATATATAGATAGACTGAGGGTATTAAACATGTTCTCCTTCAAAATGAGGTGTGTGAGAGGGAATATGATTGAGCTCTTTAAAAATTTTTCTGGGATAGATAAATTGGATGCTAGCAAGTTTTTTGAGTTAGATGATGGAAATCTGACTAGAGGTCACCACTTGAAAATTAAAAAGCAAGGGTGTAGGTTGGATTTAAGAAAATATTTTTTCACCAATAGAGTGGTAGACTTCTGGAACAAATTGCCGCGGAGGGTAGTAGGTAGTCCAAATTTAAATGTATTTAAGAGTAGGTTGGATGAGTTTATGGGGAGGGAAGGTTGTGATGGTTCCTAAGTTTTGTATATATTAATATTGTTTGTATATATCTATAGCTGCATGATTTAGTTCTTGACAAGCCTTGATTGGTGATACCTTTGTTTCTGGACGCAATCCTCTGAATGTAGTTTTCCTGGGTGTTTGGGTGCCATAAAAAAGAGGCCTTTAACTCGGATGACCTATGATGAGCCCTTGTGGCTTTTTTCATCTGTTATATTTTATTGTGGGGGACTTTGATTTTGTCTTGCCCTGGTGATTTTGCTTTTTGTGTGTGGGTTTTGGCGGATGCGGATGTCCTTTGATAGGCCCTTGTGGCTTTTGTCATCCGTGAAATTATGTTATGTTATGTTATGTTAGGATAAAGTAAGTATATACTCGTATATGTGCGGTTTTGAGATATCTAAACAGTGTAAAATAATTTCGCTCACAAGATGGTCGAATAAATTATGCAATAAATTATGAATATTGGAACCCTTATTATAACTTTTCGCAAGGCAAAAAAGTATAAATTAAAGATGCAAAGATGAAAGTAAGTTAATCAAAACTGGACTTGGTCTTTAATAATATATATATATATATATATATATATATATATATATATATATATATATATATATATATATATATATATATATATATATATGCGGTTAAAAGGCAATGCTGTAGCTAACTAAGCTCTTTATCAAACATCGGAAAAAGCTATTCTTACATTTACGAGAGGATATCGATTAAACTACCCTTTCTAACGCAAACAAAAGTTTTCGTATCAATTAGCCATTTTAATTGTTAGCCCTGCTTTTGAAAAGAATGGAAAATTCACTTTATCCATTCTAGCTCGGTGATATAAGAACATAAGAAAAGAAGGAGACTGCAAAAGACCATTCATGGCCTACACTTGGCAGCTCCTGTTCCAGTCAACACACAAAAGATTTCTTACCAGAGAAAAGTCATCAACATTGTCACCCTTTAAGGAGTTCGTCAGATCTAATCTACAATATACATAAAATGCATCCAGAGGATTATGTCCATTCATGCAACCGCAAAATATAATCTCCCCACTCCTTAGAAAAATATATACATATGTACATAAAAAAAAGAAAAAAGAAGTCAGTCCCATCTAGCAGCTTCATCCATATATTTATCTAATCTATTCTTAAAACTACCCAGAGAGGAGGCTTCTATCACATGTCTAGTGAGCCTATTCCATTCATCTACCACATGATTTGTAAACCAATTCCTCCCAATCTCCTTCCTAAACCTATACTTATCAAGCTTAAACCCATTGCTACGTGTCCTGTCATGTTCACTAAGTATAAGAACCTTACCCAGATCCCCTTTATTATATCCTTTTACCCATTTGAAGACTTCAATCAATTCCCCTCTGACTCTTCTCCTTTCCAATGTATGTAGATTTAGTTTTCTGAGCCTTTCACCATAAGGTAAGTTCCTTAGCCCACCAATCATCTTTGTCATCCTTCTCTGCACATACTCAAGCAAATCAATATCCTTCCTATAATATGGTGACCAAAATTGTACTGCATAGTCTAGATGAGGCCTAACTAGCGCCAGATACAGTTTTAGAATGACTTCAGCAGTCTTATTGCTTACACTCCTCCTAATGAATCCCAATATCCTATTAGCTTTATTCTTGTCATTTAGGCATTGCTTTCTAGGACGAAGGTCTGAACTTACCAAAATACCCAAGTCCCTCTCACAATCGGTCCTCCCTAAAATTCTCCCATTTAATTTATAACTATTCAGTGGATTATTTCTACCTATACTAAGTACACTACATTTGTCTATGTTAAACTTCATTTGCCATTTCTCGGCCCAATTGGACAGAATGGTCAATTCCTCCTGCATTACAACAGCATCAGAATCAGCCCTAATGGCCCTACCTAGCTTAGTATTATGAGCAAATTTACTCAGGTCACTACTTATACCTATGTCAAGATCATTAATATAAATTAAGAATAGCAAAGGACCCAAAACAGATCCTTGCGGAACTCCACTGCTAACACACCCCCACTCAGATTTAACTCCATCTATACTAACTCTTTGCTGTCTGTCACCAAGCCATGACTGAATCCACCTAAATATACTGCCATCGATCCCGTGTGCTTTAACTTTGCTCAGAAGCCGTAAGTGTGGCACTCGATCAAAAGCCTTACTAAAGTCCAAGTATAAAATATCATAGTTTTCATCATTATCTGCTGCTTCATACACCTTACTATAAAAAGACAGCAAATTAGTCAGGCAGGATTTACCCTTACTAAAGCCATGCTGTGATTCTTTTATCAACTTATGCTTATCCAAGTGATCCCTAATATTCCTTGCTATAATAGATTCCATCATTTTCCCTACCACTGATGTCAAACTTACTGGTCTGTAATTAGACATATTTGTTTTATCCCCTTTCTTAAATATAGGTATCACATTGGCTTTCTTCCATGCCACTGGCACAATGCCACTCTCCAATGATTTTCTAAAGATGCATGCTAGGGGCTCACTTAACACATCCTTACATTCTTTCAAAATTCTAGGAAAGACCTCATCAGGACCGGGTGCTTTACTACTTTTGATTTTATCAATTTCCTTTGTCACTATCTCCTTTGTGATCAAGATATCCTTTAATTTCTCTTCATCATTACCCCGAAAGATCATTGACACCTCAGGTATATTTAGAGTATCCTCCTGTGTAAATACTGAGAGAAAAAAGTCATTTAGCATTCCAGCCATTGAGTCCCTATCACTCACTAATTCTCCATTGGAATCTATAAGTGGGCCTATTTTATCTCTAACCTTAGTTTTGTATAATTGATAAAAAGTTTTAGGATCTTCCTTTGCCGTATTTGCCACTTTAATTTCATAATTTCTCCTTGCTACTCTAACTAACTTTTTAACATCTCTTGCTAGTTCATTATATCTCTGCCTTAAGTGATCCTCTCCATTTTTTATTTTCCTATAAATGCCCTTTTTAATGCCAATATAATGCTTAATTTTATCTGTAATCCATTTTGGGTCATTATTTTTAGTCCTAATCTCCTTATATGGAATGTTAATCATCTGACCTGTAATTAATTGATCAATTATTCTTTCATACTCCTCTTCAATTGTAATCTCTTCCTCCTGGTGATTATTGTCTCCACTAACTGATATCATTGAATCTATTCCTGAATTGATTTCATTGCCTGGTTTCTGTACAACTGCCTCCAGTTAAGTCCTTAGCCCATTATAATTTGCTCTTCTAAAGTCAGGAATTTTAACATTGTTCATGCTACTATCAATACCATTCCATTTCATCTTGAATCTAATTTCACAATGGTCACTATTACCCAAATTTCCTCCAATCTCAGTATCCTTAATAACTTCTTCCCTATTTGTCAGAACTAAATCCAGTATATTATTACCCCTAGTGGGTTCGTTAATAATCTGCCTCAGAAAATTATCCTGGACAACATTCAAAAATTCCTCAGCCTCCTGATCACCCACAAGAGCTTCCCAGTCTATATTTCTGTAATTAAAATCGCCCATTATACACACATGCTTATTTCTACATGCCCGTTCAATCTCCTGCCACAGAAGATTTGAAGCTTCCTTACTAAGATTTGGTGGTCTGTATAATAATCCTATGACAAGCTTGTTTTTACCTTCCTTTACATTTAGCCATAATGACTCTGTGTTATCATCTAATTTAATTGTACTGTTTACACAACACTGGAGATTATCTTTAATATAAATAATAACCCTTCCTCCTCTCTTCCTATTCCTATCTGTATGGAACATGTTAAAGCCCTCAATCTCAACCTCAGGTTTAAAGTGATTTCCTGCCAAATCAAGCCATGACTCTGTTATCGCAATTATATCAAAATTCTCTTCACTCGCTAACGTTCTTAAGAGATCTATCTTATTCCTTATACTCCGACCATTTGTGTAGTATATTTTTAAGTTTTTTTTATTATTCCCATCTTCATTGCATCGTGCTTTTCTATTCCTAGTTATCTGCTCATTCACTTGTGCATTAGTCCCCCTATAACGCATCAGTATGCCCTCTCCCCTAGCTATTCCTCTATCTCTGCATCCCTTCCATTTCCTACACCTGCCCTCTATTCCTGTTATTCCCTTACCTGTAACAGCTTCTAGTTTCCCACCCGTAAGGACCTAATCACACTATCCAGCTCCCCCCATAGAACCTCAACACCTGCCCGACTAAGATGGAGCCCATCCATCGCATACAACCTCCTATTCCCGTAAAACCCACCCCAGACATCTACAAACACCAATCCTAACTCCTCACACAGTCCTTTCACAAATTCATTCAAACCAATTGCACGCGACAACCATTCTACCCCCACATCCAATCTCGGAAGCACACCAGAAACAACACCTTTTACCCTGCTTTTACTCATCCTTTCAACTAACTTTTTATACTGCTCACGTAACTCACATGTACCCACCTTCTTTACATCATTCACTCCCACATGCGTAATTACAACTGCATCCCTCTCACACCCAGAAACCAGCCTATAATACCTCTCACAAACATCACTTACACCAGCACCCGGCAGACAAACTCTCATTCCCTTCCACTTGCTATCACTCAACTTCCTATCTAAATACCTAATCTGAGAGTCACCCATCACTAGCACCTCAGTCATTCTCCTATTCTGTTTTGGCCTAACATTACCCTCCCTCCTGCTCTCAGTCACACTACCACACATCCTGCTTTCATCCACAATCACACCAGGCAAATCACTTTCACACTCTTTCTCTCTCAGGACATTGAATCTGTTAGTCAACCTAACAGGTTCTATGTCCCTCTCATTCACACACCTAACCTGTCCTAACTTATCTATCCTATCCATTTTCACCCACCATTCATCATCACTCACAACTTCCACACTGTTCCCAGTCCTAGCCCTATCTTCCACCCTCTTAGCACTAATCTCACCCTTCAATCGCACACTTGCATCTCTTCTCACCTCAAACACCAAATCATTCAACCTCTTACATTCCCCACTCAACCTCCTAACCTCCCCTTCCAGAAAACACACACGGCATTCAGTTACATTCACTCTCCTTTCAACTCCACATGCATCACACACCACATACACACTACTTTCAAACGGCATGCTCTCACCATCTATACAAACAGCCATACTCTCAGAAATTTACTAAGGAAAAAGTTAACACTCTAATCTAGATATCTAATCTAATCTAATCTAGATATAAATCTATATTAGATTAGTTAGCTACAACATTGCCTTTATATATATATATATATATATATATATATATATATATATATATATATATATATATATATATATATATATATATATATATATAACATAAACTGACTTGTAATTGATTTGTTCCTTGGGAATCTGATATGTAGCAGAAATATGAAGACCCAGATGATTGCACAAATCATTTATTGGCCGGACGTTTCTGACCTTTACTAGGACCATCTTCAGCGACTATCTCGACTAATGAGAAGGGGAAGGAACAATAGTTGATAACAGTTAAAAGAATGCATTAAATAATGGCTAAAAAAGCGGAAGAAGGCAAGTTAAAATAATAAAATTGACAATTATTAAAATTAAAGTAAAAGCACTAATAACAATATATAGAATTATATAATACTACCCAGTGTGATTTAAAAAAATAATAGAAAGTGAAATTATAACATAAACTGACCTGAATATCAGATATTAAAAGTGATGGAGTAAACAAAAAATAACCTATTATATTAAATTGTAAAAAACAACAAAAAACCCGAAAACAAATCAGAATGAACAAAGTGACTAACCATTATCGTGGGAGTTGAGAAATCAACTAACTAAACATATAAAACTACTAACGAAATTTGTTCGGTTGGCTAGTTAATCTATTGAAGTGTTGGTTGGTTATATTGTGTATAGTTTAATTGAGGAGGAGTAATTATTTAGGTTTAGATTTATTTTATTGATATACAGTGACTCTAAGATTTTCAAATCGAGAGAAGTTAAGGCTGAAGATAATATAGTAAATTAATTAGAATTAAGAGGATGATGGTGATACTCAGAATGTTACCTGATGGAAGAGGCTTCAGGTTTAGAAATGGAGATACCAGTCCTATGAGACAAACCCAAGTGCTTCGTGATCCTGCATTTGAGTTGTAAGCCAGTTTGGCCTACATAACGATTGTGGCAGGTCGTACATGTATAATTGTAAATTATACAGGATCGCAAGCCCAAAGGGATTGGCTCCTTATGGAGAAAAAAGGAATTTAACGATACAGGGTTGGAATTTATACAAATGAATTGGCATTGAGGGTAGAGAGAAGGAATTTGTTAAACTCTGATGTTAAATGCTCGAGATAGGGTAGTCAAATAAAAACCTTCTGTTTAGAAACAGTAGTGAGTAAGGGTCGAGGATAATATATTTTGGAGAGAAATTTGGATACTAACTGGTCGAAGATGAAATCGGGGTAATAATTAAATTTGAAGAAATCCTTTAAATAGTTCAGTTCTTCATGAAAGGATATCCAGTTAGAGCATATATGGTAGGCTCTAAAAATTCGGCTTTTAATACTGGATAATTTAAACTGACAGGGAGAGCTACTAAAAAAATGTGTACCTAATCTAGTGGTGGTAGGATTTCTGTAAATGGATGTATTGTAAGAGGAACCTGTTCGGACAACGTTGACATCCAAGAACGAGATTTTGTTGTCCTTTTCTGTTGCCATAGAAAACCTTATGTTAGGATGATGTTGGTTAATATAATTGAGAAATAAGGGTGCATGATCACTGTGCTTAAAAATTAGAAAACAGTCATCTATAAATCTTTTAAAGACAATAGGCCTGAATTCTAGAGGACACTTGTCCAGCCACCGAGTTTCGTGGTGACACAAAAAACTATTGGCAAAGGAGGGACCCAGTGGGAAACCTATAGCCATGCCTTCGGGTTGTAAATAGAGCTCGTTGTTAAGAAGAAAAATGGTATCACCCACAGCTAGCTTTAAAAGCTTGATGAAAAGTTACTTAGTTAAACCCTATATTTCACTCGTATTATGAAAAAGAGTATCTGAAATAATATTAATGGTTTCCTGAACCGAAACATTAGTAAATAATGAATCTACATCGATTGTGGCCATAAAAGAAGAATTCCCCAAACGGAGATCACCAATATATTTTGAAAAATCGAAAGAGTCACGTAAGGTGAAGTAATTGTGTGTCAAAGGATCAATAAGCGGAACAAAAAATTTAGCTAAGTTGTAGCTTGGAGTATTGACAGCAGATAAGATAGGGCGGAGAGGTATTTCATTTTTATGAGTTTTAGGTAAACCATAGATGACCCCAGGGGATGAACCAGAAATAAAAAGCTTATGATAAACATCAATTAAAATATTTCGTTTAGTAAGAGAACGTAGAAAATTATTGATTCTATCTTCAATTTTCAGAATATACTTAATGGGATCTGTATTCACTTTGGAAAATTTCTACAAATCTGATAGAATGGTATACATTTTGCGCATATAATCAGTACGATTTAAGATTACTACCCCTCTTCCTTTATCAGGTTGACAAACTATGATAGATTGATCTTTGCGTACGGTGGAGAGAACACTGAAAAGTTTGAAACTGAAAACAGGATTGGAAACTTTGAAGCTGTCCCACTTGTAGGAGAACTTATTAGCCAAGTCTTTGATCTAATTAATCAAATTAGGAGTTGATTTAAATTATGGAAGAGTATTGAGCTGGTAGCAAAGTCTTTCAAAGGCAAGGAAATATCGATAGAAGTTCAATTTGAAAACAGGAAGCCTGAAATCTGAGTATCTCCATCATCCTCTTAATTCTAATTCATTTACTATATTATCTTCAGCCTTAACTTCTCTCGATTTGAAAATCTTAGAGTCACTGTATATCAATAAAATAAATCTAAACCTAAATAATTACTCCTCCTCAATTAAACTATACACAATATAACCAACCAACACTTCAATAGATTAACTAGCCAACCGAACAAATTTCGTTAGTAGTTTTATATGTTTAGTTAGTTGATTTCTCAACTCCCACGATAATGGTTAGTCACTTTGTTCATTCTGATTTGTTTTCGTTTTTTTTGTTGTTTTTTACAATTTGATACAACAGGTTATTTTTTGTTTACTCCAGTAACTTTTAATATGTGGTATTCAAGTCAGTTTATGTTATAATTTCACTTTCTATTATTTTTTAAATCACACTGGGTAGTATTATTTAATTATATATATTGTTATTAGTGCTTTTACTTTAATTTTAATAATTGTCAATTTTATTATTTTAACTTGCCTTCTTCCGCTTTTTTAGCCATTATTTAATGCATTCTTTTAACTGTTATTAATTAATGTTCCTTCCCCTTCTCATTAGTCGACATAGTCGCTTAAGATGGTCCTAGTAAAGGTCCGAAACGTCCGGCCAATAAATGATTAGTGTAATCACCTGGGTCTTCATATTCCTGATATATATATATATATATATATATATATATATATATATATATATATATATATATATATATATATATATATATATATATTCCTTCCGTGCCTTAGTAGACTAGGGTACGAAAGTTTGATATTTAAACTTTCGTTACCTAGTCTACTCGTATTCATTTAATGTTCAATCACTTAAAATTTAACTTTATTGAATTACTTGCTTCGGTCCATCTATTAATATCCGCTTTGATTACATACCCGATGATCTAACTTATTTTGGATTGTTCACCCTTTCCTTATAATTCTTTCTTGCTGTGGTTAATAGTGAATATCTTGTATTCCGCTTAAGAATTCGCTGATGATGGTCATCGTTAATGGCCGAAACGTCCGGAAAATTAAATGTTCGTAACCATCGCATGTCTTCATATTCTTGAGATATATATATATATATATATATATATATATATATATATATATATATATATATATATATATATACACGAGGGGCGGTCAATAAGTTTTGCAATTCGGATATAAGGAAACGTGTTTTATTATTTTTCAATATAACTACCCTCAACTTCAATGCACTTGCACCACTTGTCCCTGAGGCTTCGAATTCCCGACAACCAGAAATCTCCCGACTGCTGTTCAATCCACTCCTGGACGGCGAGCTGGACATCTTCATCGTCCCCAAACCGGCGTCCACTCAGTGCACCCTTGAGCTGGCGGAATAAAAAGTAGTCGCTAGGGGCCAGATCTGGACTGTATGGGGGGATGGTTGAGCTCCTCGAATCTGCACTCGCGCAGGGCAGCTTGTGCAACTCTGTCCTTATGGACTTTGACGACGTTGAAGTCGATCAGGTGGCGTGAGGTTTCTAAGGACCCAACGGGCAGAGACCTTGGTCATGGCCAAATTGTCGTGGATGATGTTGATAACACTTCCATGTGATATTCCAAGTTCTCGCTCGATTTCTTCGACCTTCACCCGTCGATTTTCGAGGATTATCCTCTCCACACGGGCCACATTGTCCTCGTTGGTCACGTCTGACGGGCGTCCTGGACGGGGGTCATCTTCATCAAAGGACTCACGACCATGGCGGAACTCCCTATTCCATCGAGCAATGGTTGCATAGGAATGGGCGGTGTCGGTGTACACTGCAACCATGCGTTCATGGATCTCTTTTGCATTCTTGCCTTCCTTGGTCAAAAATTTGATCACTGCGCGGTGCTCAACCTTCTCCATTGTTGAAAAATTTGTGACTGACGATCTGCGATCAGCTACTGCTTCTTAAATAGACGAGGCAAGAGCGTGCGGCTGCAGGTCCTGACTTATCTTAACTTGTCCTAACACCCCACAAACAGTCATCCCTCTTCCTCTGTTTTGCCCTACTGATTCGCAAAACTTATTGACTGCCTCTCGTATATATATGATGGTGAAACTACTGTATAGGAGCCAAAAGTTTAATTTACGAGACTAGTTTTTTCGGAATGTAGATTATCATACCCTCTTCAGTCTTATACTGAGAATGCGATTGTTACAAAAGTCTATAAATAGTATGCAGATCAGAAAAAAAAATAAACACAAAGAAACACAAAACGGGAGAAAAAGTCATTAATCAGGGGGTGTGAGTCTAAGATCGTTGACTAAGCTGTTTACGATGAGGTTACGGAAATGGAGGCTGCATTTCAATTGCCCATCTGACAAATTAAAATTGGGAACTTTCCTATTAATATAGGAGACGCCTTCAGGTTCGGCTAGCCCTCTGTCACCATCAAGAACCACCGTTATGTCCAACAGTGAAGAACTCTAGCACAAAAAAAATTCAACTTAAAAATATCGGGATCCTACCTACACTCCTTCCTCCTTTTAACTCTAGATCTTGTCCTTGTCTACATTAACTCTTCGCAGGATCTTCTATCTCTTGGTGGATGTTTGTAACAACCATCTCATTACATTTTTTCAGGTCGCAGGGCTTTGATGTACAATCATTTTCACTCTCAACTTTTCCATTGTTATTTCCATTTTCGCCACTTCTCTTTCATTTGTCAATCCTCTTAGTTGTCTTTCTTAAATAAGTAATATTTTTATCGTTGATTAGATCAATTCTTTATTCATCAATAATAAATAAAATGCAAAGCGTCCATTCTACTTTTTACTTCATCCCTTTCTCGTTATATTTACCACTACAGTCGTTCTACCTTAATGAGGTTCTATCGTAATATTATGATTCCATTTACAGCCAATAGTTTCCCCAATCATCCTATTTTAGGTTCTCCCGTCGGATGATTTTCTGTATTATTTGTGTACAAACACGTAAAGCTACTCCCTACCTTTGGGTGCTGATAGTTTCCGTCTTTGTATGTAAACCACACCTTGGAATCATTCGAGTAAGTTATGCTGTATGCTTTCACCCAGTTTTTTTTTAGCAGGTCGCCTCGTCCTTTTGTGATTACCCCAGTTACGAGATGGGGAGGGCCTAGGTCGAACTGCAGCCACTGGTTATCTGTAAGAAGAGGAAAAACTTGGTCCTTTAATCTAAAGGACGGTGTGGAAGAACTAGAATAATATTATAAGATCAAGAAAAGCAAAGGCAACTGAATATCTAGCAAAGGAACTTATCAAGAAACTCAACAACATATAGTAACTCTGATAAATCACTGAATGAAACAAATAGATTAAAAAAATATAGATGAAATCTCTGGAGGCGCAATTGCATGGATCATTTTATTTTCATTCGTTTGATCAAACGAATCCCTGCTAAATATGGTGGCTTTCGCAAAGTCAACCAAACTGATGATTAAACTCTGACGACTAACCATTGTATAACGTTTAACTATGCATTAGAGGATTAAATTGCAGTCAACCAACACGTGGTATTGGAATTTAGCGAACCACCCAACGAGGGCCTGCAAAGGTACCCTTCCCTTACATTAATGACAATACGATTTTATCATTATATCATTTTTATGGTTAGAAATAATCGAAAGCAGGTTTGATTTTATTCAGTATTGTCTAATAAACTCGAAGCCTAGCTATCTTATGTCTTAGAATAACCCAGCCTTACAGTTGCACAGTAATTAGGGCAATGGATTCCTCACAACTTGTCAGAGTTACACTTACAACAAAAAATCAACATTTGTTCATTTCTCCATTCTCGACTAAAAAGTGAACTTTTCAATAGAGGTTAATTCTAGCATTACAATTAATAAACTTAAAAAATGCTCAGATTTAGACTAATGTCGTAGGACTCTAGAGAAAGAAGCTAGCATTATTAACACGGGACAGTATCAAGGTGTCAGAGCAAACCCACCGCGGGAAATAATTCCTCCAAAACAACCAAAACTCAATAGGATTCTTGCTTAAAAAGAATTAGCCCCCCCCCCCCTCAATTGCCGCTAAGGATAATTTCGTGCTAACATGATTTTAGATACGACTGCACTTACCTTTCATATTGTTTTGATCAGCATTGGGCATCATCTATGTATGTACTTGTGAGCGAAATGCTCCTCCACAACAAACCAAGCAATATACACCAAGGTACCCAATAATAAACCTACAAACACAACTAAATATTGATGCCGCACCAATTTAAAGTAACAACAAAAAAAGCAAGTTAGATACGTAGAAGCTCCTGCTAAAGAGTTCTTTGACTCCAATATGTAGCGTACGGAGAGTCTTTGCAGGTACAGATAGAGTCCACTGCTTCACCTCAGTCGTATGGAGAAGTACTCCTAGAATACTCTCTCCCAAGTCATTTGTTAGCCGAAATATCAAGGGGGAGCGAATACGTTTACCCTCGTACACAGATGAGTTATTAAACTCTATGGCCATATAAAAGACATTTGAGTTAAAAAAGGATTTTGTTGAGCAATTTCAGCGCTTCAGCGTTTCATAGAGATACGCCCAACAATTTTCTCAGAGGGCGTAAGAGAACAAAGGTTTAGGGCAATTGAAGAAATATAATTTGATTTGGAATTAGGTAGTGCAGTGTACCTTCAGTGTGTTTGTTCCATTGTCGGAAACGACATAAAATTTTTGACCAGTCTGCTACTAGGTTTATATTTCTTGAAAAGAAACGTGTATGTGAGATTGCTCAAGCAGGAAACACTGTTAAATGTAGTACAGTTGCCACAATTAGTCATGTCACACTTTCCACTGAATTTATATCGTAGGGTCATAATCATTGTCCTGTTGCATATATCATTTTCTGGTTGCGGTTTCTGAATTCCTATCCGTACTAATTTTCCATTTCATCTCATATTCGTTAATCCTCGTTATTTCTTCTGCCGTCAACCTTACCTCAATGTTCCTCCATTGAGACTTGTCATCGGTGTCCTCTTCTGGGTATCTCATTGTTCAGGGGAGACTTTCATGAATAAATTTCATCCTCTTCCTAATTAATATTTAATGTATAGGTTGGAAAGAGAGGGTATGATCTCCACTCTGCCCTCTGGTCTATCTGTGTCTAAATTTCCTCTCCTATCTCTTTTTGATTTTTTCTCTATTCATTTCTTCGCTCGCTCCTCTCTATTTTTGTTTCGCGGTTTTAGTTCATATTCTCAGTGAATGTTACATTGTCTCTGCATAAGCAGAGACAATGTAACATTCACTGCATAAGCAGTGTCGTTTTGTTTGTATATTTTGCAGTTTTTAATGTTAGATTTCGAGATGGTATGCATTCAAATTACTGTGTATACCATTGCTGAATGAATAATTGATTGGTAGATCTTTTCATTCTTTAATTGAGCGATCTGAGCCTGTAGAGGAGTCTCAGTCCTCCTTTTTCTCTCTTGATTCTTTCTGATATGTGCTTGTTATATCCCTTTTTGGTGATCGTCAATCCTAGCATTTTGTCTCATTCGTGTAACTGTATCTTCTTCTTCAACATAGATATCTCCAAGCCTTTTTCTGAACATTGGTACAATCTTAAATTTGTTCCTATCCGTACTAATTTTCCATTTCATCTCATATTCGTTAATCCTCGTTATTTCTTCTGCTGCCAACCTTACCTGCACTTCGCCATTCCATTCCTGTGTGACATCATCGGTGAATTAAATAGCTATCGCTAATTAAAAATTATGTAATTAGTAATTGTACTGAACTTATATCGCTGTTTGGAGAAGGTTTGTAATGTTTAATGAATAAAGTTTTCAGAGTTCTTAAGCATTGAAGCTGTTTTTTAATGCTAATATTATAAAGTTATCAATTGAAATATCAGTCTTTTATTTTAGGGTGTGTTCTTTAATATTTTTTTTACCTAACATTTGGAAAGTGCGCAAACTAATTCCCATGTGAGCGAAGAACCTAGCTCACTTGAGATCTTGTGGCGATCAGATGTGTCCACCCGTCGCTCTCCGTTCTATATACCTGTGCCGTGCTTTAGATTATTAATAGTGACTGTCTAGAACATAATTGTTCTCTGCTCCGTTTGTTTATATTGATTTATTTTTATATAGAAATTTCTATTGACATACTAATTTTTTTAAAGTAATTAATTAGAGTGCCCTACAGTCACCAGAACAGAACATAGCACAGCTAAGTTTACCTCTACAATTTAATATTTTTTTAATTATTTGTGTTTTCTTTTATAAAACTTCTTTATTTTATTTAATTTAGTTTATTCCACTTATTTCATTTAGGATTGAGTGGTTCTGTGCCTGTAGATATATCACTAAGTCGAAGCCTAATTCTGACAGTTTTATGACCTACTTACTCTTTACACGACATTCCAGCTCAGAAATTTTGCTGCATCTCCTTTGTCTGTATATTCCGATTGTATGACTAACTAAACTGTATTCTTATTTACTTACTTACTTACTTGGTTTACTTGGAGAAGTTTTGAGGTCAGTCCTCATAGCCGTAGTGATCTACCGCTAGTGCCAGTCCTACTGTCCCTTCTCACGAGGTCCAGTTGGTCTGTTATGGTGTTGGAGGGGGCCCTTCTGATGGTGGTATACCCTGGCACTGATGGCTCATCCGGCACCATCCTCAGAAACTTGTCCAGTGCGCTTTTGAAGCTGTCCACCGGGCAATTGGTCCTCCCTCTCACTTCTTTTGGGAGAGCATTGAAGGTTTTTGGTCCTTCATACCCCAGGCTGGATGCAAGTAAGGTCTTGACCCTCTCTGGAGCTCTTGGTGGGATTGTCTGTCTTTCACACTTGCGCCCATGCCTCTCACTGAAGTATGGCTTGATTTTTGAGGGTGTAGGGTCAGGAACTAGGCCCTCCAGGATTTTCCATGTGTAGATGACCCTATACCTCTCCCTCCTTCTTTGCTGGGAGTAGAGACCTAGTGTTTTCAGTCGGTCCCAGTAGTTGAGGTCCTTCATCCCTCTAATGTGCCTGGTATAGTACCTTTGGACAGCCTCAAGCCTCTGGATGTCTCCTCGTTTGTGTGGGGACCAGAGTTGGCTACAATAGTCCATGATGGGTTGGATTAGCGCCTTCCAAAGGGTTAGCATTATCTCTGGGTCTCTTGAGGTGAAAGTTCGTAGTACCCAGCCAGCCATCCCCCGAGCCTTTTTAATGGTCTCCGTGATATGGTGCTGGAAAGTGGCGTCCTCCCCTAGATGAACCCCCAGACATTTTACGTGCGGTTTCGGCGTGATCCGCAAGCCTCTCTCCGTGTAGAGGTCGGTAGTGTTTTTCAATGCTTGGTTTGTGCCATATCTCATCATCTCGAACTTATCTTCGTTGAATAGCATATTGCAATCGGAAGCCCAGGCATATACAGCATTGAGGTCGTCTTGTAGGTGGCACACGTCCTCCTTCTCCATTACTGCACGACTGATATGGGTGTCATCGGCAAAGGATAGGAGGGTTGAGTCCACACTCCTACTCATGTTGTTCATATGAATTATGAATAGGAGTGGGCCAAGGACCGAAACTTGTGGGACCCCACTTTTAACTTTAATTTTGTTTGACCTATGGCCATCCACTGCGACTGTTTGGGTGCGGCCTGACAGAAAGTTATGAAGCCACATTCCTAGCTTGCCCGCAATGCCTAGGTCCCTTGCTTTATGAAGTAGAACTCCATGGTCGACCATGTCAAAGGCTTTGGCAAAGTCTAGGAATACTACGTCAACATTCCTCCCCTCCAATAGGTTCTTTAGCAGCCAGTCGTGGTGCGTCAGTAGATTTGAGAGACACACATATCACACAAATGCACATCTCATACACTCAACAAGGGTAAGAGTAATACGAATCATACACAAACACACCCAGTTACACAAACATACATTTCCGCTCAGC
Organism: Ceratothoa steindachneri; assembly: GCA_963969495.1. Classification (NCBI taxonomy): domain Eukaryota; kingdom Metazoa; phylum Arthropoda; class Malacostraca; order Isopoda; family Cymothoidae; genus Ceratothoa; species Ceratothoa steindachneri. The sequence continues at coordinate 122,444,224 of OZ018325.1, forward strand.
CTTTCTCCTTTTCTTCCAGCATCATACACACACATCATACAAATACACATCTCTCCCCAATGAAATAAGTGAGAGGTTTTCTTTTATCAAGTATACTTATCACACATACACACACATTCTAGAGATAGAGGCAGTATGCCAAGAACAAAGAAAGTGAAAGAGTGGAAAGCATACAAAACAGCTTTGCAGGTTAGGATAGTGCTCCGAGTATTGGCAGATGCCATTCAACCTTGACATGTGCAAGGTGATCCCATCAGCCATGCCAATGCTCCAGAACACTACTACTTGTTAGGTAGAGTTCTGGAGGTGACTGAAATGGAAAAGGACTTAAGTTGGCAACTCAGTAGCGACCTAAATCTTTCTAGGCAGTGTGCTGATCAAGAAAAAATAGGCACAAAGACTACTGGGATAAATAAAGAGGCAATCTTGCTTCCGAAACAAGGAGATTGTCCTCAACTTGTACAACTCTCTAGTAAGACCTCACCTGGAGTACGTCGTTCAATTCTGGTCCCCTACAGTGCGTAAGGACATAGATCGACTGGAACGGGTCCAGGCCCGGGCGACTAAGTTTATTCCATCAATTAGGTACAAAGGTTATCAGTGCCGGCTGCAAGAATTTGAACATTTCTCCCTGGAGACTCGCCCATTACGAGGCCTGCATATAGAGACCCTCAAGATTTTAAGGGGCATTGAAAACGTGGAGTACAGGAAAATGTTCACAGTGAGCACAAAAAATCAACTCGTAATATGGTTACAACTGAATTTGCCCTCATTCCAGACTATTATTTGCGAGAACTACTTCTCGTATAAGATCTGCGGTACGTGGACTCGTCATTCGGCCAAAATGGTGCTTAGTTCATCTATAGAACAGTTCAAATTGAAACTGGATGATGCAATCCTTGAATTTGTATAGAACATAGTGCACAAAATAGTATATAAGTAAATTAGGTTTGAGCTTATCTATTTAAATTCCTGATTGTGGCCTTTTTACAGCACAAGCAGGTATCTTTTCCGCCCTCTGTTCGCGCAATAGCGGGTGGAAGCGGTGGATGGGAAGAGCTTTTACTTATGTTATGCTTTTTCTCATGTTGCATGTTAGGGCTTTCCAAAAATAGTACATCATCGGTATGGTCAGCAATGTCATTTGATGTACTACTATTCCGTTTGACTCTCTCCATATCTCTTTCTCGCTCTCTCTCTCTCTAACTTTGTCTCCTCTCTCTTCTTTGTCTCTCATTCATACTATCACGCTTTCTTTCTCTATGTCTCTTGATCTCACTCTGTCACTCTATCTCTTTCTCTCTCTCTGTCTCTCTCTCTGTCTCTATCTCTCTCTCTGTGTCGTCTGATTCTTTCTGTCTGGTTCTCTCTGTCTCCCTCTGTTTGTCTCTCACTCTCTCACTCTCTCTCTCTCTCTCTCGCACTCTCTCTCTCTCAGCCTCGCTCTATCTCTGCCTCTATGTCTCTTTGTCTCTCTCTCTCTATATGTTTCTCTTTGTCTCCCTCTTTCTCTCTCTCTGTGTCTTTATGTCTGTTTCTATGTGAAGACTTCGGGGGTAGGAGTTGCAAGGAGCTCACAGATGCCGTTAGTGTCTGTGACTTCTGCGAACTCGAGAAGCGCATAGGTGAGAGCATCGCTCAACTGAGAGAGGAGAACTCCCTCCTTAAAAGGGAAGTTCAACTCTTAAAAACAGAGAGATGCAGATGCTCAGGCGAGAAGGCTTCCGACGTCCAACAGCCGATTTCTTCTGCTGCAGAACTGCCTCAACGAGCCCAAAAGAAGAAAAGAAAGAAGAAAGAAGAGAAAGTAGAAAAAGAAAAAGAGAAAGTAGAAAGAGAAGAAAAGAAAGTGGAAACAGAGGACGAGAAAGTAGAAGCAGTAGAAGAGAAACGAGAAACAGAAGAAGAGAAAACAAAGGAAGACAAGAAAAATGAGAAGAAGAAGAAGAAAAATGTAGAGATACAAGAGGAAAGCGGTAAGTCGCTTCCGAAATGAAAGACTAAGTCGTCTGCAGACAAATGTGCAAGAGTCACCCTTATTGGTGATTCTCAAGCACGGGGTCTGCAGCCCCTGCTAGCAGCCAGCCTTCACACTAGTGTGAAGGTAAGCTGCCTGCCAGGATGTGGTAACCACTACATCAGAATAGAGGCTGAGAAATCACAGATTTCTGAGAGCTCAGTCGTTGCTCTGATGGTCAATGGAAACGACCTCTACCTGAGAGGAGGTAGGGTAGGCCCTACAGATCAACTCCTCCACACGGTCATGGGTACCGTGGACGACTATGGGCTGAAAACCCGCAAGCGTGTTGTAGTCGGGATGCTCCCGAGGAGAGGTCCAACACGGACCGCTCACTCAATGAACGTCTCTTTAAGCCGGCGCCTGGCAGATTTGTGTACAGCAGAGGGGGTCTTTTTTGTAGACCCGTACCGCACCTTTAATGGTAGAAATGATCTCTACCAAATGAATGGGGTACATATTTCCTTTAAAGGAAAGGCCTTTCTGTCGAACATCATCCAGGATATCGTAGAGAGGACCCAAAGGAGTATCCGGCCCAGAGTGAGAGCGAACGTACACCAGTACGCCCGTGTCACTCCTGGAAAGACCTTCTCAGAGGTCACAAAGAGGGGGGCCTCCTCGCCAACAAACAAGCCGGGAAACGGTAGAGCGTAGGGAGTCCTACAGTTGGGGACTCCCTGAAAGTTCTTCTGTTCAATGCGAGGTCAATCAGGAACAAGTTTCCTAAGCTCCGTGGCCTCGTAGCGACGGAAAAACCCGAAATGGTAGCCATAACATAATCGTGGGTAAAAATCTCAACCCGAGACTTTGAAGGCGAATTCACGGTTCCTAGCTACCAACTCTTCCACAAAGATAGGCCAGACAGAGAGGGTGGCGGCGTAATGTTGGATGTCAAGGATACAATCGAATCTACGAACTCCAACATTATATCTGACCACGAGCTTTTAGGCGTTGACCTAGAGATAGGTCCTGTCAGATAAAGGACCCTGCTGCTTTACAGACCCCCTTCCCAACCCGTTGAGAAGGATAGGGAACTTTACAAGCTGCTGTGTGAGCTTGTTCAAGGCAGAGTGTGCATCGTTATGGGCGACTTCAGCAGACATGTTGACTGTGAAACCAGAGCAGCCTGTGGCAAGAGCGCGCTACTCCTGGAGTTCGCCAACAACGAGTTCCTCACTCAATGGGTCAGAGAACCGACGAGAGGAGACAATATCCTCGACTTGGTCTTTACCTCTGAGGATGATATCATTGAGGATCTCTCTGTTTGCGAAGAGCTCGGTGGCAGTGATCACCAGCTAGTTAGATTTACCGTCAAGATCCCGAAGGTAAGGTCTGTTGCCAGTCAATCAAGGAAACTTGACTTGAGAAGAGCAGACTTTGCAAGCCTTCGTGCTGGGCTAACTGAGGTAAGGCTAGCGGTATGCGAAGATGTTGAGGATTCGTGGAACAATTTAAAAAATGACTTCATGAGTCTTCAATCAAGTTGCATCCCTCTAAAATGCCTCCGTCGGTCTTCTTTTCAACCAAAGTGGTTTAATGAGAAATCGACCAACTGCTTATGGAGAAGAAGAATGCGTACCGTCGATCGAAGATCTCGGGTGCCTTTGAAGAGTACCGGAGGCTAGCCAGAAGAGTGAAGTCCAGCATAAGGGCGGCTAAGCGTACTCAGGAACTCCGACTGACGAGACTCTGCAAGGAGAATCCCAAAGAGTTCTTCGGCTATGTAAATAGCCGTAAACCAATCCATCGTAGGATTGGGCCCTTAGTGGACGAGTAGGGTGCATTAACTCACTTAGATGCAGAAAATGCTAACCTGCTCAATGACTACTTCTCTTCAGTGTTTACTGAAGAGTGTGGTCCCACGGATTCCTACTCGGGGGGAAAAGCTGGAGGCATTGGACTTCACCGAAGGAGAAATAAAGAAAAAGATCGCTGACCTAAAGACGAATAAGTCCCCTGGACCGGACGGATTTTTATCCAAGGTGTTGAAGGAAGTGTGCGATGAAGTATCACGACATCTGTGCGCTATCTTTAACATGCCAATCCGGACCAGATGCGTTCCTAGAGACTGGCGTGAGGCGGAGGTGACTCCGATCTTCAAGAAAGGAGACCCCAGCCATCCGTCAAACAACCGACCTATCAGTCTGACTTCGATAGTCAGTAAACTCATGGAAAGCATGACGGTGGACAAAATGACGTCGTATTTAGAGTCAAACCTGCTACTGAGGAGTTCCCAGCACGGTTTCCGAAGGCAACGGTCATGCCTGACAAACCTTGTGGAATTCTTCCACTTTGTCCTTAGTGAGCATGATTGGGATAAAGCGGTGGATGCTGTGTACCTGGAATTTCAAAAGGCCTTTGACAAGGTACCACACCGCTCTTTTTCCGGAAAGTGCGTGTGCAGGGCAGAGACGGCAAGGTAGCAGGTTGGATAGACAGCTGGCTAAGCGACAGACGGCAACGAGTAGTGGTGAATGGACGGGCCTCTGAATGGGCGCCCGTATCTAGCGGTGTCCCTCAAGGTTCCGTCCTTGGACCACTACTGTTTATTATCTATGTCAACGACATGGACGGTGACATGGTTGCCAAAATCTCTAAAGTTGCCGACGACACCAAGCTTGGTATCAATGTGGCAAAGGAGTGGATCACTGTCTGCCTCCAAGAGGACCTTCAAAGGATTGGGAGTTGTCAGACACGTGGCAAATGCCTTTCAACGTGGGGAAATGCAAAGTAATGCATATCGGCCACCGAAACCCCAAATCTCAGTACATCCTTAAGGGCACTGCTCTTGAATCCACCGACACTGAGAAGGACTGGGGGTGTAACTATTACTAGCGACCTCAAGTTATGCGAAGATGTATTACGACTGCACCTCGTCCTCTACTAGAGTTTAAGAAAAAGTGCTGCTGGGAACCGGAGACCCGGGAAAGGATATTACTGATTAGCGTCGAAAACTTAGTTCGCTCTCCTCAATCCCACTTAATTAGCTCCACTCATCTCGCAGACTCGGAGGCCGGGGAAGAAGAGCTACTACTCCTCGGTTAAGAAATCCAAGACTAGTCTCTCCCCAATCCTCAAATTCGCTCCGCGTTCTAGAAAGGGACCTGTGTAGGGGTGCGAAGATGTATAAGAGAAAAACTTCCTTCCAAAAGCGAGAATATAAATAGCCCATTAAATTACCAAGTCAGCACGGACTACGCCGTAGCGTGACGGCAGAGTGTTAGCCTCTGGATAAAAAGACCCGAGATCGATCCCAGACAGTCCACAATTTTTACGAAGAAAATTCTCGAAGAAAACGGAGACCACGAAAAACGCCTTAAGGACAACTCAAGAAATCGACTCAAGAGAAAACCGCTGTCAAGGAAAACGAAAAGAAAACGACTTCAAGGGCTAACTCGTCTCAACTCATCAAGAAATCATCACGTTATCAAGAAACAAGAATAACTCGTCTCAACTCATCAAGAAATCATCACATCAATATAAATGTAAGTTAATTGGAAGATACATCAAGAAAAAGAGAAGGAATCATCACGTCATCAGAATTGGAAGGAATCATCACATCGTCGTTAAAAAGGAAGATACATCAAGAAAAAGAAGATCAAGAATTAACCCAGCCAAGCCAACTTAATGAAGAAAGAATCTCAGCCAACTACAATACTATGAGTCAGATACATGGAGTCAATGTTTGAAGGGGCATCTTCAGTCTAGAAATAATACATAGATACGAATACAGAAAATCAACAAGATAATGATATTGATAAATGATAAATAAGAAAAGTTATAATAGATGCCCCCCCCCCCCCATATGACCTCCGTTGTGGGCAAAATGTTAGAGAGCATGATAGCAAAAAAATATTATTAAAGCAACTAGAAACAAACAACTTGATCCTGGATTTTCAACACGGATTTCGCAGGAACCGATCGTGTCTCACAAATCAAATCTACTAGAATTATTTCACGGCATTTTGGGTGAGTACGATCGTAGTTGGGCTTGGGACATCTTATACCTGAACTTTCAAAAGGCCTTGGATAAAGTGGCACACCGCAAGTTGATATGCAAAGTCCACGCGGCTGGTATTACAGGTAGAGTGGAAAGCTCGGTCCACTCTTGTTCATTATCTATATAAATGATATAGAGGATGGGTTGCTTTGCTAGATATCCAAGTTCGCGGATGATACAAAATTACGAGAGTGGGTCAATAACTTTTGCGAATCGGTAGGGCAAATTAGAGGAATAGGGATGGCTGTTTGTGGGGGTGTTAGGACAAGTTATGACAAGTCAGGACCTGCCGCCGCATGCTCCTGCCTCATCTATTTAAGAAGCAGTAGCGGATCGCAGATCGTCAGTCACAAATTTTTCAACAATGGAGAAGGTTGAGCACCGCGCAGTGATCGAACTTTTTACCAAGGAAGGCAAGAATGCAAAAGAAGTCCATGAACGCATGGTTGCAGTGTAAACCGACACTACCCCTTTCTATGCAACCATTGCTCGCTGGAATAGGGAGTTCCGTCATGGTCGTGAGTCCCTTGAAGATGACCCCCGTCCAGGACGCCCGTCAGATGTGATCAACGAGGACAATGTGGTCCGTGTGGAGAACATGATCCTCGAAAATCGACGGGTGAAGGTCGAAGAAATCGAGCGAGAAATTGGAATATCACATGGAAGTGTTATCAACATCACCCACGACAATTTGGCCATGACCAAGGTCTCTGCCCGTTGGGTTCCTAGAAACCTCACGCCCCATGATCGACTTCAACGTCGTCAAAGTTCGGAGGAGCTGCTGCTCCTGTACAACCAAGACCCGGTGGGATTCGAGTCACGCATAGTGACAGGCGATGAAACGTGGGTCCATCACTGGGTTCCCCTAGCGACTACTTTTTATTCTGCCAGCTCAAGGCTGCACTTCGTGGACGCCGGTTTGGGGACGATGAAGATGTCCAGCTCACCGTCCAGGAGTGGATTGAACAGTAGTCGGGAGATTTCTGGTTGTCGGGAATTCGAAGCCTCAGGGACAAGTGGCGCAAGTGCATTGAAGTCGAGGGTAGTTATATTGAAAAATAATAAAACACTTTTCCTCATATCTCGTTTCCTTATCTCCAAATTGCAAAACTTATTGACCGCCCCTCGTAGGAGGCATCGTGAGTTTACGCGAAGGAGCGGAAAATCTATAAAGCAGCCTTCAGAGGTTAGGTGAGTGGTCGTAGATGCCATTTAACCTTAACATGTGCAAGATGATGCATATTAGCTATGCCAAACCTCAAGAAGACTACCGCTTGTTAGGTAGAGTTCTGGACATGACGGACCCGGAAAAGGACTTGGATGTGCAAATCAGCAGCGACCTAAAGTTTCCAAGGCAGTGTGCAGATGTAGAAAATAATGCACAAAGACTATTGGCTTACATAAAGAGGCAATTTCGCTTTTTTAACAAGCAGATTGGCCCTAGATTGTACAACACTCTAGTCAGACCTCACCTAGATTATGCCGTTCAATTCTTGTCTTCTACACTGCGTAAGGACCTAAATAGACTGGAACCTGTCCATACTAAGGCCATCAAACTAATTCCCTCACTTAGGCACAAAGGCTATCAGCGTCGGCTTCAAGAATTTGAGCTTGTCTCTTTGGAGGCCCGCCGATTACGAGGCCAGCTAATAGAGGCCTTCAAGATTTTAAGGGGTGTCGAAAACGTGGAGTCCACAATGATGTTCACGTTGAATACAAATCTGACCTGTAACCATGGTTACAAGCTGGATTTGCCCAAGTTCCAGACTAGTATTTGCGGGAACTACTTCTCGTATAGTACGAGTATCTGCGCTACATGGAACCGTCTCCCGGTCGAGGTGGTGAATAGTTCATCTATAGTACAATTCAAATCTAGATTGGACGATGTAATCAATGAAAATGTATAGAACGTAGATTATAGAAACAAGTCAAATAGGTTTCTGCTATACTATTAAAAATTCCTGATTGGTATCCTTTTTCTCATCACAATTAGGTGTCTTCCGCTTTCTGTGCCCGTAAAAGCGGGTAGGAGGGGAGAGCCTTCGCCTGTGCTATGCTTTCTCTTATGCTATAGATTAGGGCCTTCCCAAAATAGTACTTCCACGGTATGGACAGCAATGTCCTTTGAGGTACAACCTTTCCTTGTGACTCCAGGCTCTCTCTCTCTCTCTCTCTCTCTCTCTCTAATCCTCTATTGTTTTTTCTCTCTGTCTGTCTGTCTCTCACTCTCTGTCTGTCTCTAAGACTTTCTATCTTTTTGCCTCTCTCTATCTCTCTCAATGTCTCTCTCTTGTTCTTTCTCCCTGTCCCTGTCTCGTTATGTTGTCTCTCTACCTCTATCTTTCTTTATGTCTCTTTATATCTGTATCTCTCTTATCCCCCTACATCTGTCTAATTCTGTTTCTCTATCTCTAGCCCTCGTTCCCCCTCCCTCCTTTCATTCTTCTAAAATATTCATATAATTAACTATTTTCGCAAATATTATACTTATTTATATGTTGCATTATTTTTCAGTGACTGATACTTATTGTTTGAAACCAACAGATCTCGGTAAGTGAACTTAATTTATATTAATTTGAACTTACAAAAGACGCATCAAGACGATAAAATGCCGGAAGCCCAAAGATTAAAAGCGTTTTGCTTTAAATGCAAGGCAATAAAGTGGATTATAGATTTCCCCGAACAATGCTTTGATCAAATTACATCCCAAAGTGTTTGCCTCTTTTGTAAAATGGCAGAACGCCATGAAAAAAAAAAGAACGACCTGATGAAACTTATTCAGGACCTGGCGAACAGAATAACTGCCTTAGAAACCAAAAGATGTGACTGCGCCACAAATGAAAATCAAAAACACACATCGATCAAAAAGTGGTGAAATTAGAACAATCTTTACTGTTACTAGAAAATAAGATTGAACATAATATCTCTAGATAAGAGGAGTTCATCACAGCTACTAATAAATGTAAAATTAGGCCCAAACCAAATGAGAACTCAACCATTGAATTGCAAAATAGGTATTCGGAATTAAAAGAAGATCGACTACTTCGGTGCGAAAAATTCTAGAAAACGTAAACTTCGGTGTTACTCTAGAGCCAATATCAATAAGATAGCTTTACCAAGCAAAGAGGGTCCAGTAATAGACAATGTCGGTAGCAATGACGTCTTCGGTAAAACAACTATCCCGGAACAGAAAAAGTAGTTGAGAAGTATACCACGCTGGTGGAAAAAATAAAATCAAGGACTAAAGGAGGCATGGTAATAGACATACTACCAAGATTGAATTCCAGTAGAGAAGCGTTGAGTCGAGCAATTGGCATTAACGATCGCATAAAGAAAAGATGTGAAAAAGAAAATGTCATATTCGTTGACTTTTGGCATAAATTTATTCACAATAATGAGCATTTCAACCACGATGAAACGCATTTTAGCCAAAAAGGGAAAAAAGGAATATGGATAAATGCTCCACTTGAACTTGAGAGAACTTCTAGAACAAGCTAGGATCTCGTCAAAACCCCAAGAAAACTCGGGAAACGACTTCGGTGTAGCATTAGAAGCAAACGGATAATTAGTTCATTAAAGCAATCTTATTTAATGCTAGGTCAAGAGGGCGGGTCATACTTTGGGGCAACTATATATTTTCATTAAATCCTTTAATGAGGGGTGCTTAAATGATAGATTTTCCAGTATAGATTTTGAAAAAGAACTTTCTTTTGTTGTACAATTGCTCTTACCTACATCAATTTCCATTTAAATAAAAGTAAATTTTTCCCTTTCGTCATGAACTTATATAACCTATTATTATTTAACCTAAGTACACACAAACAAAAAGTAACCTCAAATTTACATGTTTATTGAGTGAGAAAAGTGTATGCAAAGCTCCACATATAGCTGCATGGGTCACTTTGGGTCATATAAAAGTTAAAATTCACCAGAGCACACAAATCTTGCTTTGACTCATTCCTGGACATCAGACGTTTACTCGTCTCTTGTGCCCTGATTCCTCCATCCCTCTTTTCATGTGAGAAATACTTGGAAGAAGCCTCAGTCACCATTCTTACAACCCTCTCAATGCTCTGTGTGTGACAAGGCCAGTCAGGTACTTTCATAGGAGAGTCAGTTAAGTTTTTCAATTCAGAAATATTTAAAGAGCAAGTGATAAGTGGCTCAGAGACATCCTCTGACCAATTGATCAGATCTCTAATCCTGTTAGCATCACAATTGATGCCTGTTGTCCTTCTAAGCCTTACAAAGGAGTCTCCACGTTGAGTACCTGGATCTCCTTCTCCCCTGATGGTCTGGATTCTTTTCACCCCTTCAGTTCTCTCTGCCTGATCTTAAGATCATAGGAGGGTTTGGAGGATGGCTTCACTGTATGCATACTAAGCTGATCTCTTAACAGTTGGCAAAACAATATCCAACACCTCCTTCCTCTGAGACTTAAGACAGTGAAGTTGATAAAGAATGTGCCTAGGTCCCTCGGCCCAAGCGTGATTAATCTTAACGTTAAACTAGCATGGGTAATATACACCAATGATGAACTCAACAATCAGTCGTAGATTCTTTAAGGCTGGTCAGCCAGCGACTGTGGTTTACTGGTGCTATTTCCAATAGAGAAAGCCCTGTAGGAAGCACTCCATCTCTGATTGGCAATACAATTCTATAGCCGTAGTGTTGATCAGTGGAAAGATCTTGCCCCACTTCCTGAGATATCTTGGTAAAAGGAGGACCTAAAGATATTCGAGTGAAATTTGGGTTGATATCCAGGTCTGTAACAGAGTCAAGGAGCTTTCCTATTGGTCCGGAATATCTGTTGTCAGATAGTGTTGTGCCATCCAGGTTGATAATTAGATGATGGAGAGGGAGTTTCCCAGTGTGCAGGTTACAGACCAAACAAACAAGCTTTCTGCCCAAATGGAGCTCCATTTTTTGCATTACTCCAGCATTTACACCTGTGTTTACATTGGTGGAGTCTCCTCCAATGGCCATTAAGCTTTTATCCAAACCCCTTTCCCTTAGCCATCCAAACATAGCCTTAGAGATCTTCTCTGCATGTGATTCTTCTTTTGTGGCCTTTTCTGGGACAAAGTGGAAGAGGTAATTGCTCTCAGGCTCACTGATGACAGTGTAATGCTCCTCTTTTGTTTTTGCTGGAAACAATTTTTCACTTCCCTCTGCCTCCATCCTAAAATTTGTCACATCAATTCGTCAATCAAAGAGACAACAAGAAATTCCCCCATCTTTCCTTAAGTTTTCCTCAAAGTCATGTTCAATAACTGTCATTAGCTTTTCCTGTGCTCTCTTAACTTTATTCTTATCAATTACCCTACTTGTATCTTCCTCAATAATGAATCCAGTATCTATTAAAACTGTTGTTGCTATAGCTGCAGTTGGTCTCAATCCGACACCATACATTATACTAGCAAAAGCAATATTTGGAATTTAATCATAATTCTTTCTATCCCTGGTGGAAGATTCCAGCTCTTGGATAGCTTCAAAAGTTACTTCATCACCCAAACTATTGTTACCATCAGAATTTTCTGCCTCCAGATCTTCACCTTCTGCCAGAAAATGCTCGATTTCTTTTCTTGCTGCTTTTCCTGCTAAAACAGCGCTTTCCTCCTTACTTTTACTCTTTCCTTCTGCTATCCTTTCTGAAGCTCTTAATTGTTTATTATGCTCTGGAATATCAAGACCTCCAATTTGAAAGGTACCTTTACTTCCAACCTTCTCTTTTTTTCCTTTAATAAAGGCCAGTTCCCTCCCTAGTAGGTATTTTTTTTCTCTTTACCTCAACAGCAGTTAATGTGGGCTTCAGTCTCACAGCCATTACAACCTACTTCCCGACAACTGGAAATTTGACATTTGAATGTCAATATATCAAATAACTTATCTAGTTTTGCAATGAACCTCTCTTTTACTTCAATTTTTCCTTTACCAAGGGAAACTTTTACTGCCTTCTTCCACACCTCCTTAAGCTTTGATATTATTGTGACCTTTTGATTTACAACAGGTGGTTGGAAGAGAGCATTAACTTTGGTCCACTGATTAATCAAGCCCTGATACATGTCTTTTACCAGCTGGTCCACTTCATAATTTCTCCGGTCATCTTCACTTTGCTTCCTCAGGTAGATGCCGTACCTCAAAATATCTCTTATTGTTGCTAACTCGGATACCATCAGCTCTTGCCCAGTCCCAACAAAATTAGTCAGATGAGAACTTGATTTGGATCTTGTCTTGATTTTCGCTATTGTCACACTAATCGCAGGTATATCTGCAAATGAAAAGAAAGCACTTAGATTAAGAAATAATCTCTACCAAATAATTATGATATAAAATGTAAATGCTCTATAAACAGTTACAAGTTACCATAGTTACCAGAACTAGCAACACTACTGGAATATTGCCTTCCACTGAGTAATGAGCACTGGCTACGTGCAATTTTAGAGTTAGACCAAACTAAATTAAGGGTCATTTTTTACAGGTTTTCTACTTCCCATGTCTCTCTAATACATTTTTACATTATTTTAGAAAAATATTTTTCAGATTACATAAATGTATTGATGATCTTTATGGGTAACTAAAATAATAGTAAAATATAGTAAATGACCCAGAACTAACAATATTTCAACTTCAAATAGATGTAGGTTAGATCAATCAGAATTTAACTTTTCTGCCAAAAGTATGTTCTTTTCACCAATATTCATCATTTGAATACCCCTCATCACCAGTTTCATAAAATTCTAGAGTATGACCCGCCCTACTAGGTCAATCAGAAACAAATTTTCGGAATTCAATGCATTAGTAGCAATTAAAAAATATATTATAGGCATCATCGAAACGTGGATTCATATTCATACGAGGGATTATATTAATGAATTTCAATTGCAAGGTTACAAATTATTTAATGAGTATAGAATTGATAAGGAAGTGGGGGGGAGTACTCTTATATATGCATATGTGAAGACCTCTAACCTATTGATTGCAATATAGCGACTGAATTTGAACTAATAGGAATAAAACTAAATGTAAATAAAAGTTTGTATATATATTTGGCCTATAGAAAACCACACCAATCAACTGAAACTGACATTCAATTTTCTGAATTTTTGACGAGCGTGAGTAAGAAGAGAATTTAACTGCCACCAAATTAATTGGTTGACGAAGAACGCAGATTCTGAAGGGCAAAGATTACTAAATTTTATAGACGATAACCTGTTAACTCAAAGGGTCACAGAACCAACAAGAGGAAACAATATATTGGACTTAATGTTAACTTCAGATGATAAATTTATTTCAAACGTAAATGTGGACGATCAACTTTGCAACAGCGATCACAATCTAATAGAATTTGAAGTGAATGTATCACATAAAAAAATTGAAAGAAGTACTACAAAATTAGACTTCATGGATCTAAGAAAAAGTCTCAAAAATTATAAAATAACTGGTAGAGGAATAAATGAAGCCTGGAACGACTTTAAAAACAATCTTTTAATGAAACTATTGCAATTTATTCCGGCAGCAGTCAGAGCTATTGGAAAAAAACAATAGTCCTAAATGGTTAACAAATGAAATCAAAAGGGAAATTAAAAAAAGAGACGAGGCTTATAAGATGATCAAATCAAACAACTCAGAAACAAATAAAAGTAGATATATATAACTCAGAAGAAAAGTAAAAGCTGGAATTAAAAGAGCACAGCGTAATGAGGAAATGAGAGTTGCTTTAAACTGTAAAGAAAATCTCAAAGAATTCTTTGCCTTAGTTAATAGTAGAAAACCAATAAAAAATAGTATTGGGCCAATCAATGATCAGCACAATTATCTACAGGTCAGAGATAAAGATATAGCCACTGCACTAAGCGAATATTTCACAACAGTTTTCACCAACGAGGTCTGAAATCAAAATATTATACCTAATATTAAGTACTTAGGCAATGAACCACTAAAAATGTTTAAGTGCACGACTAACGATGAACGAACATGAATAGATAAAATGAATAAATTCAAATCCACAGGACCAGATAAGATAGTGCAAAAAGTGATCAAAGAAGTAAAAGAGGAAGTAGTGGACCAAATAACGTATATTTTTAACTTACCACTTAAAATAGTAGAGTCCCTCAAGACTGGAAATTAGCAAATGTGATGCTGATATTTAAGAGAGAGCGTAAAGATCTGGCATGCAATTATCGTCCTATAAGTCTAACATCAATAACCCTAGTCAACAATGATTTTGGTGCTTGGGTATTAGCTAGTGATTTATACTAAATCGAATATGCTGATTCCGAATCTGTAATCAGAATTGTTCTAGCACGTAAATTTCCTGAGTTACACACATAGTCTCTAGTTACACAAATGGGCAGTGTTGCTTCGGTTACCGTAGTGAGAGGATGTGTTGTGTGTGTTTGGTTCCTGCGTTGCACTCCTGCTTTATCACGTTGTCAAATTTAACCATTATAGTAGTGGTGTTGAAACGATATTTACATACAGTGATTAATTACATTTTTCTTTCAGATTTATCTCTCAATTAATTTGTAAATGAAATAAGATTGTAAAAAAGTATATAACAGGATATATACAAACTAAATTGAAAACATGAATCGGCGAAAATGTATAAATACCCCAGACAACTTTTGTTATATCTGTGTGTAGAGAAATTATAACATAACGCCACACAGAGGGCCAAGCGTACATATATGTTAAAGTTCCTCTTCAGAGACGGCGAGAGAAACGTAATAAAAGAGGAGGGGCGTGAGAACGTTAGTCGTCTGACTAATATTCAAACACTTATTTTGCAGAAGAAATGCACAAAAAACAGATTTTATTTCTATGTAAAAAAATTACTACTTAACAATATTTGACAGGTGAGGTGATTAAAGTATTCATCCACTCTAATAGCACGCGATAATATTATTATTAAACATAAGAAGTCTTATAAATTCGATAAAAAGGATAAGAAAGAAGATTTAACAAGTATCTAGAAACGAAACAGATGAAAACTGCTAAATATTAGCACCTTGATTTTTTGATAAGTATCCATAGATGAAGGACGTTTGCTTTGAGAAATGCTGGATGTCACAGCAAATATTTAATTTTCGTTCAGATGGATTATCTTGTACGACTATTCCTGAGCGAGTTGAAGTGCCTTATGCAACTGTAGGTTATATAATTCGAAAGCATCGCGCGAATGGAATCACCCCCAACTTGCCAAGAGACGAACCTCCTCGCCAGATTAACCATCGGTCCCGATGTTACATGCTTCGAAAACTAAAAAAATAATCTAATGCTTACTATGAAAGTTTTACAAAGCGATCTGGAAACCTAAAGGACGAAAGTGAGTAAAAGAACCTGTGGTACACACAATATATGCACACACAAACCCATGAAGTAGTAATGTGTACACTCAGCCAATGTAAATAAATTTATATGTGTGAAGCGAAACAAAAAGAAACTCAAATGAAACACTGTAACATGTAACAGGATATTTTATAATCATTCCCATTTAATGATTTCCCGAAGAGACCAAAGTCGCGGTGAAAAGGTAAACTGGGTATGAGACTAATTATTCTGTGGTTACAAAATGGAACCTTAAAATGGGTTAGCCCAATCGTAACGACGCTCGGTGGGCATCAAATTACAACCACAATATTATATTTCTATTTTGTTAAGGAAGACGGAAAAGGGCGTTTGACGAAATTTCACCGTTTCAGTATATTTTCTCACGAGAGAAAAGGTTTTCAAGAGTATTGTATATATATATATATATATATATATATATATATATATATATATATATATATATATATATATATATATATATATAAGTGTAGTTGGGTAGAAGTCTTTCTCGAATGTAAATTTTGTTAAAGACCATTGTGTATTTTGCCTTAATTAATTTCCTTTGGCAACTTTCTCTTTTTCTAACTATCTTTTTATTCCATCTTGTAGATGGTGGATTACTTGTCCAGTATTCATCTCAATTTTAAATGAATGTTTTTGGTAAAAAACAAACTAATTGGCTAAGCTTTCGATGGTATTCGATCATCTTCGGAGTGTTTTGAAATCTTCTTGCCTCCTTTACGATATAATGAGTAGAGTGAGGATCTGGCAGAAAGTAAAGTGAAAGAAAACGATTTTTAAGGGGTATTTATTCCGCCTTGGTTAAACGTAACGTTAGAAGAAATGAGCAACTCCTGTGCGTGGAATTTTTAAAATAATTTTTATGTGCGATTCCAGTTTGTCGCTTGACTGTTGATGGCCGGCTTAGCTTCATTTATTAATATGGCTTCTAAGATGTTAAGCCTCGCTTTATTAACCTCTTTTCTTTTAATAATGATGTTATTAACGAGCATATCTCTCGTTAGGTTAAGATTATGTACACTCTCCATATGGGTCTTCGGCCCTCCACTTTGTAGATGCATAGTTAACCGTCTCGAAAGTGTGGTAGTTGCCATGCCAATATATTTAGAGTTTTTATAAAGCTTACAGTCTTCATTGGGGCAAGTGAACTCGTAAACTATGTTGGTTGACTTGAGATTCGAGGAGTTTGGGCAGATGTTATTTTTCATCAGAAGATTGTTGGCTTTTGTTGTTTTATAATAAGTGGAACCAAGCGGGATATTTCTTCCGGAGGCTGTTCATTTGGTCACATCGAAGAGTAGACCAGCGCTATAGAGAATCACTCCCATACCAATCTCGTTCAGAGAAACCCCCTATCTCAGTTTTCCGAATAAAACCAGAGATATCCCTCACCATTAGGGAATACCAATGTGAAGTTCCACTCGAGAATAGATTCCCTTCTTGGTCAAGTCTCAGCATCGAGAAGCCCGCAAGTGTAACCCAAGGATTGGAATAACCGTCATCCACAATCCACTCGCTTATATCGTCAAGTCTCGTCCTCGAGAAGCCCGCAAGTGTAACCCTTAGGATTGGAATAATTGTACATCTACAATTCCCTCGCTTATATCTTCAAGTCAAGAAGCATCGCCACGCGCTCTACACTTACTTCAGGATAAGCTGTTATTCCCGAATAACCTCCACCAAGGTTATCCTTTGGGCAGCGAGACGAACAGCTGTGTTTCCGATTCAGCCTCACGCGTTGAATCATCGTATCAACGAGGTTCTCGTTCAAGGTCATCCCACGCCAGACTCCCTCTTAGTTAAAGGTAAAAGGAATCCAACTTATTTATGTTTGTTAGTTAACATTCCGTACTAAAGTGAATTTTTGCGTCAATCATCGCGTAGTACTCATGAGTAGTATTAATTTTTATTTAGATCCTCTTATTATAGCCTTAGTATATTTAAAGTTTTAATATTTCATTTTTTTATGTAATTAAAAGTATATTTTTGCCCTAGTTGTTTAATTAAATCCTCGAAACGCTGCATATGACAATAGATATATAATATTACGAATCCTCCCTGGTTAAAGAAACAAAACAAAAGTAAAAAAAAGTATAGCACTCTTAGAGAACAAACGTACATACATATATAATCGGCCGTATACCACGACACACACACACACATTTTTACAGAGGGAGGGAGAGGTCCGCTAGAAAGGTGGTGGAAGAATGGCCTTACAAACATTCTCACATTCGCTCCACCACAGGGTGAAGTCACATTGGAGGGACGTAATCAGTGGCGTACCTCAGGGATCTATTATAGGCCCTTTATTATTCATAGTTTATATAAATGATCTTGAGAGACTGTAAATGACAAAGTGTCAAGTTTTGCTGATGACACTAAATTAGCAGCTGTAGTCAAAGAAGTTGAGGGCAGCTTTAAAGTGCAGAGTGACTTAAATAAGTTATTAGCTTGGGCTCAGACGTGGCCGATGACTTTTAACCTTAAAAAAATGCCAAGTTATTAACATGGGAATGAAAAATAGGAAATTTAGCTATGAAATGGATGGGCATTGACTGAATTCATTTGGGGATGAGAAGGACTTAGGCGTAGTAGTAGATAGGTCACTGAAGTGTTCGAAGTTCATTGAGTAAAAAATTAGAGCAAATAGGGTGATACGATACATTAACAGGAATGTTAGCTACAAGAGTAAAGAACTTATACTTAAACTACAACTCGTATGTCAGGCCACATTTAGAGTAATGTATACAATCATGATCACAGCATTTTATACATGATATCAACCTACTAGAGTCAGTACAACGGAGGGTAACTAAAATAATACCTTTCCTGAAGCCCCTTGAATATGAAGATAGACTAAGAGTATTAAATATGTTCTCATTTGAAAAAAGATGTGTGATTAGAGATATGATTGAACTTTTTAAAATCTGTTCCAGGATGGATAAGTTGGATTTTAGCAAGTCAATTGAGTTAGAAGGTAGTAATAGGACTAGGGGGTCACCACTTAAAAAATAAAAAACCAGAGGTGTAGGTTGGATGTTAGAAAATATTTTTTCACCAACGGAGAGGTAGATTGCTGAAATAGTTTGCCACCTAAGATAGTAGACAGTCCAAACTTGAATGTTTTCAAACGCAGATTATATGATTATATGGGGATGGAGGGCTAACTTTTTTATCGGGCCTCGGCGTGCTCTCCTATGATCTGAAGTCACCGGCTTCGGCCCGGGGAAGGGGGGGGCTCCGAGATAAGGAGTTGGTCGAATAGCCCTTCGGGCTCTCTCGTGTCCCGAGTAGGCAAGTCAAGCTTAAATCGCCTCGGGTGCAAGAAATAGGCCTCGCAAGATAAACATAGCTGACTTGATAAAAGCCATGTTCACCCGATTCCTTCCTTGCTTCTCTTGTTTTTGTTCCAGGGTTAAGGCCACATGGCTCTTCTAAGGGTTCAACGTGGACCTCCAGATCATATTAGACTCTATTCCTCTACAATGTTATTCCGACGGAAAATATTTAAGATAAGAAATCCCGGGATATCTCAGGAACCTGAGTGGTATATTAACTGACTTCTTCAGACACCACCTGGATGCATGATTGGCCAAGATCCCAGACCGACCACCCACGCCAAGATACCCAAGCTCTAGCTCCAACAGCCTACTACATTGGACCATGGAAGAAAGAGAGCTGGCTGGCCTCAGTGGAGATCCATCTCAGCTGCGTCAATAACAGACAAATGAGTACTATATATTTTACTTATAATTTGTATAATAGAGCAATTAAAACCGAAATAAACAATAGTATAGTCTTTTTCTGGCTAAACTAAAAATTGGGAGTCATATACATATAATTTAATCAGAAGAAAAATCAGTGAATGAAACTTTGCAAATAAAATCTAACTTCAAAATTATGGTTTTGTCTTATTCTTTTATGATAGCTCATTTTTTACAGAAATATTGGCAAAGTACTAAGTTATTTGATATGAGAGAAGAGGAAATTGGTTGAATATTTTGGTAATAGTGATAAATGGAAGATCTCTTGATAGACCAAGAAGACCAAGATTTTCTTGAAAGTGATGTTGTTTCAATGGTCAAAAGTACAAACTAGCCTCCCTTTGAACGTGAGTCAACTACAAGTGAATAAACAGTTCTACTCTTCAATTTAATCCACAATCAGATCTTTCGTCCAAGTTTTTATGTAAGAATTCGTGCTTCCAATTTAGAATCTAAGATTCCAACATGGAATAGTTATATTAATAGACCAAATCTATTTGTTCCAGTCTAGTCCATTTGAAACATTCTAATTTGTCAAAAAAAATATTACCTTATTACGAACATAATTATTCTTCGCCCTTAATTGTATAATATATGCAGCACAAGTTCACCCCCTTCCATATATCTAATGAAGAAATACATAGGAGACATTAGTCCTCCATCGGCAGGGTTTTGGAACAGAAGAGAGAGTGAGTACGTTGTGCCTCGAAGGCGCGAAGGGAAATGATAGCGGTGCTGTGATAGTGTGTGTGTGTGTATGTATGCGTGCATTATGATTCTTGTGGGGATACCCCCGCGGGGGTGAGTATTAATGTATCCGGCCAATGGGTGAAAAGCTCATGACGCCAGTGTGATCAAAACCGTGCCTCGACACTATACGACCAACGCTGTTTTAGCTAGGCTATGGAGACTCCTTTCGATCTCTATTGACATCCATTATGACTAGTGCAAAATGTTTTTCTTTAAACTTTTTATGAATTTAATCACCAAATATTCGAAACACAATTGGTAAGATAAATACATACTGCCATTTTTCTTGCGAGCGCACCAGCCTTTTTGTAGAAAGAGTGTGGCGTGGTAAGGTTGGCAAGATCTCTTCTTATTCCAGGAGGCGCTGCTGCTGGCAGAAATCTTCGCACCTAAGTCTTCAGTGATATAAGTTTTGCATTCTGCAAGTAGTAATGGGCAAAATAAGCAATTGCTCGTGTCGTAATTATCAATAACTTTATTATCCAAGGAGAATATAAGCGTTCAATAGTAAATGTAAAGGGGCTATGAATAGAGCAGTGAGCGTATATGAATAAAATACAGATAATGAAGAACAGCTGACACCATTTTTGAAATTGTTAGTATTGTGGAGTAAATATGGAGAACTAAACGAACAAGCAAAGTGAGCTATTGATACGAGTGCATCAGTGTGACTCGCAATGGAATTCATACCGTGGAGTACTTACTTGCAGTCTTTCTTCAGTAACCAAATGTATTCGGAAAAATAAGAATATATAAGAAAGCTTTGTATTCTAGCTAATCCTTTTAAAAGATAGAGCGTTGAAGAATGAAATCTGACCAGTGGCTGTCCTAGTCTATATGGTGCCCCGGGTTAAACCTCCTTTCAGCGCCTCTCTTTCGGAATAAGACCCACTTTCCAACATATTGAACTAAAAATTTATAAATAAACATTCCAACAATTATGTACAAACCAATTTGTTTATTGAGCGTATGGTCCTACTATTTAACACTGCATACATGTGCAATTGTCCATAATGGCGGAATAAATACCTAAATTAAAACAATAATTAAGTAAAAAAATAAATATGAATAGAAAAAGGTAAGCTATATAAATGAATACATAAAAAGACATCAAATAGGGAATGAAATAAATAAATTGCACTAATCCTTTGCTATACAAATAGAACATAACATACTTATTACTACACCAGGGGAAGTTCGGGGAGATATGTTCTTGGCTCGGTTTGTCTGTGGCTGTCTGTCTGTCTGTCTGTCTGTCAGTAAGATGGCAGAAAAAGTAATGAACAAATAGGAACGAAATTTTCGGGGTTTGTTGGGGAAACCTAGGTACGAGGTGATTATATTTAGGGAAGAATCCATTTAGCGGTTTTGATATGTTTCCATGAAAACCATTTTCTCTGTTAAAAAACATAGGGACTGGCTAAAATACGTGATGCTGTCATCTACAGGCCGTTGATGGAGAATGCGCTAAGAGCCCTCTCTTGACACTATTGCACTTCAACCACACCAAAACATTACATTGCACAACTGCTATCTAAGGCTTGACCTTCCTTGATGTAAAATCATCAATAACTTTATTCTAAGAAATCTGCCGAGCGATTGCACGATTAATGATAAAGACGGCGAGACTTGTCAGTCGTTTGTGGGACACGGTTGACCTTAAGAAAGATTTGATTAGCCCCCTCCCTTCCAGGCAATCCATACCGCCTCTGGCAAGATGCCTCCTTGGATGACTGCCCATATTGCGTATACCTAAATCCGCCCCTGAATACGATTCAATATTCGATCGTGTTTCATATCTTAAACAGCCTCACGCGAGTCCTATCGAAACTTTCCAGTAGCCCGCTGTCAGCTCGGCGATGTTCTTTGATACCGTAATCAAAAGCAACACATTTACTTGTTTTCACATTCGCTCGTCAGGGCATCGATTCGTTGCACCCACACATGTCCATTTCGTACCTTCTAATATCTTCGCATTCATTCATGACTCGGCAACCCTTTAGCAAAGGTATTGATCACGGTATTGTTACAATTGAATGCGTACTGAAATATGAAGTGCTTCCGTAACGTGGTCATAAAATACTAATAGCAATTTAGGATAGTTTAATTACTAATTAAAGTGAGATAATGAAGACGGTACTGCCAACATTGCAACGGTCTTCTAACTGGAACATCAAGAGCAAAGGACCACAAGTCCGTCTATTTTTCTATAATGCAATGGCCTGCTTTCATGCCTGAGAGAATTCTTTACAGATACGATGAATTTTCTTTTTTTGTGTTACATGCCAACAACTGGATGTCCCTTCTCTTCACTTCTACCGAGAACTAGCCCTAAATTTAGTTTCATTACCTTACTTGTGAATAAGTTTCCCATTAATACACTGGACGAAAAGAAAACCTCAACCTATTGCGTGTAGAGGTGGAAAGTTTCCTGAAGTAGTTCTAAGTACTTTTGATAAATTCCTTTAGTAAGTTTTTTTCTCGAATTTAAAGTGAAATATCGAGGATGTCTCCTACAGAGAGTTCGTAAGGAGTGATGTGCAAAGAGTGATGAAAATAGAGGAAATAAGAATGTGTGGAAGACATATAGCGATAGATCTCTCTGCAGCTATTGGGGCCAGGTTGTAAACTACAAGTGTTGCAGCTGGAGGACAGAATCTCTAGATGAGAGCCGCACCATGTTGTGATTAAGGGCCAGTGCTGAGACCAGGCTTGAGGTATTTAGTCATTACAGTTAGCCTTTTATACATACGTATTGAATGTATCAAAATACGTTTTTGTACATATGTATGTATCGGGCGTGGGTTGAACCCAGTCATATGGATTTAGACATAGATCTGTAGCTTGCGTTATAAGGTATTGTTATATTTATTAGATCATCCCATAAGTAATGCGTATTTTTTTCATCTTCATCATTATTTTATGGATTGAAAGGTTTGTTTTCAAACAAGCCTAGTCTAATGAATAATAAAAAATAATCCTGCCACCTAATCGTGATGAACTTAATAATTAAAAATAATCCTGCCACTATAATCGTGATGTTGACAAACTCAATAATTAAAGATAATCTTGCCACTATTATCGTGATGGACTCAATAATTAAAAATAATCCCGCCACTATAATCTCTTGTTATATTTTCCACCTAGGTTGTCTTTCTCGTTCGACATCGTTGAGCAGAGAAATTCACTGATCGCCATCCGTTTTCGCATCAATTTTAAAGGTTTTTTTCCTTGCTGCATAGCTTTAGATAATGATGCTCCCTCCCTCTTAGCACTTTGATATCAGAATATCAAACCGATCAAATGTTTAATAATATCTTTCCTTTTGCATAATCTCGTTGTAGCTCAAATGCTCATGTTTCATAGGAAATACCAATTGTTTTCTCTTTCGTATGACTGGTTTTATTTCTCTACGGGTGATTCTTTGCACATTATCGAACATTCTTTCGGTTCACATATTTTCAGCAGATTTATGTATATTTATATGCGCATGCGCTTGTGTTTACGGTAGTGTATATGTACAAGATACAGGCTTTTGCCTTACAAAGATAGGATTAAAGATCCCAGAGGCACGGATTGTTTTTTCCCGCGTCCTCTGCCAACAAACTCAGACCCTAAACTTGAAGCTGCCTCTACAAGGATTAAACCTTGACTCTTCGATATCAGTGAGTCAAACTTTCTTTCGCGTGACCACTCCGTCGTCAAGGGGAGCGAAAGATACTTCTGGCACCCTTTTCGGGAGGGGGGCTGTGGCGCCTCCCTTCTTACCCTTCACCCACTAGTGAGAGAGGCCTGCGAGGGACAGAAGTCTCTTTCCCTCTCTCCACAACTGCATCCACACCCAGGATCTCTCTGAGACAATATGACCTCAAAGCTGAAGTCAACCAATAAAGCCTTTTAAAAATAATAACCACAAATGGTCATTAAAATGAAGAATGAATTATTATTATTGGTTTATGTAAAATACTCAGCTGTCTCTGTTCGAATGTAGTTGGTGTTTGATTTCTTCTCATTGGAACCGGGAGGGTTCGAGTCCCAGTGTAAGCGGATGTATTGGGATACCTGCTGGGAGCAGCCATCCTACCAGAAGGGGCGTTGTGGGGGAGGTTGCGCACAAACAGCTCCGGCCACGTGCGCCAACACACGCATAGCCAAACACGACAACCGTTGTCTTTTCATCCCTCCTCTCTTCTCACACAAAACATCACTCTTCCATCCACCGTCCAGCCCCCCTTCCCCCCCTCACCAAAAACTTTTCATATCGACACTCCTGACTGAGAAAAGGTTGGATTTACTTGGGGGCACAAAGGGTTCTCTGCCCACTGGTTGATGACAAAACATAGTATTGCCACTCTTCCTGCATCTTCCTTTCCAACAAGGCACGGCCCTGGTGCCTACAGGTTGAGCAGCGAGTTATTCTTATCTTTATGTGAATTTCATCATCCGGGAGGAGGACTTCCATCACTACTGAGAACGAGCGGCTTAATGGCATAACCTAATATCTCTATTTCTGTCGCATAAGGCTCGGGATCGCTTTAAAGAACACCCAATTTCTCATGCGGTGACTAAAGAGAATAATTTCTTGCCTTGACACCCCAGAATTTCGAGCCTGAGCGAAGGGTGCTCGTGCCAGTCGATAACGTGAAGACGGAAGAATCGGGCTTGTGCCGAGGGTTCGATTAGATTTGTTTTGAGGCTGTGGGAATCCACATTTCCGTGAAAAACCTACGGGAGGAAAAAAACACCAATAAACATCTGATATCAATCATTATAAATTAGAAATTTTGTCGATTTTGAATTCTGATTAGACTGTTCTTCAACATTTCCAAAACGTTAATTTTTCGAAAAGAAAAAGTTTTCAATGCGAATATTGAACGCTGAGTAGGAATAGAACTTAAACAAATCAAGGAATGTTTGAAAATTTCATGTAAATGTTGGATTCTTGAATTATTGCATATAACACATACAATATTACTACAAGTAAAAGATGGAAATGAAAATGAGATGAAAAAAAAACAAGCTTAAAAAAACCTTTTTTTCTGTTTTCATTCATGAAAATAAAATGCATCCAATAAAAAAAAATATATAATAAATTACTTTTTTTCTCTCTATACGGCTTGTTTTAGCATTTTTAACGATATAGTACATTCAAAATTTTCTGTACGCTTACAACATGTTTTCAAGTAAGGTTTAGCTGTCAGCATCTCTTTCGTTTGTTAAGAAAAACTTCTAACAACCAATCGAAAGAATTAACGAAAAGACAAATAACAATATGTAACCAACAAATAAAAACGATAAAAAAGAACAAAGGCTAAAAATAATATTAAAAACAACGTTAAAAAACAAAAAGGCAAGAAGGAAGCTTGCTCCGGCGTCGGGGGTAGCTCCCCCCCCCCCATCACCCGGCACAGGAACATGCGACCTACAAAAAGAAACACACATAAAAAGGTCAAATAAAGTGGAGGAAGCCATCATCCTCGAAATAGTCGTAACTTCCACAGGTCACTGTGCACGAACGCGTCCCGAGTACAAGGGACAAGCGGTAGCGACCCCGCTCGTCCCGGTACCGGGACAGGTAACGTGCGCGGAGTTCACTCACACTGTGACATTCAACAAGCATGCGCCAAAACGACTGGGAGACAACGCTCCATCAAATGGCGGTGCGTCCCGCGAGTGTTTCCAATTTGGAGACGACAGAAAGAAACCTGAAGCCGTCGTGTCATTAAGGGGGAGGTCCATGGGAACAGTCGCGGCACAATGGCACGCAACTTTATGTTCCCCTCGACCGTCTCCCATCTTCTATGCCAAACAGCGCGGAGAGCGGCCCGTATTCCTGCCGCATAATCGGTGTGAGGAAGAGCGAAACGCTGGTCTGGTTGCCCAGTCGTCGCGGCCTCTTTGGCGCCCTCATTCCCCGCAATTCCTACAAGTCCAGGACTCCAGCAGAAGATAATCTCGACATCCGCCCGGCTCGACAAAACCGTGACGTCACGGATATCGCGAATCAGGGGATGTGGAGATTTCAATGCCCCGAGAGCACTCAGGGCGCATTTTAAGTCGCTATAAATCACAATCCGGTCTCTGAACCGGGTATGTCGTGTAATCTCCCGTACTGAGTGGAGTGATATATTGCAACCAGCTCGGCCGTGAAGACAGACGCAGTGCCTGGTAGATCCCCGCTGACTTCAAACAGAGAGGATACGGCATGGAAACTGACCCCCTCTTGGGACTTAGAGACGTCCGTATACACTGGCGCGGTTTCAGCGTGACACGAAGTGTGCTCCAGAAAGGCCTAACGCAGTACTTCCGGCGCTGTAGAAGCTTTGGGAGCAGAGGCATGGCGACAAATAGTTGCTCAGGGGTGAGAGGGCATTGTTTCCTTCCCGCTCAGCCCCAATTTGGGTTGGTTGGGTGAAAAGAAGCTGGTCGGCGTATACCCTGTTAAATTAGAGACGACCAGAGAAAGTTGTGGGAGAGGTTGCAGGGAGCGTGGGCTAGTACGGTAAAAACACAGGCTGTCAGAAAGGAGAAGAGGCTAAGCTGGGACCGGAAGGGGCGCTGAGTCCTCTTAGAACGGCGATTAAGGAAGCAAATCGCCGTACCCCTTACGGGGTGTAGAGTAGAAAGTAGGCACCACCTGCCTCCCGGTGTTCTACAAGATGAGCGTTACGGTGATCTTCCAGGATGGGACACTTCATCATCATGTGGAACACCGTGCAGGGTAACAATCAGTCATGATAATAACGGGGTGGATTCCTCTCTGTAAGGTACCTATGAGTAATTTCAGTGTGGCCCAACTGCAGGCGGCTTGGCAGACCCCTGTACTCCCATGTATCTACGTCTTCGCGAATCGATTTTAGTTTGTTTACATCTAACGAGGTCCACTGTCCTTTCCATTCATGAAGTATGGTATGGCGGATGGAAGACCAGAGATCACGTTCTGGTATTGCGAGGTGGGTTGTGGCCGATCTTGATGCGGATGCCTTAGCGAAGTCACATCAGTCTTCAGGAAAATAAGGTCGAGGGCAGTCAAGATTGCAATAATTTCTGCCGTGAATATAGGGCCAGCTCTAGGAAGACTGCCCCCTTTCCTGGATGAGTACAATATAACTCTAAAACCGACACCCTCATCGGTTTTGAAGCCATCTCTGTAGAGTAGTATATATACCTCATGCAAAGACTGATGGTCTTTAACATACATGAGTTCAGCTTGTGGCGGGAGTGATCCTTTCTTCCCTGAAAGTCCCCTACAAATGGTGACCTCAGTGAGATCGAGAGGCACTAGTCGGGAGTGCTCCTGTGGGCTTAACTGCACGATCAAGTCCGTTGAGTGCCAAACAGCACCCGAACCCGGGCACCAAATGACTCGAGTGGAGCCTCTACCAGTGTGTTGAGCGACATTGGTATCCACCCACACTCTCTGGCTGGCAACAAAGTCAGGCAGTCTCTGGAACCGGCACCATCACATGATCAGTGCTGAGTGCCTGCGGAGGTCCAAGGGAACTGCATCTCAATCCACTAGAAGGCTAGGGATAGGTGACGATCGGAATGCCCCAGTTACGGTGTGCAATCCTCCTTGATGGACGGATTCCAGCGCTTTCACTCGGACCTGGGTAGCGGAGGAATATAGCTCGCAACCGTATTTTATTTTTGGCATTATCATTGCATTTTGCAGCCTCAACATGATGTCGCGGTCTTCATTGCCCTAAGGCAATGAACCTTTCAGGTTAGTCTGGCGTCAAAGATCAACCCCCAAGCCGAGCCTTGTCCTTGCATGGGAGACGCTTGCCATAGAGATACAGATCGCGGTTGAGGTTTATCCCGGGATCCTGCAGAAATGTACTGCAATGATCTTTTTCTGCGAGAAGCGGAAACCTCCTAAGTGTAGCACACTAACAAAGTTTCTCTATGACAAGCTGGACTTGTTTTTCGTCCGCTGACATCCATTAGGCTGCAAATGATATTGACATGTCGTCCAGATATAAAGTGCTAATCACCCCCTTTAGGAGCACATCCACTATGTCATTGATCGCAACAACAAACAGAGTTACACTCAAGACACTGCCTTTTGGAACTCCACCTTGAGTTGGTAAGGGGGAGGAGAGGACTCGTCTGGTCCGAACCCGGACAATCCTATTGGTCATGAAGGCCTATATAAACACTGCAATCTCCACCTTAGACCAACTCTGTGGAGTGTTTGGAGAATGCCATGTCTCCAAGCAGTGTCATAAGCTTTCTCCGGGTAAAATAAAACTGTAACGTGATGGTGCTGCGATCTAAACGCCCTGCAGATTGACGACTCCAAAGAAAGGAGGGCGTCTGGCGTGGAACGGAACTTGCGAAACCCGAACTGGCAGTTTGCTAAGAACTTCTCGCATACCAGGATTCACAACATTCGGATATTGACCATCTTCTAGAGCAGCTTGCACATGAACGGTTGAGTGTGAGTGAGATGGGCGGAAGTTGGTAGGATGCGAGTTATCCTTTCCAGGCTTTGGGATTGAAATCACCACTACCACGATCCAGCCGCGAGGGAAAGCTCCCTCCATCTAAATTCGGTTGTAGAGGCCTACCAGAAAGGACATCCCCTCTTTCGGAAGATGTCGAAGCATTGCATAGGGGATATCGTCGTGCCCTGTGAAGCTTTCTTTACAGATTTTCAAAGCCTCTCTTAATTCCTGTATGGTGAAGACGCCAAAGGTCTCTGCCACATCGGCAGGGTAAGTCACAGTGTTCCCATTCAGCAACAAAATGTGATGTGATGGAGGAAGGTACTTCCCCTTCATTTTCCTGACTCATTGCTATATATTCGACATTGGCGTGGGGGGCGATATGGAACTCACGTAAGATTTCGAAGAGGAGCGTCGGGCTTACCTTATCGTTCAGCGATAGTGAGCCCTAGCTCTGTGGAAGGCAATATTATGAGCTTGCGAGTTTGGCTGAGATCTGTAGTTTCCTCTCGGACAGCCGAGCAGCCCCTCTACAGCTGCTGAGTCCTGGTCCACCAGGAAACCGAGCGTCGTGGAAAATTCCCAGATGTGCAGGGGATGCTTACTGATGCAGCAAAGTGGAGCCGGAATATAATGTACTCCACGGCCGCACAAACAGTATCAAAGTCTTTTGTGCGGCTGTCAAAGTTGCAGGATGCTACAAACCTCAGCCAATATGCACGGGGAAGAGTCCACTGTGAAAGACAAGTAGTGGGAGGGGACGACACAGTCTTTAAAATTCTAGGATAGTGGTCATTTCCCCATAGATCTTTGTCCACCGTCCACGTGAAGTCCGATGCAATACTTGACCTGCAGAGCGAAAGGTCAATAGCAATTGATGTTCCCGTTTGAGTATAAAAAAGGTGGACTCACCAGTGTTGAGGACAACTAAGTCGTGCCCATCAATAAAGGTGATGCAAGAATCACTACTACAATGGGAAAATGAATCCCCCCATAACAAATGACGACAAATGAAGTCTCTCGGCAGTAACAATGGGGGAGGGAGCTGCCCCACAAGGTTTGCTAGGTCCCTGGGTACAATGTCGTCACTTGCTGGTAGATAGATAAGGCAGACTGTGTAGTCCGTGCCTAAGTGGACTCGTTCTGTCACCGCCTACAGTGCTGGATTGTAATTTTATTTCTTAGAAAGGGACATCAGGACGGTTGTATAATCAACCGCCGCTGTGATGTCCTCCTCCATCGGAATTTGAGGTTTGCATCACTTCATATCCCGTGGGGCAGGGACAATTAGCCAACCTAATTATAGTCTCTTGAAGGCAAATAACTGCTGGGGAGGAGTCTGCCACCAGAATGACAAGTTCATCCCAGTTTTCTCTTAGACCACGAATGTTCCACTGCAGGATCGTGGCCACTGTTCCTGCGGTGGAACTTAACTTTTGTTTAGCCTCCCCCTGAGTGAAGGTAGGGGGAGGAGGGAAGGAAACCATTTTTTTTCATCTCCGCTCCTCAGCCCCAGTAGATTCTTTTGTGGGGGATCCTCTGATGGCTTCTTGTCTCTGGTCTGTGTTGTTATGAGGTTCTTGCAGTACTCTACCTCTCTGGAGCACGACAAGACTTTGTCCTCCTCAAGGGGCGCCGAGAAGGATTCAGGTTGGAGCCCGTGGCAGTGTTGCTCTCCGCTCCTCTATATCGCTGTTACACGACAAGTTTTCGGCGTCTTGGTCTTTGTCCGCTGGAGGTTCAGGAGTAAGGGCGCAGCAGGTACTGCCTTAGGCTCCTGTAGCGACGCTGCCAGGATGACTTGGGCCAGTGGTGGTGTCTCCATCAAGTCCAAGGTCTCTGAGGAGGAGCGACGTCTTTTCTGGTGTGAGTACTTTGCAGACAGGTTTCTCTTGGATTTGGGCTCCGCAGTCTGAACTGGGTCGACTGGTGGTGACTCAACTGAGTCAGCCTGTGTCGACTTAGCCTCGTTTTTAGGGGATAAAATCTGTTCCTTACTGCCGTCGCAAGAGATGCACCTTCTGGGGGCGGGACTATGGTGTTCTCCTTTGGGAGAGCAGATTTCGTTTCCTTATAGCGCTCCCCAGGCTAAGTTTTTGTTAGTTGGCCAGGTGTAGAATGGCCTGCTCCAAATTACAAGTTTTGCATTGCCGGCGGGAGTTCACGGGATGATATTCTCTGTAGTGGAAGCAGTAGGCTTCTTTACTTCATTCCGCGGTGGCATGGTTATCTAGAGCAGAGCAGTTGCCGCTTCGTGATGCATCTTTACAGTGCTTATTCCGGTGCCCATAATTGAAGCAACAGTAGCACAGGAGGGGCCTTTCTGCGAAGGGTTTCATCTTCATTGATTGAGGGCCGATCTTGAGCCTGTCGGATGCGAAGTACTCGAAGAAAATCAAGATTATCAACTTCTTCGACCTCTTCATTTTTGTGACATCGCTCACAGTGTTGGGGCTTATCTCCACTATCTCCTTTTCGGAAAGTCGAAGAGGTAATAGCTCTATATACACCCCTTACTAAAGTTGAAGGTCTTGTGAGGCTTAACGGTTTCGAACATGACATCAGATGTGCATGGGAAGCTGGAGAGCATTTTCGCCTGGGTAGCATCTTTGGCGTGTATGAGTACTCACTTCCCATACTTTTTCTGTGGCCTTCAGGGATGAGTCCTATCTCTCTCTCCAGATACCGGGCGGATCGGATGAAATTGCCCTTGCCCTCTTTTTAGTAGGCCACGAACCAGTATGGAGTGTGTACTTTTGTGGCCCTGCTGCCTTCTCTGCCAGATGCTCTTCAAATATATTTGGACAGTAGTCCTTCTCTGTCTCTTCTAGATTATTCGATCTTATGAGCCTGGCAGAGATGTTCTTGTCGCATATGGGTAAGGAGGTTACATATGCAAGGACTGCCTTTGCGGTCTCCTTTGTCAGAAATATCACATAACATCTGTTGGTGGTATCATTATTCTCATAGATGATTCTGATTTTTGTTATGATACCAAACTTCTTCATGATAGTGTGTATTGCATTGTATGTGAAGCTTTGTAGGGCATCAGTCATCATAAGTGTGTCTCCGTTTTGTGATGATGCAAGAGGATCCAGCAGGTGTCCTGCTAATAACTTTCTCATTCTGGATTTCTGAAACAGTAGGAGATGCTCTCATCTGCTTCTATTTTGCATGGTAGACCACCTCCCAAAGTCCAGAAGTTTTTTTTATTATTTACACTCATATGCGTGTTAATTTACTCTTTTTGTTCCCAGGAGACAAGAACCAACGCCTAGTGGTTATGCGCAGGGTCCGAGCACTATTCGACACGGACGGGGTACCTCTTTCCCAGGGAGACCGCTCTTTTTAAAAAGCAGGCCCCCCGAGGCAAAAGTTTTCCCATGCTGGAGCTGACTTCCTTCTTCACATGGATCCCCAGCCCAGATACCCAACCATCCATTATAGGACGACTCTAAAGAGTGGTCCCTCCGACAGGCGCCGCTATTGGCAAGTATTAAAAACCTACGTTGAAGCCATTTGGTCTCATCCCTAGCTGACGACTCGTCTAATATGGATAGCCTTCTCCCGCAAGATGGCGGAGTAGGGGACCCAGCATGAATCGCCAATTTCTTGGCAACCCGTCTAAAATGGGTAGCCCTCCGCTCAATGGTGGGCGGAGTAGGAGGCTAGGTCCACCCATAGCATGGCTTGTCAGATAAAGGTGACTTCCGTTATGGAGGAGGTCAACAGCAAAATGTTAAGAATAACCTTTATAGGCGTAGTGGTGATAGTTTAATAAACTTGGGAACAATTGATTCTACCGTGAGTTTGCGTGAAACCCACCCAACTATTTAAGTGATTAAGAAAAAATTGTAGCGATTTCACTCGTGAGTGTTTATACTTTGATGTATAGACAATTTCGCAACTTAAAACAAAGCAAAATAGCAATTCGGCCAGAAACTTTCATTAACCTTGCAGGAATTTCCCACAAGGAAACCGAGGGCGATTGGTTAAAATACCTTTTATCCTGGGGAGATCGTGGGTTTGATAGGGCTGACGTTTTTGGTGGGTTTGAAGTGATGTGTCTGGTAGCTCAATGGTTAGAGCACACAACCGACAATTGGGATATATGGGTTCGAGTTCCAGCCAGGAGTGGGGAATTGAAGAGTTGCTTTTAAAAAGGAGGTGGAGAGACAAAACTTTTGACATTGTTGTCTGAATGCAATTTAAAATATATTCATCGAGTTTATACAAACGAAGACTTAAATTAAAATTAGGGACTTTGCTAATGTATGACGATTCGATACATTGCGCGCAATAGTATCTTTAGTTTCACAGATAATTTTAGCTGAGTACCAATCGATTTTATGGTGGAGGCATATGTATATGATATGCACTACTCTCTTCATTACGTAAGAGATTATATTTGTGTTGAAGTATACGTTTTGACAGATATTTGCTTGATTTCGAATGAGCTATACATTTTACGCAATATATTTCGCCAATAGTGAAAGGAACATTCTGGACTAAGGGTTTATAAATTGTATTTTTATAATTAAATACATTAGAAATTCCTCATGCTTTTAAACTACCAGAGAGCGTAACAAAATATGGATTAAAGGTAAGTAGGAACGTATTTTTGTTAGTAAAAGGAAGGTGAGGTGTGACAGGGTACAAAGACTTTTGTGCTAACTTAAGACATTTAGCGAGGTAATGGAGAGGACAACATAGTTTGTTTCCTAGGTCAAAATTGTTATAAATTTCTGGTTAAAGAAATTCAGAACTAATCAGGCGAAGCGCAGGAAGAAAAGGATAAAAACGCTCGGCGCTGCAGAATTAGTCCGCTTACGGTAGACAAAAACTTGAATCCAGAAGGAGCGTAAGGTATTAACAAAACCATGAAAGAAAGTGTTGCACTTTGTTGTAGTTCATGATTTGTTAATACACCACACTCCTAGCTTCATTTATCTGTCTACCGTAAGCCGACAGCAAATTCTGCAGCGCCGAAAGTATTGCGTTCGAGCTTTTGGGAGCATACTTCGTGTCACGCTGCAAGTGTCCACGGATGACCCCATATCTGAAGAGGGGCTCGGCTTCCACGTCGTATCCCCTCTGTTTGAAGTCAGCATGCTACTGTTGGGCGTGGTGTCTCTCTTTACGGCTGAGCTGGTTGCAATATGTACATTGCTCGGTAAGAGAGAATAACGCGTCGTGTCCGGTTCGTAGACCGGACTGTGGTCTATAGCAAGTCACAAAGCTCCCTGATTGCTGTCGGCGGGTTGGAATCGCCGTACCTACTGGTTCGTGGTATCCGTGTAGCAGCTAACATCCTTGCTAGCTCCTACAAAAGTCTAATTCCCCCTCTGACAGATTACTTATCTCGCTTCCATTAATTCATATTCATGTACGACAATTCCAATCATATATAACTCGTACGATTTCCAACAAAATCTACCCTATGTATCGTCCGATAATAATTATCCTATACGTTGTACGATATATATTTCAACCAGTCCAAATCCTTGTCTGACGTATTTTAAACCGACCAATCAGCATCAACCTACCACGCCCCAATGTTCGCTAACAAATATAGTCCACCCGTGTTCTCGTTATCGTCAGACAAAGTCCCATTGAGATTATAATTCGAGCAATTATTCTGTCTCCAAAACTATTCCCAAGTCTATCCATCCATACATTAAATATATCATATATCCTGTAAATTATATCGACCAAATCTTATATTAAAGATATCTAATATATCATTCCATAATTTCTAACTCAAATTTATAAAAATATTTATTCGAATATATAATTACTCTAAACCTACATTTATATTCGATCAAATTCATTATTCTCATTCTGTGTATTTCCTATTTTTTCTTTCTTCTTTGTTTGACCTCTATATCTTTCTCTTTAATTTCTATAGAAATATAGAAATATACCACTCTTAAGTTTCCCCTGAAATTGCCGATTGCCTATTCTCATTTTTACTCTATTAGAATCTAACACGTGACTCCTCTATTCTTATTCCTCATTCTTATAAAGCATTGGTTGGTTAAGATCTACGCTTTGTTTCATATATATATATATATATATATATATATATATATATATATATATATATATATGTGTGTGTGTGTGTGTGTGTGTCAATAAAACCACTGTTAATCTGCGTAGTGCGAGTATTTATTATCTCGAGACCAGTTTCGGCATGGAGTTGGTCATGCCATCCTCAGTCAAAAACTAAGAATACCTGCAGTCCCACCAAGCGTACAATATATATATATATATATATATATATATATATATATATATATATATATATATATATATATATATATATATATATAGTTTACAGAGATCTAATTGAAGTTCCTAATCAGAGGGTGTGTGTGAATTTAAGTTCATTAAGGATATCTTTTAAGATTAGATCTTTGACGTAGGGGCTGCATTTGAATTGCCCATCCGAAAGGTTACAGTTGGGGATTTCATCTATAAGGGTGGATTCAATGACCCTTCTTTTGCGGAAGTCCTTACACGGGTAATTCACGGGTCTTAGATAAGCAAACTTCTATTGCTCTAAAAGTAGGAACCCAGATACTTAAAGAAACTGCCTCTCCCTTCCATTTTCTCCTCTACTGAAAAGTTTAAATAGTATCCTTTCCCCTAACCACACCACATTTAAATACCCTTCTCCCATTAAAATATTATTCCCTACCACCAAACCTATAGAAGGAACCAACGAAGCAGGAGTCTATTTAATCCCCTGTAAATAAATTAATTGCCCTTTATTGTACATAGGAGAAACAGGAAGAAATCTGGATAAGAGAATGTACGAACACAGAGGAGATGTCAGACGGGGAAACACAGCCTCTAATCTTTTCACACACACCAATAACTTTAACCATCTGATATACTTCACAAAGGCCAAACTAATTTACCCGTGTAAGGACTTCCGAAAAAGAAAGATCATTGAATCCACCCTTATAGATGAAATCCCCAACTTTAACCTTTCGGATGGGCAAATCAAATGAAGCCCCTACGTCAAAGATCTAATCTTAAAAGATATCCTTAATGAAATTAAATTCACACACCCTGATTAGGAACTCAAAGTGGATCTATGTAACTATATATATATATATATATATATATATATATATATATATATATATATATATATATATATATTGTACGCTTGGTGGGACTGCAGGTATTTTTAGTGTTCGACTGAGGATGGCATGACAAACTCCATGCCGAAACTGGTCTCGAGATAATAAATACTACACAGATCAACCAGTGGTTTTATTAACATATATGGAATCCGTCATTGAATTTATCAATTGTTCTGATATATATATATATATATATATATATATATATATATATATATATATATATATATATATATATATATATATATATATATATATATATATATACACGAGGGGCGGTCAATAAGTTTTACGAATCGGTAGGGCAAAACAGAGGAAGGGGGATGGCTGTTTGTAGGGGTGTTAGGACAAGTTATGACAAGTCAGGACCTGCAGCCGCACGCTCCTGCCTCGACTATTTAAGAAGCAGTAGCTGATAGCAGATCGTCAGTCACAAATTTTTTAACAATGGAGAAGGTTGAGCACCGCGAAGTGATCAAACTTTTGACCAAGGAAGGCAAGAATGCAAAAGAGATCCATGAACGCATGGTTGCAGTGTACACCGACACCGCCCCTTCCTATGCAACCATTGCTCGCTGGAATAGGAAGTTCCGCCATGGTCGTGAGTCCCTTGAAGATGACCCCCGTCCAGGACGCCCGTCAGACGTGACCAACGAGGACAATGTGGCCCGTGTGGAGAGGAAGATCCTCGAAAATCGACGGGTGAAGGTCGAAGAAATCAAGCGAGAATTTGGAATATCACATGGAAGTGTTATCAACATCATCCAGGACAATTTGGCCATGATCAAGGTCTCTGCCCGTTGGGTCCCTAGAAACCTCACGCCCCATGATCGACTTCAACGTCGTCAAAGTCCACAAGGACAGAGTTGCACAAGCTGCCCTGCGCGAGTGCGGATTCGAGGAGCTCAATTATCCCCCCTACAGTCCAGATCTGGCCCCTAGCGACTACTTCTTATTCCGCCAGCTCAAGGCTGCACTGCGTGGATGCCGGATTGGGGACGATGAAGATGTCCAGCTCGCCGTCCAAGAGTGGATTGAACAGCAGTCGGGAGATTTCTGGTTGTCGGGAATTCGAAGCCTCAGGGACAAGTGGCGCGAGTGCATTGAAGTCGAGGGTAGTTATATTGAAAAATAATAAAACACTTTTCCTCATATCTCGTTTCCTTATATCCGAATTGCAAAACTTATTTACTGCCCCTCGTATATATATCATCCACCCATCTCTCTATGTATACATATACACCACTTTATTGGTGCCCTCAGACCCGTTTCAAGATATATTTTGCCGTCCAGTTACGTGAAATATATTCTTTTCCCGTGTTGGATACCCTCCCAAAGTGAACACAACAGGCTCCACCCCCCATTTCAGTCGCCTTGAGGAAAGTTTGAGTTGTCCCTTTTGATTTCACTCAAACCTTGAATTAACTTTTCTTTTCATTCTCCTTAGTACTCCATTTCTTATTAAATCTCCTCGAAATTTATTTCCACAATCGGAATAATTTCAGACTACACACCTCTTAATAAAAACACATACGATGGATAGTTTTCCTCGGACCAATATGAATTCTGCTGTTTCAGCCACTACGGCCACACCTCCTTCGTCTGTGCTAGCATGCCTCTCTTTTTCGACTTCATCAACGAGTAGCTCGCCGGCGGTAATTAGCTATCCAGAGGTTAGCAAACAGGATGACAGCGCCCGAGGCACCAACCACCCTCCCATCATGCTTGCCGCTTTTGATGCGTCCAGCCCTATCACTTGGTTAGAAATTTGCTAAGTTCTTATGGCTCATCAACCAATATCCGACCAAAAGCGCATAATATACATCAAGCAGAGTCCCCATGAGTATTTTTACTTTGTTTCGGGGGATATTGCTCCAAAGTGGGAGGAGGGGTGTATGGGAAAATTTGAAGCATGCATTTAAGGTGGAGTTCAGAAGATCCCAGGTTGAGGATTTACGCGAGCTCTTAAATACGCAAGAGATGGATGACTGCCGCCCCACGCGTTTCCTCGAACACCTAAAAGAGTTAATCAGAGCTAAAGGTGCGAACGGTGAGCATTTTGATCCTCTCATAACAGAGATCTTTATGCGTAGGATTCCCGACCACATTAGGACCAATATTATGATCGGGGAGCACAGCAATGTGGACCAATTGGCTGCATCTGCCGAAATTATATATCAAAATCCCTACGTTAATTGAGGGACCGTCCCACAAAACCCAATCCCTCCTAATCTAAACATTTCACAGGTCAGATTATCTATGGAGTCTGCAGACAACCGGCCGGACTCGTGTAACGCCTCTTTCCCTCCGGCGCGGGGCTTAACAGCCACGGTGGAGAGGATCGAAGGGGAGCTAAAATATCTAAAACTCCAATGTGGGACCGCGCGAGAGCACCTTCACAAGGGTGAATGGAACGACAGGCGCCATTCGTCCTCTCGGAGACGAAACCAACGAGGACATTCCAGCACAAGAGGTAAGGCGCGGCATTCATTTACTCATCCTCTTTCCGCCTATCCCTCTCCACCTAATCTTCCCCACTCTCAACCAAACATTCTATGCGGTACCACGATAGGTTTGGTGGTAACGCCATATACTGTATACAACAGCCTTGCCAATATTACCACTCATTCCAATTCTCAATCACATGCTCGTTCTTCACAATTTAGTCTTTCTCACTGTCGTACGTGAAGATCTAGGCTTAACATTCCCATCAACCAGACTGTATATATATATATATATATATATATATATATATATATATATATATATATATATATATATATATATATATATATATATAATATCTCTGAAAGTAGCGCGAGAGAATGATGAAAATGAATGCAATAAACCACATAGAAAGAGAAAACTGAATATTTTTTCCTACAGTAATATTTATTACCTTTTTTCGAAAAAAATCCGTGCAGGCAAGCGATTCGAACCATGCACACTGAGGCAGCGAGCACCACTTTGATCACAGTTAAAAGTATGCCGTTAGTACTCTATGCTACGCAGCGAACAAAATTCCTCTGAATAGAATAGCTTTTAAGGAACACTCTCGCAAGTTCGAACGGGGACTATGAAAGAAATAGAAAATTAATTGGGAATTCAAAGAATAAATGAGTAATAGTTGAACGCGTGGTAAATAAACAAATGTATATAATATCTCTCAAAGTAGCGCGAGAGAATGATGAAAATGAATGCAATAAACCACATAGAAAGAGAAAACTGAATATTTTTTCCTACAGTAATATTTATTACCTTTTTTCAAAAAAATCCGTGCAGTGAAGCGATTCGAACCATGCACACTATGCAGCGAGCACCACTTTGATCATAGTTAAAAGTATGCCGTTAGTACACTATGCTACGCAGAGAAGAAAAATCTTCTAAATAGAATAGCTTTTAAGGAACACTTTCGCAAGTTCGAAAGGAGACTATAAAAGAAATAGAAAATTAATTGAGAGATATTATATACATTTGTTTAATCACCACGCGTTTAACTATTCATCATTTATTCTTTGAATTTCCAATTAATTTTCTATTTCTTTCATAGTTCCCGTTCGAACTTGCGAAAGTGTTCCTTAAAAGCTATTCTATTCAGAGGATTTTGTTTTCTGCGTAGCATAGTGTACTAACGGCAAACTTTTAACTGTGATCAAAGCGGTGCTCGCTGCTTCAGTGTGCATGGTTCGAATCGCTTCCCTGCACGGATTTTTTCGAAAAAAAGTAATAAATATTACTGTAGGAAAAATTATTCCGTTTTCTCTTTGATTGTGGTTTATTGCATTCATTTTCATCATTCTCTCGTGCTACTTTGAGAGATATTATATACATTTGTTTATTTACCACGCGTTTAACTATTACTCATTTATTCTTTGAATTCCCAATTAATTTTATATTTCTTTCATAGTCCCCGTTCAAACTTGCGAAAGTGTTCCTTAAAAGCTATTCGTTTCAGAAGATTTTTGTTCTCTGCGTAGCATAGAGTACTAACGGCATACTTTTAACTGTGATCAAAGCGGTGCTCGCTGCCTCAGTGTTCATGGTTTGAATCGCTTCCCTGCACGGATTTTTTCGAAAAAAGGCAATAAATATTACTGTAGGACAAATTATTCCGTTTTCTCTTTCAATGGGGTTTATTGTATTCATATATATATATATATAATCTACCCATCTCTCCATATATACATATACACCGCTTTATCTGTGAGCTCTCCCGCATTGAGTTTATGGCAGGATTCAGGTCAGCGTTAATTGAGGACACTTTGTGTGTTGTATCTTCTTTAATTGGGGACGCCTTGTCTTTTTCCTTGCCATAATTGAAGACACTTTGTGTTTGCCATTGCGATAATTGAAGACGCTCTCTGTTTGTTCTTGCCTTAATTGAGGAAGCTTGGTGTTTGTCTTTCCCTTAATTAAGAAGCTTAGTGTTCCTCCTTCCCTTAATTGAAGAAGCTTGGTGTTTGACTTTCACTTAATAGAGGAAACTTGGTGTTCCTTCTTCCCTTGAAGAGGCTTGGTGTTTGT
Source organism: Ceratothoa steindachneri (assembly GCA_963969495.1). NCBI lineage: Eukaryota > Metazoa > Arthropoda > Malacostraca > Isopoda > Cymothoidae > Ceratothoa > Ceratothoa steindachneri. The sequence goes on from OZ018325.1 coordinate 122,484,237, forward strand.
CTTTCACTTAATTGAGGAAACTTGGTGTTCCTCCTTCCTTTAATTGAAGAGGCTTGGTGTTTGTCTTTCACTTAATTGAGGAAACTTGGTGTTTGTCCTTATCTTAATCGAAGAGGGGTGTTGTTTGTTTTGCCTTAATTGACGATGTCTGGTGTTTGCCCTAGACTTAATCGAGGAGACTTGTTTTTTTTGCATTGACTTAATTGATGAGACTTGGTGTTTATCCGTGCTTTAAAGGCTTGTCGTTTGTTCTTTCCTTAATATAAGTGGCTTGATGTTTATCTTTACCTTAACTGACGACTCTTAAGTTGTTGCGTTGCCTTAAGTGAGAATTCTGGATGTCTGTTCTTTCGTCATTTGTAGTGGCTTGGTGTTTCTCCTTGCCTTAACGCCTTAACTGAAAACACTTTATGTTTGTCTTTGCCTTAATCGATGGGGGAGTCTACCTTTATTCTGGAGGCTTATTGATTGTTCCTGCCTTATTCGAAGAGTATTCGTGTTTGTACTTGCCTTAATGAAGGAGGCTGGGTGTTTGTCCTTGCCATAATTGAGGAGGCTTGTTGTTTTTCCTTGCCATAATTGAGTAGGCTTGCTGTTTGTCTTTGCCGTAGTTGAGGAAGCTTTGCGTTTATCCTTTTCTTAATCGAGGACATTTGGTGTTTGTATTTGCCTTAATTGCGGACGCCCATTTTAGCCTTACTTCATTTATACTAATTTAACAATCTCCGTTTCTGGTATTGTTTATTTTTACCCCTTTTAGTTTTATATTCATTTATAATTTTATGTTAGAATTTTGTTTATTTCTGGTGTTTGTTGCTCTTTCAGAGTAATTTTAAACCTATTCGGCAGAAATACTTATACAAGAGTTTCGGTTGTATGCTAATAATTTGGGGCGCATCTAATTGAACTGGTGTTTTCCACCTTGTCTACCATTGACATTTTGACTTTCATCAAAGACAGTCCCTTTGGATTTCGATCCCAAGAGATATTTATATATATATATTTTTGCAGGGATTAACGGCCACAAGGAGCACATCGGGCTAGAGACTACTTACTTGTTTTGAAGTCTAATTTTTTTTTCTGATTGACAAACCGCTAACTAGGATTCTAAGATGAAACCATATCAATTGTTCCTCGATGGTACCTGACTGGTTCTACCAAGGGTAACTTGTCTACCACCATATTTTTAGGGTTTAATTTCTCTTGCCTGAATGGAAAATATTTAAAAAAATCCTTGCTGACAGTCGCCAGTTGGTGCATGCTTGTGCGCCACGGGAAAGATAGTTCTCCCTCAGACCATGTAGCCTGCTTTTTCCTTAGCTGTTTTTTGTAAGTTGGTTTTGTTTACCTTCTAATATAGCTTAAGCATTAGGCTGTTTTATTACAGCGACTTAGGCCCAAGCAATGCAGTCGCCAAGATGGCCCTTAAAAGAAATGTCCTTGTTTTAGAGTTGATAGAATTAGAAATTGCCAATTTTCACTGTGAATTGAAATTTCTAAGGACTGAAATCGTTTCAAAACAATATTGTTCCCTTTTTCTAAAAACGAGACGCATCAGTTCCTCAGGAAGCCGATGAGTAAAATTCCATACGAAAAAGATACGACGCAGAGCAACCGAGGAAATTTTTACTTTTAAATATCTGGGTAAGTTTGTGCATTTTTAAGAAGACTCAGTTGTACTAATTATATTTTTCTACTTTTAGCTAGCGAGATAAACCTACCTTTCTGTTTTTGTAGACGTCCCGAACGAAGTACCATTTATAAGCGTCAAGAGAATAAGATATGTGGAACTTGGTAACCCATTCTTCTCCGTCACATTTTCCCTGCGTAATGACGCCAGTCACCTGGAAGTAGCAATTCACAATAATGTAAAAAAGTAAAAAGAGAAATGATTCTCCGCCCACCTCAAGTCTCAACGGTCTACCTTCAATAAGTCGCCATTTTGAGCTCATGATTTGCATTTATACATCCTTTAACTGACTACATTCTTTGCCCCGCAGGGCGGATGGACACCGTGTGTAATTTGCTATGCATTGTACCCGGAGGGGCTGCACGTCCTCCTGGCCCGAGTACCCGCAACGAAGTCCTGGATTACTGAGTAAACTTCCACTTTTGTCCCAGTCATGGAAAAGCTGAGGCATTTTCCTGGTCCTTATATGCACACTCCATTCAGATTCTACCCCAATTTACCCTTTCATTGGCCCATTCCAGTACCTTTGGACCTTTTTCATCACAACCAGGTACTCTTTTGGACATTGCCTTTGAATAATTCTACCACTTGCAAGTTGGGCATGGTGATCCCGACCTTTCCGAAGCCAATTACTAATCAGGATCTGTCACCCTGACCAAATCACCGTGCCAAGTGTGGGTTTGGTCTGATGCTTCCACATAGTGTTGATGGCATATACCACCCGGCCGAGGCACTCGATAATCGAAATTAAAACTCTCGCACTCACCCACTCAAACCAACCAACAAAGAGATATATGACAATGAAAACAACGGATGACAGCAATTTTGCGCTCCAAACCCCCGGTCAGGTGCAAAGTGACCAGGGAGGCGTAAACATCATTCTCAATAAAGACAAATAGAACGGAAGTAACAGTAAAAGCCAAAAACAATAAGAAAATTTGAAAACAATACAATAGTCGGCACTACCTTACTCATTTGTTTTATGTCAGGTCCAAAGAGCTTCGATATTTTTATCTGTAGAGATATAAAGAAGCTTTTTGAAGCGACAGCAACCCAATCGACTATCTTGGCAAAAACTCACCCATCTCCCAAAACCTCCTTAAAAATAGTTAAAATAGTCTTCCAACAACAAATACTTCGCCTCAATAATAGATGAGAAGGACCCACCATTTGAACGAAATAAAAGATCTCCACAAAAAACTAGTTAGACAAGATTCTATCAAGTCTCGATAGAAGACTTGATAGACTATCCTTTCAGCGAGGTGAAATTAAGGCGAAGAAACAGCACTTCCAGCGGAGAAACCATAACATTCGAAACTTATAAAGCCACATCCTCAAACAAGGAAGTAACAACCTCAAAAGTCAGCTACGCTGCCCCCAAACAAGAAACAGACAGGCCCTTCAGATGGAAACTAGAGCTAAAGATATAAGCACCAACCAATATTTTCCGCTCCGATCAAGCCTCCCATTAACGAAACTCCAGCTGGTAGCCCCCACCTGGTAGGTAAGTCAAATGCCTCCAACCCTGCAGATGGCACACTAACGGAAGGAAGCAAGAAGGAGATTAGCGAAAAACAAAGATTCATCTCCAGGCACATCTCGCCTGTTAGAACTCTAAAAAACGAGAAACAAAAGGCAACGACCCCGTCTTCCCAAGCCGACGAAGAAACCCAGCCCAAAAGACCACACACAATAAAACAAATACTACATCGCCCCTCACAACTAAAGAAACTCCGAATACTAACACTCTAAAACGAACAATTTCATTATGGCCAAGAACATCGAAACTAAAAGTACCTAAGACAACATCAGGAGGTAGCAGCTCTGCCCAACCCGAAATACCAAACATGAATCCGAAATAGATCTCAAGCAAAACTAATTCAAAATATCTACCAGTTTCCAGCAGTGGAAGATTGGAGGTTTCAGAGCCAATTGTGAAATCATGCAGGATCTTGTAAATGAATATAACCCCGCAGGCATCATTCTGAACAATACGATGCACACAAACGTATATCATATCCCCCCAAATTAAATTCCATTGCTACTCCATACTTAACGACAAGCGTGGCACTACCATATTCATTAACCGAAACACTACATAGATCCCGCTTCAATTATATACATCAGCTAACGCTATCGTAGTAAGAGTACAACTAGGAGGACTAACTACAATCTGCTCGGTATACCTATTCTCATCTGTTCATTAAATTACCGCACAAGTGGAAGCGACCACAAACCCATCATATTAAAAGCTCTGTCCCGGACCAGCCCTACACCTAAACGAAGCTATCTTCACAGGCGAGCGAACTGGTCATTCTAGTGTTGGAACAACAACTGCGAAAGGGTAAAATATGAAAGAAACTGGGCTTACAGAATCTTTCGAGACACAAGATCAGCTAACGACTATGTAAAAGATTATTTGCAATAGCCAGGCGAGGATTCAAAACGGCTCGTAGGGAATTCTGGCAGCTCTCTGCCGCCACAATAAACAACACTACTCCCAGTGAATCCATAAGATAATAGGCAGCCACATAACCATACACACAGTATATTTTCTCATCATTATTATTATTATTTGGAACAGGGTGTACGACACTAAAATCTAAAACGATTATGGAGTGGTAGTACATAAATGGGTATAAGGCCATAAACTACAAAAGTGGTAAGATTAAAATAAGAGCAATAAAATGAAAACAAATAAAAAGAGGGCAACAGGGGCAATAAACAAATGACATGCACTTACTAATATTTACATTTCTGGTTAATTAAAAAAGATATATTTACAATCTATAAAAGAGAGAAAAAATCAGAAGAGGGAATTGGTGCTAAAAGAGAGGCCCTCGGCTAAGAGGAAGCGCAGTCTATCGTTACAAGGGACACGTAAAATAGATGGGAAGCATTCCATAGGTAAGGCAGACAGGGGCTTCTAGCCGACCAAAAAATGGCGTACTGATATGGGGGGCGATAGGCCTATCGGTACTCATCAAATGCCAATGTCTGTGGCCGATTCGTAGGCGACAAAGGACCACCTCAGAGCTCCGACGAGGTTAATAACAGCTAACCCACGATAAAACCAAGCGTTTAATGGAATGCAATTTGTTACCGATGCAGCCATCCCATTCTGACTGCCAGTTATTATTTTTATGTTGTGCTCAATTTTAGAAGATGGTTGTACATATAGTGGTTGGTAATAGTGGGTGAAAAGTTAAAGAGGGAGGGATATTTTTCCCTAGTAGGGAGGGCATCACTTTACGTTTATTTTTTAGATTTTCCTTTTTGTGTTAGACTTTGATGAGTTGTATTGTCTTATGTTTGTGTCTTTTTGTGTGCAGTTAGCGTGTTCTTTTTTTGTGTTCAAATTTCGATGTACTTATTTTTGGTGAAATTTTTTAGCTTTCGAGCCTTTATTAGCTTTTGGCTCAGCAATTTACCTCGTGTTGTTGTTTTAGTGTACTGTTACTTATTTTCTTGTTTGTTTCGGATCATACTGTGTTAGATTTTAGTGTTTTTGTTATGTGTATATTGATGCTATGTTCTCTTGTGAGCATAACTTAGTGCTCGGGAACTGGCGACGACGAGAGACTTTCTCCCGTACACTTGCAGGTATGTTTAGTCTGCCACCTGTAGTTCCGGAATGACAAAATTAGATGGAAACTGCCCGCTGTAACGACTAGGAGACTAAAAACAACGATAGGACCATCGCAGTCCCCAACACCATCGTCTGTTTTAGACCCGTCTGCGAAGAGATGACATGATAGAGTGTGAGATGCCGCATGTTCAATGAACATAGCACGTGCCACGCACAGGTCAACCAGAGACTTCTGCATGTCAAAGAGTCGTGCATATATTTGACAAGGGAAATGTTCGTCGGGGGCGGGCGAGAATAAGAAGGGCAAAACTTAGTTACGTGGTCCTAAACGGGAAACGTGTTTAGCTACACGAAGTCCCAAGGGCCGGTGTTTGGATGGAGATCTGTCATAGGCGGCAACACACCCTGGAAAAAAGACACTCTTGTAAGCCTCTGAGAAAGGGAGCTGTTGGATACGAAAAATATACCGTAGACAGACCTAGAGGCGGTGATGATGGAGCAGGAAAATGCCAGCCTCGGCATAAATGCTCAGTATAGGGGAGGATCGGAATGCGCCGCTGAATAGACTGAGGGCTAGGTTGCTGATAGGATCGATCATACGGAGAGATGAAGAACAGGCGAAGAATACACCTCACTACCATATTCCAACTTAGACTGTACGAGAGAGGTATATAGCCTCCACAATGTGAGCCTATCACTCCCCCAAGAGGTTTAATAGAGCGTCTTTAGTAGGTCTGTCTTCCGGAGACATCTCCGTCGAGGCTCACGAAGATGAGGACACCAAGTGAGTTTAGGATTTTGGATCATCCCCGGGAGCCGTATCTCTGACACAAATTCCAAGGGGTTACCCTGCAGGAACAAAGGGAGATTAACTTGCTGCCCCCACTTCCGGTGAAAAGGCATTGCTTTCGTATTTGAGGCGGAGAGGCGGAACCCTTTATGAAGGGTTCGGCGATGGATAGTATCAATCAACAACTGGATGTGGCGGGCTGCGAAGCGGAGCAATAAGGGCGAGGTCATCTAAAAATAAGGTTGCAGACACCCCTTCGGTCATAGAGGATACCAGACTATTTATCACAATAGCAAATCAGGTAACAATTATTACAATGCCCTGGGGAACACCCTCCTCCTGGACAACTCTAACCCTGAAATTACAAGTAGCTAAAATCTCTGGATAAAAACTAGTAAAAGTCCCCTCAATCCTCATTCATACAACTGACGAAGGACTCCATGGCGCCATGTGGTTTCATATGCCTTCTCAATATCGAAGAAGAGAGCCATCGCATTGCAGCCGCGAGCAAAGGTCTCACGGAAAGTACCCTACATGCGGACAAGAAGATCTGTCGTACTCTGCTTCTTACAGAAGCCACACTGGTATAGAGTTAGGAGTCTATGGTATTCCAGAAACCTCTGCAAACGAGTATTCGCCATTTTCCCCAACAACTTGCTAAGACAGCTGGTGAGGGCTATTGGCCTATAACGGGAAGGAGAAAAGCCGTCTCAACCTTGTTTCAGAAATGGTAGGTCTAACGTCGTTCTCCATGTAGTAGGGTAGAATCCCTGGATCCAAATCCAGTTAAAAATATCTGTTAAGATTGATTCCGTACGGGTTTTATACGTCGAATTTATGCCGGGTAACGCACAACGCTGCTAATGTAGCGGTCTATACCCCTACAAGTGTAAATATTTATTTCTAACTATATATATATATATATATATATATATATATATATATATATATATATATATATATATATATATTTCAAGAAGGGTCGGTAACCATGACTTAAATTGAGATTGGTACACTCGCTGTTCCAAGCGTCTTAAAATTAACTATGAGGTTCATTCGTTGTCCTCCCATCGGTGAATCAGGTCTGTAATATTTGAATTGTAATTTGTTTAGCTAAAGATTTCGCAAAACAATCCCGATTTAATGCGTGATTCTTTTCTCATTTACAGACCCTTCCAACTCCGTTATAATCTATTTATCCAATATAATCTATTTATCATACAATTTAAATATTTATATATACGAGTATCAATTTATGTATCATCTCATAAAACAATTTAAACTATAATCTATTTAACAATTACCAAAAAATAATTAACAATCGAATTACCAATTTAATTGCAATCAACCAATTACTATTTATCAACTAAATCAATTACTAATTGTCAATCAATTTCCCAATTTATAATCTATTTAATATTTCATATTTATCAATATTAAATCCATTCTCGTTAACTCATGCAACTTTAATTCACACGCGTAAAATTCAATCCAATCAAACTGCTACTGTATAAATTCCCCTCTAAATGATTTAACTGTTAATTCAATGTGATAGAACGGTCTGAGGCCGCTTTAATTCAGCCTCTATCACATGTTAACCATGCTTACCCACATGCTTACCCACGTGTATCCTGCGAGAGGAAGCAGAAGCGCGTTATCTCCCATCATAGCCAATGTTTAATCAAGGAGGTTCACTTACCCGTTTCGCCTCCATACGTCGATCTCGCCAGATTGAATTAGGCTTATGGGCAGATAAGGTATTTTCCCAGGCGCCACCGGGACATTTCCCCGAAGTCCCCCACTCAATTATCCCCTACGCCATGGAGATGGCTCCGACTATTTATACCATAGCTTTTCCCAATTGAAGCAGATCCAGATTATCTTCGCGAGGCATCAAGCCGATCCGGTCTCCCTTGTGCACCTAGGAACTCTGCCGAGAAACACCTTATTGTCCAGAAGAGGATAATATCCCTTGAGTGCCAAGGTTCGTGCCCTTCGAGAAGCCAAGTCAACAAGGCCCCCTTGTTGTTCAGAAAGAGAACAACGTTAGAACAGCCATTGTTCTTTGAGCCCGTTTGACAAGAAACGGTTCTCACCGCCCCCCATGTTGTTCAGAAAGAGAACAACGTTAGAACAGCCATTGTTCTTCAAGCCCGTTCGTCAAGAAACGGTTCTCGTTCCCAAGACATCACGTCAGGATAATTTAATTCCCCCCTTTTAACGTTCTTCAAGAGAACGCTTGGTTTCAACAATAACCTACATTGTTCATCTAGAACATCTCCGATTTGCTGTCACAAAGATCGCTCGTACTTCCGAGCCCCACTTCGCTCTCACTCCTCGAAGACAGTCCTTCCCCCTCGTTAAGGACAACCCCCCGAAGAACCCTTCTGCTGGAAATCGCCAGTTGGACCGAAGATTTTTTCGCATCGTCTTCCTCTGCACAACAACTTTGTGTTTACGTAAGCTGAGCATTACCTTTAATCATTTAATCTTTTGTCAACGCAACCCTGTGCTTTAAATGGTTTAGCGAACCATTCCCCCCCCCCTTTTTTTGTTTGTTTACCGTTTTAAATCTCTCCAAATCTTAATCCTCAGATTAGTCAGATATTCCCACGACCCTTTTTATTCCCCGTTTATGTAAACATTTTTTTGTGTGTTGTTGATAGTTTAATTAATAAAACTCTATTTTATTAATTATAGCCATATTATTTATCCTTGTGCACCGTTCCACTTCTTAAGCATATTGAAGATAAATAAGCCTCTCCAGCCCCCACCCCCTTTTTGAACTAACCTCGGTCAATCAGATTACCACGCACTCGAAATATAGAAAATTCCCTTAACGAATAGTTATATATGGTATATCGTCGGGAGCCTATTCTACGACATTCAACAATATATATTTTTCTTAACTCTTTGTTTTTGATTCACGTATTCCCCCAACGTGGCCCAGGTTTAAACCTAAGAAAATTCGTCTGCAAAATTCAAACTTCACGTTAGCATTTAACTTCATTCCCTTGAATAACGTAATATAGGTTTTGATGTTTATTATGATCAGAGCAATCTACATATTGACGCAATACACACCCAAACCCTATACTAACATCGGCAAAAAATGATGCCAATATATCGGCGAGCTGGCTGGAACGTAGATGATTGAGCCATTCATCTCCATTCCAGAGGTGGAATGACCAGCACACCAACCCCTGATTTTGTTAATTCTCTTCCACACCAGAGCTGAGGAGGTAGTGGAAGATAAGTAAGACACATATGCCCTCCATGAGTCAGTGCGCGTCTGACGTATAGTTCACTTGCGAATGTCTCTAGTTCGATTTCGGTCAATACCGTTCAGAAAAGTTGGGTTCCGGCGGAACCGCGCATGCACCTTTATATAGGCCTCCACCACACGGGTGCAATCAACATTCGACCATGGGACTGATGTTCTGCCCCGGCGGGACCGAGTACGAGGAATTGCGGACTCTGCAGTATCAAGCACTAAACAGGAAAAGTAATGTAAAGACACATAAATATCTACAAAATATCCAATTTGTTTACTGGTGAAGGAAGTGTCAAGGATCTTTGACTAGTCGGCTCTTACAACATTCCATCTGGGAGGATATGAAAAGGATGGGCAAAGGGTTGTGTGTTTCAAAACAATGTGTAGAGGAATAATAAGAAATTAGTATATATATATATATATATATATATATATATATATATATATATATTTATATAGTCTAAGGAAATAATAACTAAAGACATCTGGGTTTAGCTGTGCCCCTTCGATGTTCTCCGGTAACAGAGGAGAACGGGCAAAAGCGTAAGTGATACGAGACTGATTCCTGACCTCAGCTCAAAAGGCAGGCTCTTCGAGGGTGTACATACTTATAAACAACCCATTCAAAAGTGCAAACTGCCGATCTCGTATTACCCCCTCTCCGAGCCTACCAGACGCAAAAGGGCGGCAGACCAACCCGAGGTCCCACCTTGCGAGCCCCCCCCCCATCCACCTCCCCACCCACCTCAGCGGGAGTAAGTTGGGTATATAACCTGAGGACCCGTGTCCGTCTCTGTGAGATGTCGGACGTAACTGTTAAATAACCAAAACCCAATAGAGGGGGCGGCACCCCGATTGGAGTCAGTTGATTCTGGCTTCAGTCATCATTAAGTCCGCCATGTTTTTACACCCTCTGAGGAGCCCAACCAGGTCCATAAAATCATCCATCACCCTTCACCACATTCGAGTCATGTTCACGGGGTCCTCATCGGCGGGGCGGGGGCCTTCCCATAAAAGTTTAAAACCGTAATCCACAAAAATGGCAAATACATCTCATCTCACACTAACAAGCACCACACAACCAGCACCCGACACAATCGACCACCACACATTGCTCACGCTAGCCTCCACCCACGACACACCAATAACAAACATAATAAAACTACGCACAGGCCACAAGCTCGTCTTCCGCTCACAGGAGGACGCGCTAACCTTCCACCAAAACGCCACCACTACACTAAACACACACAACCTCCAGACAAGACTCGCTGATGGTATCATGAAACGATACCAAATACGCATCACAAGGACCAACCCTCTGTGGCTGGCCTTCACTAATGATGACCTTCGCTCGCACCTCCGTCAGGAGTACGGGGAGGAGGTCATTAAGGACCTGTACTTCAACAGGTCAAAAAACTGGGCAGTAATTACACTGTCCAGTGACAACATAAAAAACATGCTGCTAGACCAAGGTATTAAGGTCTGCGGCACCCTCACAAACCCCAAACACATTGAAGAACAACACAACATAAGACCCACACAATGCCACCGGTGCTATAAAACCGGACACAGCACCAATACCTGCACTGCAGACCTAATCTGCTCAAAGTGCATTACAGCGGGGCACCACTACACGACCTGCACCTCCACCACAACCCGCTGTGCAAACTGTGGCGGCGACCACGTCGCCGTCTACCCCAGGTGCCCTTACCTAGGCAAGGCACGCCATGACGCCGTGGAGGCCATCCGGCACCCACAACCAAACACACGCATAACCTCACACCCCGCCCCCGCACCCCCTCCCCTCACCATGTCATTCGCCGCTGCTGCCAGCCCTACGCTGCCGGCTCCCCCTGTTCTACCCCCGACGCACCCCCCTGCAGCAACCACACCCCACCCACACATCCCTCCCCCCCCCACCCCAGCTCAGAACACTCAGAGACCCCCACTACTACCAACACCCACACACCACACTGCCACCCCCACACCACTCTACACGCCCACCCCCACCCCACTCTACACCCCCACACCCACCCCACCCCACCCCTGCGACAACACAAAAACCAAATTACACCTGGCCACCCTGCTCTCAGCGGTGGCAAAAGACATGTCGAGGGGTGACCCCCGACTTTACGCGAACATACTGAACACACTATTCGCCTCCAACGGCATAGAGCAAATCACCTTCCCCGAGAAGGTGTTCGCTCTAATAGACGCACACACATCCAGACCTGCACTCCTCCCCACCCCGATGGGTACACTCCCCTGCCCGCAGGGAAACACCGCCCCCCACTCTCACCACGCTCTCCCTGCACCTTCCTCACGTACTGCCCAAGCCCCCATTCTCACAACCTATCCTCCTCGCGCTTCTTCCACCCCTCTATCCAAACCCCGCCTACCTCCCACTGCCACCACCCCCCTCGCACCCATCTCAGCCTCCTCTCCCACAGCCTCCACTGTCACTACAACCCCCTCGCAGCCCACTACACCCCGTGCTAACCCCCAAAACTTCACCCCCAAGCCCCAACCACGTAGACAGGCACGGGACAAACAAACCCCCCTCTCTCCTGTCTCCACTCCTTCCTCGCTCCCTACTGCTTCCCCCTCCACTCCTTCTCAATCTTCCCCTTCTCAACACACCCCTTCTCACCCTACTCCTTCTCACTCTACTCCTTCTCACTCCTCTCCTCCTCCGCCTTCCGCCCCTTCACCTAAGACTCCTTCCCCTCCAACCCCCCTTCCTTCAACTCCTTCTCCTCCGTCTCCTTCCCCTTCTGCCTCCACCACCCCTCCGCCGCCCCCACCTCCTCTCTCCCCCGACACCCCTCCTCTCATAATCTGCACCTCCCCAACCATCTCCAGCCCTTCATCCTCCAGCTCTACACCACCCACCTCCGTCACGAACTCCCCCCACCAAGTCACCACCCCATCCAAAGCCACCACCTCTACAGAACACACTCCTCCACCCACTGCGGCTCCCCCACCTAATAACACGGCCGTGCCTCACAAACACGCATCAACACGTGTCAAGTTACTCGCCCCCCACGCCACCTGGGCTATAACCAAGGAGAAAGGGACGATTCCTGGCAAGTCAGCCTCCCGCGCACTAAGACCACGACAATAGGTCGCATTAGTGCAGTACAACTAAACGTACGCAGTTGGCACGGTATTCGTCATACGGTCGCCAACTGGGTACTCAACACACAAAGACCCGACATCATACTTCTAAACTCCACCAGCTTACACCCTCCCAACAACAGACTCCGCATTGCAGGCTATCACACATACTTATCCCCACAGGCGCGGCACCTAGGATCTGCAATCCTAGTAAAGCGAAACATACACCACTCCCTCGTCAACACACGCGACACCTCCTTTCTAGCCTGCAAAATCGACACAACCTCTGGTCCCATAATAGTGGCCACTCATTACAGACCACCACGATTACAGCTAAACATAGAAGTTCTACTCCGGGCCCTTTCTAACTACAACCTACCCATCTTCTTTGCGGGGGACCTCAACGCTTTCCACCCGTCACTCCTTTCTAACAACACGAACGATGCGGGCAGTTACTTGGCCGGTGCCTTGCGGCGTCACCGCTGCGAGCACATCGGCCCTGCCTTCCCCACGTTCTTTGGCACGCGCGGAGGCACCACATCCCCGGATGTGGTCTTCCGTAACGACCATGCCACACGTTTCTACACACACATTGCACCCGGTCCCCACCTACTATCAGACCACATACCAATATGCCTTCTCATATCCACATCCCCCATACTCATTCCCACATCACCTCTATACGACTACAGAAATACAAACTGGGCTGAATTCAGAAGCCACATATCCACAAACACACCACATAACTTCGACCTGGAGAACACCAATCCAGGACAAATAGACCACCACTGGTGCTCACTTTTAGACACCATCACCACCGCACGTGATCTACACTCACCACACAAAAACTACACCTGCCTAAAACATTTCACCTTTTCAATACACACACAGAGACTTATCACACAGTACAACAACCACTACACCAGAGGCCCACGACAACAGAACATCAACCAGCTACGTGCCCGCATCCTTCAATGCGTGCAGCTAGATAGGAACCGGCAGTGGCGTGAGGTCGTCCGCATCGCGGACGACACCCGCTGCATGGACCCTTTCTTCTTCTAGGGGCACGTGAAAAGGATGCTGGGTACGGAACCATCCAAACCTATAACACTGAAAATAAACAACCACACACTCACAGACACCAATGACATCCTCGACGCATTCAGGTCCCACTGGGACACAGTACACACCCACAACCCACCAAAACCACATGCGCAGGAGCACTTCCAAGACATTCAGGAATGGTGCCGGACTCATGCTCACGAGCTGAGGCCTGCCCCCCTGATACGTATGGAGGTGCTCGACTACACGTCCACACTTACCACTCCAATCACCGTCGAGGAAACAAAACACTACATAAAATCGACACCAAAACGCTCTCCCGGCCCCTCCGGCCTACCGGCCACACTAATTCACAACCTCCCCGCAGACATATACCCCACACTCACACACCTATTCAATGCCTCTCTTGTCTCAGGCCACTTTCCAAAAATATTTAAAGTCTCTCACAATATACTCCTTCATAAACAACACAAAGACCCAAAACACCCAAACAACTACAGGCCTATTGCTCTATTAGAGCACCTAGGCAAAATACTCGAACGCATGGTCAACTGCCGCCTACGGGAGTTCCTGGAAGAGAGGGACTGGTTCTCCCCCCATCAATACGGGTTCAGGAGGGGCAGGTCCACTCAGGCGGCCGTGACCATCGTTCACGACAGAATACAGAAGAAACGACAGATACACCAAAAGACTCTCTCCATCAGTAAGGACGTGGAGAAGGCCTTTGACAAGGTGTGGCACGAGGGACTCCGTTGGAAACTCGCCAACAACACGGAGTTACCTCTCTGCACCAGAAGGCTCCTCTCACACTACCTCACTGGACGGCGATGCCACATCAGATACAACAACACCCTATCAAGACCCTTCACACCACGCTCAGGCGTTCCCCAAGGAAGCGTTCTGGCACCCACACTCTACATCATGTTCACAAACGACACCCCACGCCCACCAGAAAACTGCGTTCACACTTACATAGTGGCCTACGCCGACGACGAGACCATTCTCGTCAGCGGCCGGGCCCCCGAAGAAATCGCGCTCCATGCACAAAGAATACTTGACGAGAAGACAGACTACGAGGACAAATGGCTGATTGCCACGAATCCTCAGAAGACACAGATGACACTCTACGGTGCTAGAGACCACTTCATGCACAACCTACAAATCTACTCACACACACCAAACATGATCCACCAAAACCCAACAAGGCTCGCATACACACAGTGCACCAAAATCCTGGGGGTAACATTCGACAAATCCCTCAGGTTCAACTTACACCAGAACATAATACAAGCAAGAGCCTCACGTACAAACAGATCGCTGGGTAGGTTCTACCCAGCGAGTAAAAAACTAAAACTACACCTTTATAAAGCACTCGTGCGTCCCATTCTCACGTACGCCCCACTGTCACTCGTAGCCTCGAGCGACACCTGGAAGCGAAAGGCTCAGCGCATTCAGAACTCTGCTCTGAAGCGCGCTTGCCGTTCGCCGCTGTACTCGAGAATGGACGCACTACACAACAACAACAAACTAACTCCTCTCAACACCTACGCTCACACCAGACTCACAAAACAACTTGAAAAACTCACCACAGACCCACTTTACACCTCGCTTCATGTAAGAAGGTACGCGATGGCACCGCGATATCCCGCGGCCCACGAACACCTGCCACCCGTACCATTCTTCGCATAAAACCATAAAGGCATCGTGAATGACGCGTTTCCGGATGGACTGTCAGCCTCCCCCCCCCCCTCTGACTTGCCCCCAACCCTCGCCCAGTCAATTACCACATAACCTACACCCTCACTACAACACCTCGCTTCGGTGTATAGCCACCGACCTATCTACTCTCGCTGTCCCTTTCTTAATTATTTTCCGCAACGCTCCTCTCTGACTACCCGTCTGCCGTATTACTGCCCAGTCCCTCTCTGTTCTTTCTATACACAAAATGCAATGCAAATAAACATGGCTTTTTGTTCGTTCCCGCTGGAGAGACAAGAAAGTCACCGGTTGACAGAAGATTTTTTGAGTTCGACAAGAAGACTCAAAAATCACCGGTACAAAGTTATTGCAAGTTAAGGAGAATTTGCAGTCCTTGTACAATACCAGATTGTACCAAGGAAGCTCGGCGCCGTTCGAGCCCCAGATTAGTGAGTATCAACCGACACAGATTGAGGACTCCAAATCTTATTCTATCTGAGTTTGACAACTCCAAACTAGATAGATTTCTCATCCAAAATCGAAATTATATAAGCGAGACACAAATCGCTAGGAAAAAATATAATCATATCCCAAGATTAGAAACCGTTTCAAGGTCATAAACGTACGGGAACCCACCCTCCTCATCGGTGTCTTTGTTTTGATTCTCTTACGCCAACTCGAAATTCCTCGTGACGTCACCCGTCAACTCGCCTGGCAGGTCAACGAGCGCCATCTAGCGATCAAAAACCCCGAAGATATTCTTAAGGGAAACTGGTATTAATCTCCATTACCTTATGTAAGTAAAGAACAATCTTGTTATTTATGTCCCCGTGCTTGAAAATTAGTTTATTGGATGTCTGATTAAGGACAAAACTATTAACTTAAAAATTGTTCCTCCCGTAAATATTTATCCCGAGAGCTAGCCCTGTAATCCCATTTTCTTTTTATACGTGTGTTAGATATTTGTGTTTTAATGTTAATTAGTGAGGTGGGTTATGTTGATTAAAGTCTTTTTTTTTTATTAAATGCACTGTTTTAATTATCCCCGAACGAGTTGAAGTGGCAGTATTTAATAAAGCTAAGAAAGAAACCCAGTTTATTCATTCAATAGAATAAAAATCAAGTTTAGCACTCTTAGAGCCCGATCCTCAAGCGATCACCGAGGCATGAACTTACGCCTCAATTTAAAGTTATTTGGTTTATTAAAAGTTAATAAAACAAATAAATATATATTAGCTCGGCATTCTACGACACAATGGGAAAGTGGTCGCTACGAAGTAGGTCATCTAAAACCGACCACTTGAAATCCTAGATACAGTCGGTGAGCTAATATATAGATCCACACAACTGAAAGAATCAGTTTGAATATGGTAGGAGGTAACATGACAGGAGCTAGAAGCAGTGAACTGTTGAAACTTGGGGAAAGGGCGTTTCCTGAGTTTGGTTTCCTGCAAGCATAATAACAGAAGGTGATACTTTAGATACTAAAGAGGAGAATTTCTCTCATTTGGGAAGGATTCCCTGACAGTTCCATTGAAGAATTACTGCCATCACTAAGACCGGTGTGAGAAGACGGTCGAGATAGTGCGGAGGTCGATGGAGACCTCAAGAACAGATGCCGTGCGAGAAGAACCCGCCACGGGCGTTATAGGAGTCTCTAAACGGCGAGGCAACCCCGATTTAGAGTGGCGGGGGATAATATTGCGGGAGCTTAGTTTGTTTTTAGAGACTAAAGTTAGTGGGTCGTGACCGGGAAGAAAGGGTAGAGACAAGAGAGATTTGGTGGAAACGTTACTCCCAGGGCGAGGAGGATCATCACTTCTAAGGGCGGTCGAATGTATTAGTTTCAGAGGGTTTCAAATGGACAGGGCTAACAGCAAGGCGATATGGGGTATGGCCTTGGTTGGAAGGTAGTGGTATGAGTATAGGATACTTGTACGTATCGTTACCTTCTAAGAGTGAGAGTATATTGCTATGAATGAAGGATACTTCACCTCCGCCTGAGGGGTAGTCGGAAGTTTAAGTTACATGTGTCAAGGGGACAGGAGTAGGAGAATGGGAGGAAGGGATAGAGTGTACCTCAACTGAGGTAGGGAGAGTTTTTATTGAGGTAGATTGCCCACTTTTTTTGGTAGTTAGCTTCCCTGAAGGTGGGGAAGAGTCCGAAGAGGCCTTACGCTTTGGCCAGAAGTCCTCAGTCATGAAGACATCAGATCGAGGCGCCTCAGGAGATTGATATAGGCTCGAATATAGTCCAGAGTCTCTGGAGTGGCATCCAGAGATTGAGTACGCTCTGCCGGCGTGGAGTCAATAAGTTGGGGAGAGGCAGAGGGTATACTAGAGGACCAGACTTGTGTCTGAGTAGAAGAAGGTGATACAGAGGATGGTAGTGGTGCTGCATCCCGGGATGTTGGCGGAAGAGATGAGGTAGTGTACGGGATACGTGGGGGGCGAGCGGGACGAGAGTGAGCTGCCATGCGTAGGATATCGGAGAACCTGGCGCCGGGGGAGATGAATTTCTCCCGGAGAAATCGATGGGCCTCCCGCATATCCACAGACAGCTAGGGCCGCTTTTTCAAGTAGAAATATGCAGCACTTCGAGGAAGAAGCACTGTGGGGCTCTCCACAGTTGGTACAGCGGCGGAGATAGTCGCAGGAATGACCATGGTAAGCCTATGCGAAATCCACGCATACACGCGGTTGGCGGTAGGCAGTGTTCGCATGACCAAACATATGGCAATTAAAACAGTGTCTCGGATTAGATGTATAGGGTTTGAACAGGAATTCGTAGGTAACCCGCCTTAATATATGTTGAGAGATCCCGACTATCAAACGTCAGGAACATTGTTGGTGTGTTCACTCGGATCCCACCAAGGGTTCGCTGTAGTCTATTAGAGTCAATAATCCACTGGCTAGCCAGCTCTGACTGAAGCATCTTGAGGCCATAGTCCATTAGTTCATTAGAACGGATAACGCCCTTCACTGTGTTGAATGTTAGGTGGGATGAGGCAGCAATCTCAGAGAGAGCAAGGGTCTTGACGGCTGGTATGGAATCATGTTGGGGAAGTGACGTCCACAAGTAGGGCTCCATCAATACGGGACCAAATGCGACGCGGTTCTCCGTACCGCTCATTGAAATCCTCACTGACATCAAAAATATTAAGGTTTGATAGGGTAATGTCAGATTTCGTTTTGAGGACCAAAAAGTTATGGTAGCCTAGCTCAGGATTTACCTCTGAGGAAAACGCATCTGCCACGAGAAAGCGAGAAGAACTGGAACGATATCCAGGAGCACGAGGAGCAGAAGTCGAAAACTTCTGCGAAGTAGCTTTGGGTTTATTTTCTCTATATACTACTATGTTATTTAGGGGGCAATTTCGCACAGAGCGGAACCCATCTATCCAGCCGCGTCACCCGAAGTGCACCCTCAAAGCACCGTCAACCAGCACCGTCGTTTTAAAAACGGGTGGCTGCCTTCGGGATTTTCCCTTCAAGAGCGTAGAGACCATTACGCTCGGCAGCCGCGGTACGGGCACCCACAACATCCAACTCGGCGCGGTTCAACCACGGAACAACGCACCTGGGTGAGGCAGAACCGGTAACCGAGACTGCAAAAAATCCGAACTTAAATCTAGAACACGCACTAGCACCCACACATTCATTCAGGCATACACTACAAGTCTACACCCTACCGCACAGATACTCCCAGGCGCAACCAATCACACTTGTGAAAATAAAATAAGGGAAGAAGATAGAGGGGAACAGGAGGAAACCATGAAAAACATAAAAATGAGACCATAAATAAAGGTCGAGGAGGGATGAGAGAGGTATAGTAAAACTCCACTTCGCAGTCCGCACTAACAAGCAGGCGGAGCCCCTTTCCAATGACAAGGGAGGAGCACTCCCGCGGCGACCCTCTCGAAACACCGCGAGCGTGGAGGGGAATACACGGTAAAACACTGATGATAAACCAGACCATCAACCATCAGCTGACCCAAAGATATTGCCCTGACTATATCCAACACTCTGGACATAATCTCTAAAGACTCCTCAAAAGCGGCATTTTCAAGAACAAAAGAAGAAACGAAAAGCATGAAACTTTATTTTACTACCAGAGCCATCTCCCATACAACGTCGCATAACCATAATAGAGCTAGAAGTAGCATTGTCGAAATGTCCAAACACCCCACCAGGAGAGGAAAAGATAACACATCATTCTCCAACGAACACATTCAAATTGCGTAAGATACATCCATAGACATCTACAACAACCTCTGGCTTACCAGTCCTTTCCCCAATGAATAACACCAAACAATAGTACTACACTTCCTAAATCTACAAAAGGACCCTTCACTACAACATGCCTATGTAAATTATTATAAAAAATCGCGAAAAAAATACTCGTGGTAATTATAATAAAAAAAATTCTCTCAGGAAATAAATATGGATACCCACAAAATATATCAACACTAGACCCGCTAACCCTCTTAGAAAATGATATCGGTCGATCCTTCTCGGAAGGTGGATTTCTTGCCGCAATATTTTGGGACTTGTTCAAATGTATGATACAGTGGCGAAGACTTATCATCATCCAACTACAACGTCTGAGTTTTCGCGGATCATTTCCAATTTGATCGACTTTATCTCAGACCGACGCTATTATGTAGACATTCGAGGAACTCGCTCCTACACCTACCGACAATATGAGGGCGTTCCACAAATTAGAGTCCGCAGCACAATCCTCTTACTCATAGACGTTAATGAATTATCCAACCACCTCCCATCACCACTTAAATGCTCCCTATATGTGGGCAACGTTGCTGTATGGCATAGAGGGACGCAACCAATAGATGTAACTCGCCAACTTCAAGACACCATCGATTCCATCCTAAACTACACAGAGTAGGAATGATTCATTATCTCAAGAGAAAAAGCGGTATAAATTACGTTCACTAAAAGAAGACAAGTTCCTATAATCTCAGTTTCTATGGCCGGGCTCCCCATTTTAATTTCCGACCCCGCCAAGTTTCTTTGCTTGACCCTCGACCAAATAATGATATGACGACGCCACATAGACGATCTCCGAAGAAGTTCAATACCAGTACTCAATCTTGTCGATAAATTGTCCCAACACTACTGGGGTGTAGATCGAACAACTATTCTACACATCCATAAAATGCTACTGCTCTCGAAACTAGATTATGGTAGTCATCTTTATGCAGCAGCAACAGACAACATAATCAAAAAATTACTCATTCCATCATCAAGCATTACGCACAGCCACAAAGGCCTACAAAAGCTTCCCAGTCCAATCACTCTGCTCTGAAACTCGATTAGTCATTAAAATTTCGCAGAAGTTAATATACACTCAAAT
Source organism: Ceratothoa steindachneri (assembly GCA_963969495.1). Taxonomy (NCBI): domain Eukaryota; kingdom Metazoa; phylum Arthropoda; class Malacostraca; order Isopoda; family Cymothoidae; genus Ceratothoa; species Ceratothoa steindachneri. Next base: position 122,504,831 of record OZ018325.1, read on the forward strand.
TCTAAATCCGATTGCATCGCCAAAATTCCAAACTCCTATGCACCATCTGTATCTATTAGAGCCTGGATCTGTTCTTGCGGCCACAACGTTGTTCGCTCTGAACTAAGAGTTATTCATGCGAGCGCGTAAACTACACAGCACGCGTGGTGAAACGTTTCCTCATTGTCAGTATATTTTTATGACATTATATCATAATATTATATATTATATGATAGGAAGAGTACGCAACTCTCTTAAATCTGCCTTCATCCTAATAATAATCAGCAAGTTAAGATATTTGGGGTCCACAATATAAGAATTTCAAACAATATGCATCTCAATTTATTTGCGACAGGACTTTTTATCCCGGGCTAGTCAATGATATAACCCTACCAAAAATAACAATACCTAGGACATATAATCACTATATGGAAACAAACGTAAAGAAACACAATTTCCACCACCAAAAGTCCTAAAAGAAAACTATCTCATCTACCCCCCTTGAAGATGAAAAACAAAAATGTGCACACCTACATAGATATATTAACACAAGCCAGGTCCACTTTTTCCCCTCAATAGTAGCACAAGCTTGCTGAAGACAGCACGGAGTCGCGGGGATGACTGGGGCACTGAAGTCACTGGACGCCTGGAAGGGGTCAACGACTTGGTAGCAGAGGAAACACTGTACCATTTGCGCTGCAAACTTCTTTTTCAGAGAGGTGACCATTACTCCAAGACTGAAGAGGAAAGCATAAGGAAGAGAGAACAGAGGAAAATTGATGAGGAGCGAGAAGCATATTTTATTGAATTCTGCGAATGGTTTGACTCAGAATTAGAGCATGAGGTGATGAAGCTTGACCAAGTCATTGAAAAGCAGCAAGAGTTTGATCAGTAACCAGATAAGAACCTCTCTTATTCAAAGTATTGGCTAAAAATAAAACTCCAAGAGAGATATCATGACACCCTGTATTTCACAACACAGGAGAGAAGGGCAGATGTGCTCTGTCTCAAAGATGGCACCGACAATATTCTGCGAGAGCATCATGCTAATGTTGAACATGGAGATGAGAAGACTCAGATCATAAATACAGGTCTCAAGCTCATATGCAATGACATTGGCATGTTTGATCTAGATCCTAAGTCATATCCTACCACACACAGCATGACTGACATCAATAGTCAGCTGGAACTTGTTCCTGTAAGCTTTCAGATATTTTTGAGACCGATTGTCAAGACAGACGAAAGAGTTGCTTTTGGGGGGCAGAACTTCATTAAGGCCTGTCGACCGCGGTCAAGAGTATTCCTACACCAAATGAGGCTTCCCATACAACTTGATCATATATTTGGGTCAAAATGGATGCTTAACAAATTACACCGGCTAGGATACACTGAGTCTTACTCGGAGACACAAAACTAAAAAATATTGTTTCCTTAATAGCAAGAGTGGAGATGATGCCCCAGATACTTCTGGCACTCTTGACACCATTATGGAAGAACCGATGATCAGATCAATGATGAAGTTGACGTTGATGCTGCACTTGAGGATCAATCAGTGATGACAGCCAGTGAAAGTGAAATGTCGAGTAACGATTATGTGGTCTCTATGGAGGTTGAGAAAACAAACAATGCAGTCACTCATTGTCTCTATTCATGGAAACACCCCCTTGCATTCAATGGGTTGGATAAAAGTCACTTGGCCAGCACAACCTTTGCCAGATCCAGAGACAACAGCAGCTATTCCCAGGGTAAAGTTGAAAGCACTCGACAAAGCTAAGATCCTGAGAGGAGCTGGTGAAGATTCTTCCATTTACCAACAGGAAACATACAGGAATGAACACCATCAGGTTTATCCCCATCGCTGAGCTATCCTCCTCCCTAGCTAATGACCAGCCACTTCTCACTCTCGGGGACAGACTCTGGGCAGCGGGATGGGTGATCAAAGCCCACGATCCTGAGTTCCCACACTCATTGAAGGTGGCCCTAATGACCTCAACACCATTCCTTACCACTCTCAAAGAGTGCATATGGCTCTCTGCTCACAGATTCGCTATAGTGACCTTTGATCTTCAGATTTGGCTGAAGGCTGTGGATATCATAAAGCAGGCAAATCTACCCATAATTGCAAGGTTGGGTGGATTTCACCTTGCTGAAGTCTTATCTTGGATTAATGGGTAACATCATGCAAGATTCTGGACTACTAGAAGTGATCCAGTTGATCTATCCTGGAAGTATGACAGCCAACCACATCGTAGATGAAGGATGTTTTAATAAGGCAATCCGTGCACACCTTCTGATCGATGCAGTCATCTATCAGCAAATCATGAAATTTGCCTTTACTGAGGAGGATATGGTGACCTTATGACCTTCATGAAGAAGGTGGCTGATGGGAAGATGGGAGCAAGACCCACATACCCAGTAGTGTCAGTGTTTGAACAGAGGTTTGAAGAAACCTTCAAACGATTTGCAGAAGGAGGAAGAACACCTGCACTCTGGGTGTAGTACCACTACATGGTAGATGTGATCAAGGTCTTTATCAGAACCGAGTGATTTGCAGACTACAACGAGCATATGTCCTGCATTGTTACTAAGATGCTTCACATTTTCCCGCTGCGGGCAATCATCAATACGCCAATGGCGCACGGATCTACTGTCAACTCATAAAAGAACTCGAAATTTTGCCTGCTTACCTGGACACCTTATAACGTTTCACTGCCCACGGGAACTACGTTGTCCGTTACTCTAGTCATGAGTGGTCCAGTACTTGGTGTGACATCTGCATTGAGCAGACATTAATGTAGCAGCCAAGTCAGAAGGTGGACTGAGCAGAGAGAGAATGAGAAAAAGCATTTCTGGCCACAAATCATGGGTGCTCACCCGCAATCACTTCCCTGATGTCAACCACCAGCGGATGGTGGAAGACGTTAGTAAACATGCTCCACTCCACAGAGACTTTTCCAAGACACAGATGAAGCGAGATGCAGAGGCAATTTAACTTGCCCTAAAATGGCTTGAGGAGAACAAGCCATTTGACAACGATCGAGACAAGGAGTTGCTGGTGTCTTTATCAACAGGATTTACAAGCACATGAGATGACTTAGTTAATGCTGAGAGAGCAGCTGAATTAGGGATGAAAATGCAGATCAAGCTGGATAGACAGTCAGTGATATCGACCATGGATGTCAAGAGGAAGGTAAACGCCCTACCATTACTCAGAAAGATTCCCATGTTCAACGAGAAGATTTCCCTTTACTCCTAAAGTTTTTCAACCGAGGGATCATTTTCGCCCAGAGGGATATGACAGTTGAGACAAGCTTACAGTATGAAGTGATGCCCTTCCCATTTTTTATGTTTAGCAACAAAGATCAGAAGATGAACAATGCAGAGGGATCCACTAAAATAGTAATATTCCACCCCCCTAAGATATTACTTCAGGAGAGAAAGCGAGCCGTTACTCCCCCACCCCCACGACTTCACCCGTTTTAGACTTTCCACCCGGTCACTGGGAAATTCACACCGAGGTATGACGCTGTAACTGAAGGCTATCTTCCCGCCGTCATACCCCCCCCCCCCCCCCGAGTCGGGAGATTATTCGTCTATTTGTAGGTTTGCCAAGTGCCCTTTTTTGATCCCCTCGAGACAACTTTTATGACTCCAGCCGCTGGTCGTTCCTTCAGACCTCTGATCCAGGCCTCTTACACTTCCCCGTAAGGACACGCTCTGTTGCCCCGGCCCATAATGAAGGTTAGAAAATGTCTCTCTCCCTCTCCCTGTTTTGGAGAAATTCGGGTATATATGCGCCCTTTCAAGGATTAACCGCAAATTCGCTTAGACGACGCTTCACCGAACGGATATTCGCTTGAACGACGCTCTCGCCCGAAAAGTGTTTAGTGACTGTCGCAGGCAACGGAAGAAATGGACATCACACTTGTAATTTCGAGTCAGGCAACGTCAGCCTTTCTCAACCGCCTTCGGATCAAGGATTGGAGAAGCCGTCCTTCGAAGTTCTTCTGGTGACCTCTTGAGGACAAGAGGCCCAATAGCTCTCTCAATCCGAGTTTGGAGAAGTCCCCCCCCCCCGCCCCTCCGAAGTTCGTCCGGTGACCTCTTGAGGAGAAGAGACCCGCATCTCGCTAAATCAGAGTTTTGAGAGCGTATCATCACCTTCTTCGGATTCCCTCAAGGTCACCAAGCCCCCCCCCCCACCCGTTCGCCCCGCTTTACTCTCGAGGTTCAAAGGAACTGAATCTCTCACCACCCCAAATATCCCATTATAATCATTTAATAACCCTGGTTATCCAATCCGCATTCGAAACCTAATTCCATCTTATTCTTGTATATATATATATATATATATATATATATATATATATATATATATATATATATATATATATATATATATATATATATATATATATATATATATTTATATATTTATTGTGTACCCTTTATCTAGTGTATATTAAAATCTATTTTTGTCGTTGTGTCTGGAATATTCCTTGGTCCCGCAGCTACCTATTCAAAGGCTTGCCGATTAGAGAAACTACCAATTGACTGCGGTAGAATCACGGCAGAGAAATTCTGCTGTCTGAAGAACGCTCACGGGACTTCGACGAGACGATGAGGACGACCTTGAGATGCGTGCTGGACTCTTCGAACTCCAGTCAAAACCGATTATTTGTATCGCGATTCGGAAGGGGAAGGGGGAATTTGGAGAAAGGAGTCACAAGCTCTAGACATCTTAATCCGGAGGCGGAGTCAACGATCAACGATGAAAAAAGGTAGAAAATGTGTAAGAGTAAAGAGGATAGGTAGAAGAGGTGTATAATAGAGAGAGAGTAGTTGTGCCAGGTTGTCTGGCTACATCAGTCGTTTATATCTTTATTAGCTGTAGTTATTATCACTAGTTTCTTATTGCAGCATTCAAGCCTTTGAATTCTTGTAGTCCTCTTGATGGTCGGTTGACTTTACTTATATTAATGTGTCCGCTTCGGATCTTTTGTTATATTTATTCATTTATTGTTAATTTGTTATATTTACCTATGTATTGTCCACTTCGGATCTTTTATTTTATTTATTTATTTATTTATTTAATTTTTTTTTAATTATGTTGTCCACTTCGGATCTTTTAGTTAATATTATACTTATGTTTATTTTATTTATTCCTCTTATTTAACTGTCCACTTAGGATCATTTATGATCAATTTGTTATCATTATTTACGTGAAATAAATAAGTTTGGTTTTCTTTATCCATCGTTTAATATTGAATTGTCAATGTGAATTGAAATAGGATTAATCTTCTGGTAGTTTCTCAATAAATCGGTTGGATTACTTGTCGAGCTATTATTTGGCTGCTTTTAAAAGCTTGCCTGAACCTTAGGTTCTACATGTCTAAATCATGTATTCTAATCGGGTTCAGCACCTCTTCTGGCATATTATCATAGACTTTCTGCCAAATGTTTTGTGCTCGTCTATTTAGGGTAATATTTAATGGCTCGATGTCCGTCGCTTCATGTAGTAATCTAGTAGGAATGTAGTCAAGCAGTGACACGTTGGTAATAAATCTTATTGCCTTATTTTGGATATTATGAGCTTTCTTAATAACTGTTTTGCTCAGGGTATTAAAGGGTATAGCCTGGTACAAGAGAAGTGGTCTCACCAACAACAGATAGAGTTTCATTTTGTTGCTCACCGAGAGATGTCTAAAGCGATAGAGAGACTGTAGAGTTTTCGCAGCAACGGCGATCTTTTTTAGGTAATGGGTCCTGTACCCATTCGATGTTAATTCCAAGCCTAGAACTCGGCCTTTTCTTGAGGACTCATAGAGCTCATCCTGCACTAACACGTCCGATGTTTTTCGACGGCCAACTGGTATCACTCTGAACTTTTGTACATTTGTTTTTATCTTATTTCTTCTTTCGAAGTTGTTAACATTAACAATTTCCCTCCCTGTCCTGTTAGCGATATCATTAGGATTTTTGTAAACGCTGGTAACGATTTGAGTGATATCATCTGCTAGTTGTACGCACTGGGTAAGGTCTTGAACAGGATGTGGTGAATCCCCAGTATACACTAAATACAGGGTGGGACTAAGGCAGCCCCCTTGAGGTACCCCAGCCTCGAGACTAAAGGATATCCCTTCTGTACCATTTATCTTTATCACTGCTTCTCTTTCCTCCAGATAGTCGCATAAAATCCTGGTTAAGTTTCCATCCATGGCTAGTTCACTCAGTTTGCTTTTAAGACCCGATAGCCATACCTTGTCGAATGCCGAGGCCACATCGCGAAGTACGACATCGACATTACCATTCGTCGCTTTTCCAATCGCTATTCTCTCCGTAATTAATGCCGTTTCCGTACCTAATTTCCTCCTGAACCCATGTTGTTGAGAGTTGTATAAGTTATGGGTTTCCAGGAAGGTCCTTAGTCTGGTGTTGAGAAGTTTTTCGAGTAATTGGCCCATAAACTCCAACAAGGAGATGGGCCTATAGCTGCTGATTTCCTTTTTCGGTTTGCCAGGTTTCAAAATAAAGATCATACGGGCTTTTTTGAATTGGTCCGGGAAATATCCAACATTAAGGCAGGCATTAAATATCTCCAGTAGACTTTCGTTGATGTTATTGGGGGCATACAGCATGTGCATTTTAGTGATGCCTGTTATGCCTGGCGCTTTTTGTTTAAAGCTTTTGAGGGCCCACTCGTATTCTTCATGCGTGAATGGTCTACCTTCATCTTGTGCAACGCGGGATCTATCCACGAAGTGATGTGGAGTGAGGTCGGCACCTGGGTCCTGCAATCTAAGTAGAACATCTCCTTCATACCTCTCATCAAATAACTCATTGTCCTCATCGCTAATGCGAAAGCGGTTTTGCCAATATTGTCTAAATTCTCTCTCAATATCACGGTCTTCAGTATATTCTATGCCGTTGACTCTAATGCTGATGTTGTTTCTAGGAGGAGTGCCTCTCAGTTTCTTTATTTGACACCAAAACTTTTTGGGATCTCCTTCTGCGTCGATTTTAGCAATGATTTCATCCCACTGGCCTCTCGTCTTCTCAAGTATGAGCTGCCTGATCTCGTTTCTCAACTCGCGCAGCTCTTTGTACCGTTGTGCCGTGTTACCATGCATATCTATGAAGAAGGCGACTGCCTCCAGCTGATCCATTTTATGCTGTATATTTTCGTCCCATCTTGGAGAAGGGAGAATTTTATGCTCCGTCCAGAGGATAGCCAGGCGGTCAGTTTCCAAGATTTTCGAGGTGAGAAAAACGAGTTTCTCGTCGATCTCTTCTAAGGTTGCCCCCTCGAGATGTTCGATATGCACTTGGTGCAGGTGTTCACGGTATACTTCCCAGTTAGCTCTTGCTAGGCATCTTCGTTTGGGAATCTGCACTTGTATTGGAGAAGTGGAGACGTGGGTAATCATACTTATATGATCTGACAGTATGAAAGGGCCCGGGAGAGTAACATGGTTAAGAGAAAAGTTACGATTTGTTAGCACAATGTCCGGTGTGGTCGACGATCTTGCTGTATGGAATGTGGAGAAGTTTTGCCCTTCTCTTAGCACAACTCCTCTGTCTATTGGGAGGCTCAGTGAGTTACCAGCTCCATTAAAGGACTTCGTATAGCCGGCCTCCCTGCACCGGGCATTCAGATCCCCGACAAGTATCGTTGAGGCCTCTCTCCTAAACAGCCGCATAAAGTTGGGGATCGGTAAATACGGACGCCTGGGCGGTTGATACCCGACTGCAACCACCAGGTCATCATATGTCATAGGGATCTTTACCGCCAAATACGATTCCTCTAGGTCCTGTATTTCTTTAAATCTGATGCCTTTTCTGATTGCAATTGCAGCCCCGTCGTACCTTCCCTTTGAGTGGCTAGCCATTAGAACTTCATAGTTATAAATCTTTATACGTTCTATTCTATCATCTAATCCATGCTCAGAAATAAACACGATATCGGGATCAGCGTTTCTGATGATTTCATTGTATACACCACTTTTGTTCTTCCATCCGTTAACGTTCAGCGAGAAGATCTTAAGGTTCCTGATGAGTTTGGTAGATATAGCCATGGTTAATTGATATTAGGATGCTTAACTTTAGTCCCTTTTTCTCTGGCTGGTGACCTTACCCTACCAGATCTTTTCTTCCTGTATTGTTCCTGGTTAAGGTTGAAGCAGGACTCGGGGCATATTTCTACTTTTCCCTTTCTGAAGGCGTCCAGGAGCGATTCTTCGGTAACGTCGGCATCATAGTCCCATTTATATTTGCCTTTAGTGACTCCTTCTATGAGCTCATTGACATTAGCTTTCTTTGGAATGGGAACAGATGGGGAGCCGTAGAATTTCATGCACAGATCTTGGGTCGTCCGATAAATTGGTGCACCGGAGGAAGATGTCGAAGCCACTGGTACAACCTCATCGTTTTCTGGAAGAGTCTCTTTCAGTTGGTCACTGATTTCCATCTGGGAGTCCTCTTTCACGGCACGTTCTTTCTTGCGCAAGCGCGGATCGCGGGGAGCAGAGCGGGGTCTTGTCTCTGGTTGCTTTAGATTCGATAATTTTGCTTAAAATAGTTCTCCTGATGGTGGGTTATCCGGGAACCACATTGGCTTTAGTCCATTCTGCACCAGCATCTTATTCAATTCAGTTGCATAACTGCCAGGGTTCGTTATGTTCATGAAATGCGCGTGTAATATGCACATAATAAGGTCTGGTCTCATGTTCTGGTCTATCTGAATCGTGGTTTTCTGCTCGGAAACTTTCGTCGCCTGTGCATATGAAGTAGTCCTTCTTTGGTTCCTATCCTCGATCATGGTCTTCTTCTTGTCCGTTATCAAGGCCTTCTTTATTGGGCAAGCCATTGATAGTGTACGATGTGAATTGCCACAATTGATACATTTCTTATTGGAGCTAGTACACTCTCTCCACGTATGGCCAGATTCTGAGCACTCAGAACAGATCCTGACTGTAGCCTGACAGTCCTTAGTGGCATGTTTTTCGAGGGTATAGCAGAAGAAGCAGATCTGCACCGGCACGAAAACCTTTCGCTCAATGCAGCTGGCAGAGATTTTTGTATTAAAAAGGACCAGTCCATTTTCCGCCGCCTTCGTTTCCATCTCAGTGGTTTGAAAAATTAATTTGAACACATGGGAGTGTTCCTCTTCTTCGCGGTTCTTGAATTTTATAGCGTCGTCGATCTTTGCCCAACTTTGTTTTGCCTACACTTCCTGTTTTATCTCTTTCAGCCGACTGAGTACCAACGTAAGGGTCGATACATCTGTAAACGATCGATCTCTTGGATGATACATGTGGGCGAACTCGTGGTGTGAGGCCGATTTCTTCTAATTTCTCCCTTGAATTTGCACTCAAAAGGTTGTCTAGGTCTTGATTCGTGTCGCAAAAGGCCAAGTAACCATAATATTGGTCCTTGAGTCGGCAGAGAGCAATCCCAAGCGATGAGAAGACGGTTTCAAAGACCTTCTCGCGCGAAGGCTTCTTCCAGCGCTCTTTGACATGGAGCGGGACTCTCTTCTCGCCGTTAGGGTCGTCCATGACGGCCCCAACAGCAGGAGCTACTTTGGTTCACCCTTACTGCCCTACCTAACTAATATGTCTATCAGGGTCCTCCTATCTGTCCTGACCACTCCGCCCCAGAATGGGGCCCCCTTCTTTGCGCCCCCTGCGGGGCTTCCTTCCGGGGTTCGGACACGTCAGAGGCAGACGGCTTCTACAGACCTTAGCGGCAGAAAAGTTATCAGAACCAAAGTTGTGCTGGTGTTAAGGGAACAGACAAGATGCAGGCGAGAAACTCCAGTTCATCCAAAATCCATCGTCGGCTGGGTTTACACCGTCGTGGGTGTGCACGCGCGCGCGCGCGTGCGCGTATGTCCTTCGTAAAACCAGACGGTTTTCGTTGAACCCAAGCGGGCGTTCTTCAACAAGCCGTAGAAATTTTTTCACCTACTGGTCAGCTGAGAATTCCGAGAATTGTAGAAGTAGGACTTTGCTTGTAAGAGGTAAAGTCTTCTTGGAGCGCAGTCGGAGGCGGAGTCGATTCATCATTTAACAGCAAAGCGCGAAACACAGCGGCTCTTTCTCGCCTCGTCGCCAGGGGAGAGGGGGGCTCAGGACGATTTCGCTAAATTGTGGGATATTTCCCCAATGCGCTCAGGAGTCGAAACTTCTCGAATGTTCCCGAACATGAAGTGACGTTGTCCATAGCGGGATACAATCGCACGTGGTCTCCAATAAAGTGGGGGGGGGGAGGAGTCAGAGGTTGTTCTTTTACACCTCTTCTCCCTTCCATATAATGGAACTTTTCTGAGAGAGAGGGAAGAACAAGGGGCATCGCAAATTTGGATAGGAGGAATTAATATTAAGGCGTCAGCCTTAAAAAGGATATGATATTGATCTGAGCAAAAAAAAAGTTAATGTAAATGGGTCGACAAAAGAAAAATTACATTTAAATTAACTAACCAAGTTAGAACTTTGTTTAAAAGGGTAGTAGAACAACAACAAAAAAATCCCACTATATTAAATAAGTAACCACAGGGACCATAGATATATGTACAGAGATAAAATAAAAGAAAAATCATATATACATGATTAGCTTACTGATTTACAGGCGACATATAAATTAATGGATTAGGCGACATTGTCGGCCAATGGATTCCGGCTAAGATTATCAGCTATACAATTCTCGGTACCATGTATATTCCAAACTTTAAACTGATATTGTTAGAGTATCAAAAGCCATCGTATTATACGTCCGTTCTGGCTCTTAGTATTTCGGAGATATGACAGAGGGCGATAGTCAGTTTCGATAATAAACTCTTTCCCTATTAAATACATGCTAAATTTGGTAATACTCCATACTATAGCTAAAGCTTCCCGTTCTATTACCGAGTAATTATGTTCACGGGGCAGTAGCTTTCGGCTCGCGTAAGCCACCGGGTGGCTTTCACCTTCGTCAGGGTATTGGAGCAGCACGCATCCAATTCCTTCGTCACTCGCCCAGATACTTAATAGTATCGTACGCAAAGTAGCATTTACTTGGGCCAAGGGTGAGTCCGTGCTCACGAAGCCTAATAAGTAGGGCGCGAGGTAGCAAAATAAAGGTTGTCGAAGTAGAAGGAGACGTACGGCAAGTCATCCACAATCCTTCGCATCATCCTGTTATAGTTGCTACATGCAGTGACTAACCCGAAAGGGGGTATTTTAAACTGCATAAGACGCTTGTAGGTGGGAAAGGCAGTATACTTACGCGCGTTTTTACGGAGCGGAATTTGGTAGCAGGCTTTGCAGAGGTCCAACTCAGAAATGAATTTAGCTTCCTCAAAAAGTTGGAGATTTTCGTCTATAAGAGGGATAGGTTTTGTATCAAACACCGTGACTGAATTTAATTTTCGAAAATCGACGCACATGCGGAATGTTTGGTCGGGCTTGCGAACCATGACTATCGGAGAGCAGTAATCTGACTTCGAGGGCTCGATGATATTTAAGGGTAAAAGATTGTCCACTTCTTAGTTAAATGCTTTCCTAAGGTGTATTGGAAGAGGATAGGGTTTCGATCAAACAGGTTCTTGAGTGGTGAGAACGATGTCTTGCTCAAATTGATTGGAGCAACCGGGTGTCTTGGAGATGACAACTTCGAATCCATTTAGCAATTGCTGCAGCTGACTCTTTTGAAGAGGCGTTAGCCTGGGGGAGACATCTAGCACGAGAGATGATGATTCCGGGGGTCCAGGTAAAGATGGAATAGGGTAATCACCATCCTGTTCAATGCATACTATTTGCACGACATTAAGGGGGTCAGTGAGATACAACGCTTCCAAAGGGGACTCTTCATCGAGGGCCACAATATTGTTGAGACACGCACAGCGGTGATATTTCTTCAACATATTGATGTGGAAAACCTTATCTTGTGAGGGGGTTCGAATCAGGCAATCAACTGGGTTTTTTTAACTCTAGAACGGAAAAGGGGTCCTTCAACTGGCTCAGGAGTGTGTTACTCTGCGTGGGAAGTAGCAACAGCACCTCCTCGCCAAGCTTAAAACTTCTTTACTTCGCCTTTAAATCGAAATAAGTTCTATACTTCTCCAAATTTACTTCAGCATTTTGGTACACGATGTCGGCACATATATCGAGGCGCTTTCGGAGGTCAGGGAGGTACGAAGAGGATGATTGGATTTCGTTATTCAGGCGGGGATTGGTCAAAAGTTCCTTTAAAATAGCAAGGGGGCCTCGAAAATTACGGTCATACAGTAATTCGAAAGAGGCGAATCCTAAGGTCCTATGGGAGATTTCACGTCACGCAAATAGTACCATGGGGTACAAGTTATGGCTGCTTGCGTAAACATCAGCCTATTCTAGGCATTCCTTGAACGTAGAGCAGCGCTTGTCCTCAACGAAGGCACGGATTTCGTGGGTCAGGGAAGCTAAAAATTGATCTATTAAGATGAAGTTCAGAAGGGCCGCATACTCTTGGGGGACTTTAAATGCATCTAACCAAAATTGGAGGTATTTCTGGAGGGTGTACCCAAAATAGTGAAAGGCTTAACCGGTGCGGATCTTTTCGTGACGAAAACGGGCACGATAGAAGTCCGTGGCCATATTCACGGCAGCTAAGAGTTTGAACTTGAGGGTAAAGTAGTCCACAGTGGACTCTGAAGGAAGGGAAATGAATATGTCCCTCAACTGTGAGTTTAGGAGGGAGAGCAATTTGGCGACACCATCTACTTTGATGTCCCAATTGTTGATTTCAAAAATCTTCTCGAAATACGTAAGATATGATCCCAAATCTTCTCCTTCTTTAAAGACGAGTAATCTTACTGACGGGGACTGTGGAGTTTCGGCCCGGGAGTTAACTGACATTGACTCCAATTGATTACGGCTTAATTCCAGTTTATACTGCCTTATTCTCTCTCGCTCTTCCATTTCTGCTGGGACTCGTGTACGTCTAATGTGTACATAGCTTGTTTTAAAACTCTTTTTAACCTTGTAAAAGAATATTAATTTACATATTAATAAATTTATTTTTGTACCCGTTTTTTTATTGTCCCGGCACCTCCAAGATAGTCGACTGTTTAGCCAACCTTCATTTAGTTAATTCGTACTCTAATTGTATTATAAACCTCCCCCGCACATAGCCGTCGGCCTCGACTGAGAAACGCGGAAAGGGTTAACTTGACATTATTCTATGAAATATATTTATATCTATTATATATTAATCAGGTAAGGTGTGGGGGGGATCACCCTACGACATTCTATATTAAACTGTTGTAAGGTGTGTGGGGTTACCCAACGACATTCCAGTAAGCCCCCAAAACAATCTCCAACCCACACTTTTAACCACCCCTACTACTCAAACTCTACCTTCCGTTTCGCTGCCTCCTCTTTTAGTGTTGCAGGAAGCTTTGTTGGTAGTGGTGGTCAGTCAAGATCAAACTTCTCCACCACTAGTCACTCCATCAGCGAAGAACAGGACTCAAGACTCCCACGTACCGCTTGACGCCATCTTGGAAGGAACCAGCGAGAAGATCACCTTCGTTCCATCAACCTTCACACGTGCCAGTGCCTCGTTCAACGCGACTGGCACTGCCACAGTGAATATGTGTCCACGTACCCGCAGACTAACCAATGGCAATGTCACACGCCCAGGTCGTTTCATTCGAAGACCTCGGCGTTACAAGGACGAGTAGTACTCTATTATCAAAAGGGGGTAACCTTCTTAGGGGGAGGAATGATAAAGTAATGCCCTCTGGGGCATTCCTATAAATAGTAATAATCCTGGAAAATTATATTCATATGTATATAATATGTAAAATTATCATCCAAAACTTTAACACTGGTCTGCGTCAAAATGTACCTTAGGTTTTCTGTAGTGTTTCTTAATAAAATTGACCTCCTAAATCCGAATCTGGCATACGTTCTTCTCTATCAGGTCCAGTTTTGCCATAGAGTGGGTGATAATAATTTTATAGTTTATACGTCCTATATTACATCAAAATTTCAATAGTTTTTGCTCTACTGTATTCGCAGTAAATTTGGTGTGCATTTTAAGTAAAATGTAAATTGCTTAACATTACAATAATAAGAATAATAATAATAATAATAATAGTGGTTGAGTTAAAAATGAAGAGAAAATGTAAGAATAGCTCCGACAGATTTTGCTATGTTTGCAGCAAAGTGACTTTTTCCGAGCAACAATGTACAATCTGTCCTGTAATTAAATCTTTGTATCATGTATATTTTGGAGTAAGGCTAAGAGATCGAGATAAAAGTTTTGCACCACATATCTCCTGCAAGGATGCTACATAAGTTTAAGACGTTGGAGTCAGGGCGAACAGAAGTATCTCTCTTTTTGTGTTCCCATAGTGTGGAGAGAGGGCAAGGACTGCACTACAGACTACAATTTTTGCATGACAAATCTTAAAGGTGAGCATTGTATTACGTATTTAAGCTTTCTGTATTATACTGGCTCCTGAAAATGTCATTATTATGCATAGACTTTGCATATAATTACAAACTAACATAGTTCACTTCAGCATGAACATATTTTTTACTCAACATTTATGTATCATCTGCAACTGAAAATCAATTCCTTTACGTAATATGCAATTATATTTTCCACAAGTATAAATAACAAGAATAAACATAGTGGGGCATATCTGGATGTTCCTTCTTCCATCAAACCCCTGCCCCATGTTCCAGGAATTCCTAAACCTTCTCTGCCTAAACATATAGAGGTACATGAAGATTATGACACATCTGAGTCTTATTAGGTTTCCACACATCATATGGTCGCAAGACCATTCACTCAAGTTCTGCTAAGTGACCAGACCAGGGATCTGGGGCTTTCAAAGGAGAATTCACAACTTCTTGGCTTTCGAGTTCGTGAAAGAAATCTTCTCGCTAGAGAAACAACAATATCTTGGTACAAAAATAGAGAACAAGAGTTTCGAAGCTATTTTTTATAGCATTCTTCCAGCTCTTTAGTATACTGCGCCAATATTAAATGACTTGTTGAGGCCTTTGGAATTCTTTAAAACCCATTAGAATGGAGACTTTTTATAAATTCCTCCAGTAGAATTTTAAAAGCTGTGTTACTGAATATTGGTAACAATATAGCTTCCGTTCCTATAGTCCATTCAATCAAACTTACTGAAAGTTATGAAAATATGACGAATTGCTGGATGGAATAAATTACTATACCCACAATTGGAGGATGTGTGGTGACTTAAAGGTAAGATCATTTTACACTTGGCATTTATAAACTCTTTGAAATTGACGTTTTGACTTTTAATTGTTAATACTTGTATACACCTTTTGGTTAACTTACATTTTACAAGAATGCAAATCTAGAAATCATGAGTCATTTTTGAGTTATATGTTTTTGTTGAAGTGTGTCCCTATAGGTTAATGCATCCTTTTGGATTAATGGGAAAGTTATCCTAATTGAAAAGGCATACAACATACTCGTAACTCAATAAACTTAAAATAAGATGTAAATATATCCAATTAGTTCCAATACAATGACGTAACGCATCGGCATACAGGATTTTTCAGTACATATTCATATTCTTATTGTTTTAAGAAATATTCCTTTCAATTTGTTTTTAGAAATATTACACTTTGAATTTACATTCGCTGCTAAATTTCTTTGGAGGTAGTATCTCTTATATTTGGGAAGGAAACAGGCTGCACGAAGCATCCCTGTTTCCTATGTTTCTGGGACAGTGGGGCAGATAGTATGCACTATGAGAAGAAGGTTTGGCCTCCACGAGAAGCATTTAGAATTGGATCAAACAATGTGATAGCTTAATATTTAGTGCCTACTCACAAAATACTGCTTCCTCCATTACATATAAAGCTCGACATAATGAAAAGTTATTTCAAAACCCTTAATAAAGAAGGCCAAGATTTTAAATTACTTTTTCAAAAATTTCCATAAATCATGAGGGAATTTTTGATGGACCTCACTCAGATCAGGAACATGATGAGAGATCAGCAGTTTGAAGCATCAATGACGGACATAGACAAGGATGCCTGGAAATCTTTCAAAGCTCTAGTTAACAATTTTCTAGGCAGTAAAAGAAGCCCAGAATATGTTGCCCTAGTCAATCATCTCTTAACAAGTCTCAAACATCTGGGAGATCGAATGTCCATAAAGATACACTTTTTATAGTCCCATCTGGATTATTTTCCCGACAACTGCGGGGATTACAGTAAGGAACAGGGAAAAAGATTCCACCAGGATATAAAAACAATGTAATCGAGGTACCAGAGTAAATGGGACGTAAACATGCTTGCTGACTAGTGTTGGTGTTTCAAACGTGATGCACCCACCAGAGGAGAGGCACAAACGAAAATCGTCAAGGGCGTCTTTTCTTGGAAATTAGAATTATTTTCTTTATTTTGCATTCTTTAATTTTGTTTTATTAAAAGGATTATAGTTTACATACGTTTGAGCCTGTTTCTATGATATAACAATAATAATGCATTAAATAGAGAAAGGTTTTGGAGTATTTTTCTCAAGAAAATGAGGTAATCTCAATGAAAATGGTGGATACTGTACTGAGAAAATCTGACTAGATTGAACAAAAAAACATTCATTTTTGAGCTCAGGAGGTTTGATTCATTAAGAAACCACAAAGAAATCCTGAGGAACATAAAAATCTTTTTCAAACGCAGGCCTGTGTAATCAATCAATTAATTTGTAACGCGAGAATATTCATTGGAACTCCCCCCTAATACATTAATAATACCTTTTCTTTCAAATTTCCCCCGCAAGAGCACGCACATACAAACACACACCTTTCGTAATCTGCATAGAAGCTTTTTACTTAGTCTACTTGTGCAGAACGCCACTTCGAATAATGCTAGTTACTTTTTCTCTCACAATTATTCTCGGCAATCATTCTATACGAGAATAGATCATAACTCCTGTTCTTCTCTTATTGCAGACCCCAACTCACATTCCATCATAGCTCTTTCCTACTAATTATAATTACTACACCTTCACCACATAATTATATTTATACACTCACA
Organism: Ceratothoa steindachneri; assembly: GCA_963969495.1. Taxonomy (NCBI): domain Eukaryota; kingdom Metazoa; phylum Arthropoda; class Malacostraca; order Isopoda; family Cymothoidae; genus Ceratothoa; species Ceratothoa steindachneri. The sequence goes on from OZ018325.1 coordinate 122,521,864, forward strand.
TTTAATCTCGTATGCTCACGTATATCACTTGGTTATGTGCATAATTCCCTTCACCTATGTTCCTGGTCGTATAATCGCATGTAACCACTCGTACTCGCATAATTATATCACTTGTATTATATTTCATTCTCAACCGCTTACTTATCTTTAAGATTCTCTGTATATCATAAGAATTGAATTTCTCAATTATCATTTGTGTACTAAAATTAATTTAAGAAAATTAACCTCAAATCCATACTATCTTGTAAAATTATAATATATACTATTTTTTTTCATATCGAGTCATTCTATTCCTTGAGTAGCTTGAGATCCAATGCACGTTAGGGTTGCAGGTCGATCATTCAACTCAAATAACAAATTTATGCACGTACTGACTATTGCAACTCTATCTAAGGAAACTAAATCATCCATTCATTAGTCAGAACCTCTAAACCATGATCAATGAAGGAAATCTAAAAAACCCCCTCTGCAATTCTCCTTTACCACCGTCGGAGCCGATCTCAGGCAGCTCAACGGAAGATAAGGAGGTTCCCTACCCACTGTGCTTTCGCAGGGGACCATCCAAACCTCTCTGACCGGAGAGGAGGCTTACTACTCTCCTGGGCCTAAGGGTGCAGCGACTTCCCCCCCAACCTCGGCTCTGGGGCGACTCACTCTTACGAACAGGGGCTCCCCCGTATGGGGAGTCCATGGCAAAAACAAAATTTGCAAGTGCGGAGAGTGGAGCCTCGATTACGTCGGCGCCCCTCACTCAGAGACTACCAGGCGTTTTCGAGCCTGCTGGCTTCAAACGGTTTCAGGGTTTTCATTCCACCCATGGCAGTATGTTGGCCAAGGGCACCATGATCCATCAGAGGAGAGCACTAGTTGCGTGATTGGTAGAGAGCCGAATGTGACCTGTTTATCGGACTGGAGCCTTCTGGCGAATGCGTCGAATCCCTCCGAGGAGGCCATGATTAGTGCCCTTCAGACACTTGATGGAACGCCTGTGAGTGTGACGCCGCACTCTACCATGAACTTCGTGAAAGGAGTGGTTTATGCGAGGGACCTCGTGGACTACTCAAAAGATGATATCACTTTAGAGCTGGCCGACCATGGAGAGTGCAAGGTCGAACGTGTGATGAGAAAACAGGGAGGGGCCTCGTGACCCACACCTACACTCTTAGTCACGTTCGACTGTGACAAGCTCCCTCAGTAGGTGCGTGCCGGTTGGTATCGCTACCGCGTGAAGGCATTCGTGACATTGGCGTGGAGTTAATACTACTGCCACCGCTTCGGCCATACGATTCGCTCATGTAGATGTGCAAAGTCGGGGTTACCAGAAATCTTCGTAAGTTGCTCTAAGAGCGCACACGATAATACCAAATCGTGTGTGGACAAGTGTGTAAACTGTGGAGTGCTGTTCCCCGCCTCCTCAAAGCAATGTGGTACGTATCACCTTGAGAAGGAAATCCTGGCCGTTCAGGCACAGGATCGTCTCTCATTTCGCGAGGCTAATGACTTAGTCCTGGCGCGCCCGGTGCTGCCTGGGATTTCGTATGCCTCAATGTTAAAAAAGTCACCCTCTGTTCCTGGCCCCTCCAGTCCTAGGAGCACGGTCGTTTCTGCGCCCATTTGGAACCCTTCTGTGGTGTGGGTTCTACCCATCCCGGGCGCATCCCTGGTAAAGCTGGCGGCACAAAGGGTTCAAACCCAGCCTCAGCTAAAACCAGCGGTCTCCCATTTCCGTAAGGCGAAACGGCCGCGAACCTCGACCGAATCGTTAGACTCACAGGAGGAAACACACTTAAGTTGGTCGTGAGTCCATCTTCCGCGGTTCCTAAAGTTGCCCCCTAGGGGAGAACAACACTAAAGGAGTTCGACTCCGAAGCCCACACCGAGTGCTAGGCTGGGTGACTCGAAGGTGGTGGATCCTCCAAAGGAGGAACCCTCACCAAAGTTTTCAAGGCGGAGGGAGGAAAAGACTCACATGGTCGACCTCTCCCAAAAACTCTTCGAAGGCGACAACGATTTCAGGAGATTTTCCAGCCAAAAGCGCCCGAAGTTCTACCTTTAGGAAGCGTATGGCCATTCTTGTGAGGTTTTTCTCTTCGAAGATGGTCCCCGTTTCTCCTCTGAGCTATGCTTGAAGGGCATATTCCTTTAATGGAATTACCGCAGACTTCAGGCCATCTTGGAGTATCTGTGGAAGCTCGTTTTCTCCTGTTTTTCCTTAGCTATCTTTTTTCCAGGAGATCATGCTGGGCTCGTGCGCTCTGCCCACCCTCCTAGAGTATAAGAGTTTTGTGACCCGACCCACCACCATTGGATGGGGGCCGGGAAGGAGGGTGCACCATTTATAACCGGCATGATGTTGCCGTCCTGCTCTTTGCTTTGACTACCTTCTTTAAGGCAGAAGCTGTGCAACTACACCTGGACAGGAGGTATACTGTTATTTCTGCCTACGTTTCACATGCGCTGTAAGCGCCACCCGAACGATTTCACTGTCGGTGAATTTCGTCGGGTTATGGCTAGGTTCCTGTATGGTTCGAAGCACGCCCGTCATTCTTCCTGGCGGGATTACGTGTTTTCAGTTAACGGAAAGACCCCTCTACAGGAGGTGTGGAAGCGAGTCAAAAGGACTTGGGGCAAGTTCTCGCAGGACTTTACTTCCAGAGGGGGAGAACCCTTCAACGACAGGTTTACTTTGAGTGAATTTCGTTATGCTCTCGCTAAGTGCGCAGACACCTTTAATGTTCCGGATGATGTCCCGTACGCCATGCTTCGACACCTGGGTGAGCGAGGCATGGCCTTTCTATTAGATTTGTTCAACAGTATCTTGGTAGAGAGTATCCTCCCAGACTCCTGGCAAATTGCTACTGTACTCTCTTTTAGCAAACTGGGTAGAGATCACTCTACCTGGGCCGGTTTCCGCCCAATGTATCTAACCTCCTACGTGTGAAAGTTGATGGAGAAATTGGTAAATGTTAGATTAGCCTTTTTTCTGCACAGTGTGGCTTCCGCAAGTTCCAGGCCATGTTGGATGCTCTGCTCTGAATGGAAAATGCCGTCTGTGAGGCCTTCCTTCGTAGACAGCACTACGCCACGGTGTTTATCGATCTGGAGTAGCCTTATTAAACCGCATGGCGATACAGTATCATGGAGACTCTCCACACGATGGAAATGAAGGGACGCCTCCCTATCTTTATATCTGAATTATTGCCAGATCGTCGATTCAGCTTACGGGTGGGGGAAGCTCTCTCCGGCCCAATGGAGCAGAACGAGGGGGTCCTGCATGGAAGTGTCGTCAGTGCCACACTCTTTGCCCTGAGCATCATCAGAATTACCTCGGTGCTACCGGAAGATATTCTTGCTACGCTCTACGTGGCCAACCTTTTTATCTCTTTTGGCGCAACCCAGATGTCAACTCTGGAGCGTCGATTCCAACAGGCATTGAACCGCGTCTCTCCCTATTTCGAAGCGTACAGTCTTCGGTTTCCTTGGCCGAGACTACATAAGTTACTGCACTTCTGCCGCCATGCACGGCTCTACTTTAACCAAGGCTTGTTTCTAAATGGGGTTCGCCGAGAAGTGGTGGACTCTCACCGTTTCCTTAATCTTGTATTTGACCTACGCCTCACCTGGGAGTGTCATATTCGTAGCCTTAGGTTTTCTTGTACCCGCGCCATGGATATTCTTCGCTCCGTGATATGGCTACTTTTTTATCGATCCTCTGTTCATTCGAAGCTCGACTACGGATGCGAGTTTTATGCATCCGCAGCTCACTGTGTATTGCGAAAAGTCGACTCGATCCACCATCTCAGCATTCGCCTGGCGACCTGTGCCTTTCACATGTCCCCCATTGAGAGCCTACTTGTCGATGCTGGGGAGATACCACTGACTCTGGTCCGTGCAGAGTGCGTTATTCGCCTGTACGTGCGAGCCTGGCGCCTCTCTCAGTCACTAAACGCTCTCACTGCATCCGCAGCTGATCTCGACGGTGTCTATCTCCATGAGAGACGTCATTCACACCCTATTCCCTTCGGATTTAGGGCTAGGAAACTCCTTCGAGAGCTTATTATAGCTCTCGGCCCGGTGGCGCTCCTGGTTCTGCCCACAACGCCACCATGGAGGTTACCACCTCTGACTATTTGTTGCCACGCCTCTGCTCCCAAAGCTTTTACATGGCCGGGAGTATTTCGTTCGGTCTTTTTAGAACACACTCCATGTCACGCTGGAGCTCTGCTAGTGTATACGGATGACTCCATTTCGCAATAAGTGGTCATTTTCCCCTCTGTTTTCCTTCTGTTTGAAGTCAGCGGGGCTTTGCCACTGGCTACGTCTGACTTGAAGGTCGAGCTGGTTGAAACACATTGCTCGGTACGTGCCAGTTTCGGAGACCGGATTGCGTTTTATAGCGACTCACAAAGCGCCCTGAGTGCTCTTTTGGCATTGTGATCTCCGCATCCCCTGGTTCGTGATATCTGTAACGTTACGGTCTTGGCGAGCCGGGCGGATGTCGAGATTATCTTCTGCTCTCTCTTGTCCCTTGTACTCGGGACGGGTTCATTTACACATACTTGCTGACTATATGATATTCTGGAGGAGCCTGGACCCTTTCGCATTATTTAAATATTTTTTGTAGGTCGCATGTTCCTGCGCCAGCGCGAGGCTGGCCTACCTTTGACACCAGAGCGCACTTCCTTCTTGTTGCCTTTTTGCTTTCTTTCTTTATTTATTTTCTCTTAGCCTGTGCCTGTGTTTAGCCTTTGTTTTTCTTTTATCTTTGTTATTTGTTATTTACATATTGTTATTTTTTTTCTAACCTAGCTGTGATGTGAGTACGGCGACTTTTGTCCCAATAGACAGTCGACAGATGGGCTCTCAAAATTTAAAAAAAAAATAAAAAATGTACGACATGAGACGTCCTATGCCTCAAAATGTAAATAGGCACCTTTTGCTCCTCGCACCGCCATGCCAATCAATACGGTCACTCCCGCACCCATTCGGAACCCTTTTGCCTGTTATATCCCACTTTTGGGCCATCACTGGCATAGCTAGGGCTCCTCGGGCTCACGCCCCACCTCAACCAAAACTAGAGGTTCTCCGTGTGACTGATTCATAACGTCGAAACAGAGCTCGCCACCGCCCAAGGCTGGACGTGCTGAATCTGAGACGCGGGACCTTTCAAAAGAGGGAGCCCTGCCCGCCAAGAGTTCTGAAGCATATGGAGTAAAAGACTCCCGTTACAAGCAAAACCTCTCCAATTAACTCTTCGAAAGAGACAGTGCCTTCAACGTCCAAAAGCTCCTGAAGTTCTGCCTCTGAGCAGCATTTGGCCATTCCTGTGAGGATCTTCACATCGAAGAGGGCCGCCGCGTTTCCTCTGAGCTAGGCCTGAAGGCATATTCCTTCAAGTGATTTTTTGATGGAGTACTTCCGTGCACCTTACTGCGATGACTGCTTTGCCTCCCAAATTTTAGGCATATACCTATAGAGTGTCTCAGTTTTGAAGATCTTCGCGCACATTACCTGTCCCGGTGCCGGGACAAGTGGGGTTTCTCACGTTTGTCGCTTGTAGTCCGGACTGATTCGTGTACACCGGAATATGGACTATTTGACGTTTTGAGCAGGAGATCCTCGTCCAATTTATTCGACTTTTGTTTGTGTTGGGTCCATAATCTGGCACCGCGGGAAGGGTGTCTCCTTCCGACGCTGGAGGATTCCACCTTTGTTTTCTTCTTTTAGTTGCTTGTTACCTTTTTATCTTTTGGAGATGGGATTTTTTATTTTGTTGTTTTTGTTATTTGTTCCTTGCTTTTCCTGGTTTTGTTTTAAATAAATAGCCTAAGATTAGCCTAGCTGCTTTTTTTACAACTATTATCCCTTGTTGGCAGTCCCCAGATGGGCACTATTAAAAAGGTTTTAGTATTAACAGTAGTAGTATTTGTATTATTATTGCTATTATTGCTACAAGGATCAATAGTAATAGTTCAGTAGTATTATTATAGTATTCCAGACTAGCCGGATCCGTAGATCTAATCTTATACTTGTTATAAGTGAAAGATTGAGGGAAGATTAGGTGTGCTCTCAATTGCATTTACAAAAGAGGTAAAAATTAGTTCTACATATACTCGCATCAACACGTACGAGGTTATTTTTCTCAACTAATATGTTAGTAACTATCACGTCTTTCAGTGGGTATTAGATCATTTTCTTTGTTTTTAATAGATAAAACTACATTACGTTTGACACCACTCCTAAACATAATATGAAGCGAGCTTTGTAATTTTATGTTTAGCTACAATTTAGGCAATTTTCGATCTTTGATTCTATTTGTATTATTTTTTCCATTGGTGATCAACTCCTACTTAGGTCAGTGTTTGTAATCAGGCCTTGTTTCGATTCAAGTATAAAACCATTTCATCTTTTATTATATTCTGGTGCTCGTTCGAATTTATATAATCCAATCCCTTGATTATCTTAAATGTTTCGATCAGCTGGCGAGGCACCCGACAATTTCGGAGAGAAATCAATTTAAATGCCTTTTGTCTTTCCTCATACGGCAGCCTTATGGTCTCTTGTAGCCGCTCCATGGACATTCTTCGTGCCGTGACGTTCAGCACCTGGGGTGCTGATAGGGCTATTGCCTTTTCAATCGATCCTTTTTTCGTTCGAAGCTTGACTACTCATGCAAGTTTTATGCATACGCAGCGAAGCGTGTATTGCGGAAGGTGGATTCGATCCAATATACAGAACTTTGCCTGGCGACTGGTGACTTCCGCACGTCCCCAATTTTGAGCCTACTTGTCGATGCTGGAGAGATGCCACTCGCTCTGCGCCGTACAGGCATAATTTGCCTGTACGCCCGAGTCCGGCGCCTCCTTCAGTCACCAAGAGCTCTCACTGCATCCGCAGAAAATCTCGACGGTGCCTATGCCGCCGAGAGACGCCAGTCATAGCCTAAGTCCTTTGGATTTAGGGCTAGGAAACTCCTTTGAGAGCTCGGGAATAAGCGCGTTGATGAGTGCGCCAAAGAGTCGGTGAGGACTGGGCGATCAGACCAGCGTTTCGCTCTTTCTCACATCAATTACATGGCAGGAATACGTGCAGCCGCTTGGCAAAGAAGATAGGAGACACCGAGGAGAATTTAAAGTAGTGTGCCATTGCGCCGCGACTGTTTCCCCAATGCCGCGACGGCTTCAGGTTGCTTTCTGTCGTCTCCGAATTGGACACACTCTCGGGACGCACCGCCATTCAATGTAGTGCTCGCCTGCGCCTTACTGTGAAGACTGCGTTCTCCCCCAGACTGTTCGGTATATTCTTGTTGAATGTCCCAGTCTGGGTGATCTTCGCGCACGTCACCTGTCTCGGTACCGGGACGAGCACGGTTGCTACCGCTTGTCCCTTGTACTTGGGACGGGTACGTGTACACAGACTTGCGGACTGTATGACTTTTTGGAGGCGGCTGGCCTCCAACACTGTATTTGACTCTTTGTTGTAGGTCGCATGTTGCTGCACCGGGGGGAGGTCAGCCTACCCCGGACGCCGAAGTGCGCTTCCTTCTTGTTGCTTTTTTGCTTATCTTGTTTTATTTTTTTGTTTTTTTATCTTGTGTCTTGACTTTGTTCTTGTTTTATTTTTATTTATTTACTTTTTTTTAGTCTAGCCTAGTATTAGGCTTTGTGTGAATTACGGGGACGTTTTGCCCTGTTAGGAAGTCGCCGGATGGTCTTTTAATTTATTTTTTTTTAAATCCCTCATCCGGTAGGTTACGAAGTTCTGCAATAGGTTTTGTCCCACGACGTTACACCCTATTTAATATATCGATATCTTAAGCACCATGCTTAAAAAATTTTAAGTCGTTAGGAACTAGTACCTCAATTAGGAGCTTTTTTGTTGCGGACTCTAATACGTCTTCTCCTAAAGTAGAATTAAACTAGCAATTGTGCAAAGCAATGTTCATCACGTTACACTTATTTTAAAATGAAGCTGCTAAGTTTTCGACCATCTAAAGAATGCATTTAAATCCTGTTGAATTTTTCCCCTGTCGAGTCTGTTATGCGCTTTATGTCCTAACTCGGTATCATCGGGGAAAAAAAAGTTATTTAACATAACAAAGTCACGGTCAAAATCGCTTGTGAAAAGTAACGGACCCAAGAGCGAACCCTGCGGAACGCCGATACTCACAGAAGTGAGTTAGGAGAGATCTGAAAGGAAAGTGGAGCATGTAGATAAGATTGAAAATAGTAGAAGATATAAAGCGGCAGGTCCTGCAAAAAGTAAGGTTAGGGAGGGTGGGCAACTGCGGGGACTAGGCCTGGGAGTATATGCCGCTCCTCCAGTTACTAGGTGTGGCAGCCTATAGTGATAGCCCTCTGCAGGCGTTTTGGTCATAGAACGTACATCGAGACTAGCTTATAATGTAATTAGAAATCTAAATTTATCTAATTAGAACTAACTATCATATAACGAATTTGAATTAATCATTGATAATAAAGAATTATTCTAATAAACATTATTCTAATAATAATAATGATAATAATAATAATGATGATAATAATGATACTGATAATATAGCGATAATAATAATAACGACAATGATGAAAACCGTAATTATTAAAGTAATAGATTAGGGATGATAGTGGTATATAATAATAAAATAAATAGTAATAATAATCATACCAAAGTCATAGGAATAATTTATCTTCAAAGAGTTTTGTCAAATCGATACGAGCTTGATGGGGAAACCAAGACGGTATACAAATGCGGTGACATCGGCAAATTCTTTTATAGCCCCACGACTCGAGTGATGAAGAAATACAGACGCTGCAGCACGCCCACGCCCACGCCTACACCCGGAACAACATCCACCTCACCACCACCATCCTGTGCACCCTGCAGGACCTGGCAGCTCAGGGCAGGCGTGTCCGGCTCCACTGGATTCCCAGCCACGTTGGCGTGCGCGGCAACGATGCTGCCAAGCGAGCCGCCCACGGCCCCACCATCACCTGGACCGTGCGCCCCAGCCTGCAGCAGCTCAAGGTGCAGGCTAAACGCAGGGCCGCCCACAACGCCCACCAGCAGCACCAAGAATGGGAAGCAACTAAGAGGCAAGCGGCGTGGTATGCTGCAGCCACAGCCTACCACCCACTGGACTCATCCTTCCAGCAGCCCAGAGCGAACGGCGTGCTGCTACAGCGTGTGAGGCTGGGCTACTCCACTCGGGAAGAGCTGCGCGCCGACTTTGTAGCAGGAAGGTGCGAACACTGCGGCGGCCGCTCCCGGCGCCTACTGGTGCACTACCTCCTCTCCTGCCCAGCCACCGCCAGCCTCAGGCTAGAGCGAGCGCCAGCCCCTCCCCCTGTAAGAGGCGCCCTACTGAGGGCGCGAGAGGCAAGAGCCGCCCAGGTGGTCCACCACACCCCAACAAACGAGCTGCTGGGGGTGCTGAGAACAGCATCCTCTCCGCGCTGATCGCCGCCGGCGCCCAGCCGATAAGACACGCGTGGGACGCTCCGCTGCGTCTTACTGCACGCCAACACTGACGGGCTTCCCGCTTTGTGTAATGTGTACGCTTATACTACGTGTATTTATATATTATTGTATCATACTATTACTGTATTTGTATTGGATTATTTTTGTATTTGTATTAGATTATGTATAAATGTACGCTATTGCACAATAAACCTATACAATCAAAATGATGATGGAAAGTCCTTCCATTTAACCTTGCCATAGTGGAACGGGAAATTCTCGAATACCTTCCTTTATCACCCGAAAATGTTCGTACAGGAATAGCTTAGTTCCATAACCAATTAATAGTGGCTGATCCAGGATAGAAATTGGGGGGCTGGGAGAGACTAACCTGAATTGCTCCATCTGCGGAGTCTGAGAAAAGGACATTGATCATTAATAATGGTTATCTTACACTAACACTCTCGGATTCGAATTTTTTCACACATCAGAAAATTAGGTATTGTGGTTTATTGTAGTTTTTGGAGGTCAGCTAAGGTATAATACCGCATTTAATAATATTTTTGGAGATTTACCAGAGTTTTAGAATGTATCATATAAGATACATTCGATCGCAATGGTAAAAACACCCTGTTTTTAAATATATATTCTATATTATTTCATAATTCTTTCTGGATAGCAGAATATATGTATTGCTTAAAAATGAAATATAAACACAAAGGGGTCTGAAATTGGGGGGGTACCCCCCTCCCCCTTGATCCGCACCTGGCAATTAGGATTAGGTTCTAGCTGCAAAACTACAAACAGTGAACACCTGTTCAATTGCCTTTAGACCCCAAACTTTTGGGACAATATTAGAGGCAAATTTTAAAGAAATTTTCATTGAAATTAAACGTATTTATAAGGAAAACTTAGATCGTCGACCACAGACCAAAAGACTGCCTGCGAGGCACAAGCTCCTCTTTTTATTTCTATATATTTTTCGAAAATTATTTTAGACAGAAAATCTAAGTTTGTTTTAATATGAAAAAAATAATAAAGTGTTAATTCAGTCACTTGACAAACTAGAATTAAAGAAAATAAAAATACCAAGCATTTTCTATCGCTGAGAACTCGAGTTGGTAAAAAGAAAGAAAAATGAAACCTTAAGCATTTCGTTTTTGTAATAAATAAAAAATTACTAAGCATTTTGACGTTTTGCGTTATTCTCTCTCAAATGGTTTAGATTCACAGGAGGGTATCTAGACACCCAGCAGGGAAAAAAATAAGACTTGTGGAAGGGCGGATGAGCTTCTTGTGAGCCAAACGCCATCTAGCTCCCACAAACCATGTTCGGGAGCGCCTATAGGCGAGCACCAACAGACCGGTGTCCCGGCAGCTCCCTGGGGCCGAGGATGAAGCCAGGTCGTCTCGAGCCTCTCCTGCCACCAGGGTCCTTCTCCCCTCGGTCAAGATTTGGTCCGAAGACTGCACACATTCCTACCCGTTTAAAACTAGTGCAGATTGATGCCCGCAAGAGGGCATTAGTCATCATCGATCTCGATTGACTTCCCCAACACCAACAGATGTTAGTATTTTTTCAAGTTTTGGACAGTACTGTATACACAAATATACTTATCCACATAAAATAATGCATTTTTCGGCATTTTAAAATGTACTTCTCCATATACTTAAGTGTAGTTAAACATGTCGTGAATTGTACTACTACATATATTGAAATTTATATTTGCTATGTTACTTTTCGATATGCTAAATTGTACTAATTCTTATACTAAAATATGTTTTGAAATTTTTAAAATGCACAAAAAAGTCCTCAGTTAAAAAATGTATAAGTCCAGTGCCATGAATATATGTAAAATTGGTATATTGGAACTTACTTTGGCAGGTACTCCAAAATCCACCAAAATCCATTCTCCCGCTTCCTTCCTTCCAGCACACCACGCCTGCCCGTTGGGAAAACTGAGACGCGCATTCTTAACACGACATCCATTGTCCCAGGATACGGGATAAGAAGAGGAAGCTAATATCTGCCAGTCGAAGACATCTCCAGATGTAAGCCCCAGTGGTGAGAAGCAAGCTTTGAGGAAAAAAAAATAGACAAGTTTGAATAGAAAATAGAGAAAGAAGATTCTTAAAAACGCAATGATAATTTTATGTTCGTGTCCGCTAAGACGACATTCCTTCGCTTTCACGGGATGCTCACGTCTCCAATGTTCCCCTTAGCGTCCACTGCCTCCTCTACTGAGGATCACTGGCAGAGTTGTACGCTATCGGGGAAGCCACCCGCATCACCTACCTACTCACTTTTACTGGATTTTTTTCATTCACGGATGCCCGAAGTAAGATCTCTACTCTATCCCACTACATTCATACCCGGCTTCTGTTCTGTGAGATCCGACAGCTTATACACGAGCTTTCAGTCTCATCCGATAATGTTGTTACCTTGTGATTCCTAGCAACAAAGCAGCTAATCCAGCTGACCCTTCACCATCTGCTCCAGCATGCCCACTCGCCCTCCAATTATGATCTTCCACATGTGAAGATGATCATTAATTCGCAATGGCTTCCGGCCTGGCAAACTCCGCCTCTCACCAAGCTTAAATACATTAAACGACTCTTCGGTGCCTCATCATTTGACCTCTCCCCTCATAAAGAGATGGTGTTGGCCCGCCCATTTCTGGGTTATGCCAAGCTTACCCATAAATGTCCCCAATCTGAGCATTTACGTCTGATCCTCGCTGAAATCCTCCGATGTTCGGAAAATAATTTTTTTTTACTTCCTCGCTGCTACCCTTCTTCCTCCTATGTAGTCTCACTTGTGTTCTCCTCTCACTCTTCCGCCCAAAACTTCCTTTCCCTATCTACACCCTTGCCAGCTTCACTGAGTGGGACACATTGGGGTCAATCGGGAGTCTATCCCCTCCCATTGAAAAAAATATGCTAATGAACTGATTTTAGTGGCTTTGAGTGCTCTGCAGTGGGGGTGCCATGTGTTGTCTGTTACACCTGGTAACTGGATGAGCAGGACGCCATAATGACCCGACTGCAAATAGAGAAGGCCTCGCTTACTGAGTTGACGAACTCGTTGAGAGGGACTGTGGAAGTTGGTGCATTTCTTTATGGTTCCTCTTACTACCCCCTTTTTACTAAGAATATGCCCTGAACCTTTCTTTACCCGCAGGAAGGTGGATGGTGTAGCCTGGGATCCACCTCTGCAATAACTGAAACCTAGAGAACCAGCATGGTCTCCCAGTCTAAGGACCTGCAGGAGGATGCCCTGTGTAGATAGACTGAGGGTATTAAATATGTTCTCGTTCGAAAGGAGGTGTGTGAGAGGGGATATGATTGAGCTCTTTAAAAATTTTTCTAGGATAGATAAATTGGATGTTAGCAAGTTTTTTGAGTTAGATGATGGAAATCGGACTAGAGGTCACCACTTGAAAATTAAAAAGCAAGGGTGTAGGTTGGATTTAAGAAAATATTTTTTCACCAATAGATTGGTGGGCTTCTGGAAAAAATTGCCGCGGAGGGTAGTAGGTAGTCCAAATTTAAATGTATTTAAGAGTAGGTTGAATGAGTTTATGGGGAGGAAAGATTGTGATGGTTCCTAAGTTTTGTATATATTAATATTGTTTGTATATATCTATAGCTGCATGATTTAGTTCTTGACAAGCCTTGATTGGTGATACCCTTGTTTCTGGACGCAATCCTCTGGATGTAGTTTTCTTGGGAGTTTGGGTGCCTTAAAAAAGAGGCCGTTTGACTCGGATGACCTATGATGGGCCCTTGTGGCTTTTGTCATCTGTTATATTATATTGTGGGGGACTTTGATTTTGTCTTCCCCTGGTGATGGTGCTTTTTGTTTTTGATCCGCTCGTGTGGCTAGTTTAAATTGTATATTGTGGGCGCGTGATCTGACACAATCCTATGGATCGTTTATAAAGTAGTTGCATGATCTGATATAGTCCTATGTGGGTGGATTTTGACGGATGCGGATGACCTTTGATAGGCAGGCCCTTGTGGCTTTTGTCATCCGTGAAATTATGTTATGTTATGTTATGACTGTTGCACCCAATATCCGGAAGAACTACACGTCGTCACGACCCCAGTGAAAATAGGCAAGGTCCCGCTCACTAGGTTAAATTAAACTCTTTGAGGAAACTGGAGAAGTTAGTACGCTTCCTCATTGTCCTTCTAAGCGCCCATTTTTCTTTGCGACCTTTTTCCCTTTTATTTGCTACAGGCTTAAGTACTTGACTAATTACTTTATGCCGTATCAGAAGAGAGGATTAGAACCTCTATAAATAATGTCGTTTAAGTTTTTAACGCTTGCAGCTTACAAGTGACCAGGACTTGATAGGTCCTGGGCGTTGGGGTGCGATTAGTAAGAAAAATGGTTAACGTCCCCAAAACAGCTTCACTACTCTATTGCTTAGGGTGGCCGGGCTTTATTGCCTTGTTGGCTTTCAGGCAAACAAAAGGTCTCTGGGTCCGGTTTCTGGTTTTGCCACAAATATATCATAAGATCCTGGTCGTTCTCTCAGCTATTAGTACGACCTAGTAAGGAAATCCGCCTGACTATCTGGCTGCTCAGTTGGACATGCTTCTTTTGGGAATCAAACGTCCAGTAAAAAATTTCTAGGTAGTGTGCGGCGCTCTACATATGCGAACAACACTCTTTAACACACCCAATGTGGAGACCTGAAAAGTCTGTAAATCTGAGATGAGATAGGCGGGAACGGCCGGACGCGGAATATAGCGCACCATCTCCGGTTTTTTTTCAAGTGGTCATAAGTTTTTGGCAAATTCTTCAAAATTTCCGATTAAGTTACCATAAACGAAACGTTTTTTGGAGCCGTCATCGGGCGGTTCATTTACTTTATCAAGGGCCTACAATCGACGAAACTAGCAGAAGATAATCTCTACATCCGACTGGCTCGCAGAAACCGTGGCATCGCGGATACCACGAAACAGGGCGTACGGAGATTTCAACGTAGCGACAGCGTTCAGGACGCTTTGTGAGTTGCAATATATCCGGTCAACGAACGGGACACAACGCGTTATTCTCTCTTACCGAGCAATGTACATATTGCAACCAGCTCAGCCGTAAAGAGAGACACCGCGCCCAACAGTAGCATGCTGACTTCAAACAGAGGGGATACGACGTGGAAGCCGAGCCCCTCTTCAGATATGGGGTCATCCGTGGACACTTGCAGCGTGACACGAAGTATGCTCCCAAAAGCTCGAACGCAATACTTTCGGCGCTGCAGAATTTTCTGACGGCTTACGGTAGACAGATAAATGAAGCTAGGAGTGTGGTGTATTAACAAATCATGAACTTCAACAAAGTGCAACACTTTCTTTCATGGTTTTGTTAATACCTTACGCTCCTTCTGGATTCAAGTTTTTGTCTACCGTAAGCGGACTAATTCTGCAGCGCCGAGCGTTTTTATCCTTTTCTTCCTGCGCTTCGCCTGATTAGTTCTGAATTTCTTTAACCAGAAATTTATAACAATTTTGACATAGGAAACAAACTATGTTGTCCTCTCCATTACCTCGCTAAATGTCTTAAGTTAGCACAAAAGTCTTTTTACCCTGTCACACCTCACCTTCCTTTTACTAACAAAAATACGTTCCTACTTACCTTTAATCCATATTTTGTTACGCTCTCTGGTAGTTTAAAAGCATGAGGAATTTCTAATGTATTTAATTATAAAAATACAATTTATAAACCCTTAGTCCAGAATGTTCCTTTCACTATTGGCGAAATATATTGCGTAAAATGTATAGCTCATTCGAAATCAAGCAAATATCTGTCAAAACGTATACTTCAACACAAATATAATCTCTTACGTAATGAAGAGAGTAGTGCATATCATATACATATGCCTCCACCATAAAATCGACGGGTACTCAGCTAAAATTATCTGTGAAACTAAAGATACTATTGCGCGCAATGTTATCGAATCGTCATACATTAGCAAAGTCCCTAATTTTAATTTAAGTCTTCGTTTGTATAAACTCGATGAATATATTTTAAATTGCATTCAGACAACAATGTCAAAACGTTTTTCGTGTAATTAACTATATAATATTTATTTAATTTTTCTCGTTTCCTGCTTGCTTTCCTTCTTTTTTTTCTATATGTACATATGTGTAATAATAAGTGTATACGTATGTCTGAAAGAGTATATATATATATATATATATATATATATATATATATATATATATATATATATATATATATATATATATATATATATATATATATATATATAAGCGAAAGAACTCAATAGCGAGTTATGGTATATGATAGTGAAACCACTGTATAGGAGCATAGAGTATAATTACGAAACTAGTTTCGCTATGAAGTTTACCATACCCTCTTCAGTTGTAAAGTGAGAATGGAATGAACAACATAAGTTACTAAATAACTCAAAATCACAGCAAAAAACAACAACAACAAAAACAGAGAAAAGGGGGTCATTAATCAAGAGGTGTGGTTCTAAGATCATTAACTAAACTCTTTACAATTAGGTTCTGGGAAGAGGAGCTACATTAAATTGACCATTCGAAAGATTGAAATTAGCAATTTCTCCTATTAGTATTGATTCTAAAATTGTTCTTTTACGAAAATCTTTTCAATTATATATAATTTGGGCCTTTGAATCATCTATTTGGTGGTTGTAGTTGCTAATATGGTTAAAAATACGGGATGTAATACTGCCTCGCCTGTCATCACCTTTGTGTTCGTATATTCGTTTAACGTTCTCCCAGTCTCTCCTATTTAGAATGAGGGACACTTAGTGGATTCCCACGGGATTACATATACACCTGCCTCATTTGGCTGATCCATGGGATTGGTCGAAGGGAAAGATTTAAGGATGGAAAAAGGGTATTTAAACGACGCTCGA
Source organism: Ceratothoa steindachneri (assembly GCA_963969495.1). Lineage (NCBI taxonomy): Eukaryota > Metazoa > Arthropoda > Malacostraca > Isopoda > Cymothoidae > Ceratothoa > Ceratothoa steindachneri. The sequence continues at coordinate 122,538,237 of OZ018325.1, forward strand.
TCTGGAGAAATAACTGTTTACTCTTTCGAGGAGGGGAGAGAACGGAAGGGATAGACAATTCGTGTTCCTCACTTTGTTTTTATCCTTGTGATGGTAGTATGGAGATTTTACTTTGGATAAACTCTCATTGATGAAATGGAGGGGATAATTTAATTCAATGAATCTGCAGGTTATATTTATGTAATCTCGTCTTATATAAAACAAGAATCACATATTCTAATTGCTCTCAAAAACATACCCAATGCAACGGCTTTTTTAATATTAATATCATGATGTGAAAACAAATGTATATAAGAGTTAGAATGGGTCCAACCTCGCTAGTTTTTTGTTTTTTTTTGCTGTGATTTTGAGTTATTTAGTAACTTGTGTTGTTCATTCCATTCTCATTTTGCGACTGAAGAGGGTATGGTAAACTTTACACTTTAACCGTAACTAGTCTCGTAATTAAATTATATGCTCCGATACATATATATATATATATATATATATATATATATATATATATATATATATATATATATATATATATATTAGGTTGGGTCATAAGTAATTTCCGGTGGGATTTGAGATATATTTATCTATGTAGTATAGCTGAACAATTAAATAATTTTAATCAATAGTGTACTCGCTAGTTTTTTCCATCACCTCTTGCCATTTAGAAGGTAGTTATTAATTCCCCTAAACTAAAATTCATCCAGTTTTGAGTTAAAGAAATTGTCCACAATCATTTTTACCTGGTCTATTTTTGGAATTTTTATTTACTATTCAAAGCATTTTGCAGGGAACGAAAAAGATGGAAATCACTTGGTGCAAGGTCTCGTCACTACGGTGGATTGGGTAGGACAGACCAGCCTAAGTCCAATATTTTTCCCTGGATTATTCTTGCTGAATGCGGTCTTGCGTTATCATGAAGAAGCACAACGTGTTTTCTGTTGACAAGGGCGGTCTGTTTTCTTAACAGATTTTCCTGCAAACGTTGCAGTTGTTGACAGTATAAGTCTGCACTTAGTGTCTGAGCGCGGTTGCGGGGATTGTATTCCACCAGATCTCTTAGAGCATTTTCATTGAAGTCTGGTGATCGTCGTGGTTTTAGTTCATCTGTCAATGAATGATTCCCAGAACGAAACTTTGAAAACCAATTTCTGACTTGGTGCTCAGTAATAACACCTTGGCCATAAACACTACATTTTTTTTTTGCTGTTTCTGATGCGGGGGTTTTTTTTATTCTTAAACTCCCGCAACAGCACATGCCGAATATGCACTTTAGCCTCCATTTTGAGGCATTTAAATTAAGATCCACATTTGTTCATTGCTGATGTAAGAATGAACGGCGAATCATGTTTCTAAACAGGTAATTTTCGGTAGAGAATTAAGGTTTTCTAAGCAGTGTATTGAAGCAAGAAATAGGGCAAATAGAGTGCTGGGTTTCATTAAGAGAAATGTCAGTTACAAAAGTAAGTAGGTTATTCTTAAACTCTATAACTCTTATGTTAGGCCACATCTAGAGTACTGTATACAGGCATGGTCCCCACATTTTAGACACGATATTAACCTTCTCGAGTCAGTGCAACGGAGGGCAACAAAGATTATTCCTTCCCTGAGGCACCTTGAATATATAGATAGACTGAGGGTATTAAATATGTTCTCGTTCGAAAGGAGGTGTGTGAGAGGGGATATGATTGAGCTGTTTAAATTTTTTCCGGGATAGATAAATTGGATGTTAGCAAGTTTTTTGAGTTAGATGGTTGAAATCGCACTAGAGGTCACCACTTGAAATTTTAAAAGCAAGGGTGTAAGTTGGATTTAAGAAAATATTTTTTCACCAATAGAGTGGTGGACTTCTGGAATAAATTGCCGCGGAGGGTAGTAGGTAGTCCAAATTTAAATGTACATATTTAAGAGTAGGTTGGATGAGTTTATGGGGAGGGAAGGTTGTGATGGTTCCTAAGTTTTGTATATATTAATATTGTTTGTATATATCTATAGCTGCATGATTTAGTTCTTGACAAGCCTTGATTGGTGATACCCTTGTTTCTGGACGCAATCCTCTGGATGTAGTTTTCCTAGGAGTTTGGGTGCCTTAAAAAAGAGGCCGTTTGACTCGGATGACCTATGATGAGCCCTTCTGGCTTTTGTCATCTGTTATATTATATTGTGGGGGACTTTGATTTTGTCTTCCCCTGGTGATGGTGCTTTTTGTGGGTGGGTTTTGACGGAGGCGGATGACCTTTGATAGGCCCTTGTGGCTTTTGTCATCCGTGAAATTATGTTATGTTATGTTAAAACTGGAAGTTCGAAATGCATCGTGCATTGTCCTTTCACACGTTATAAAGTCACAAATAGATAATATTTCAACCTGAAGATGAAACAATAATTCTTCTACGACGCCATCTTGAAATGCGAGTCAGGTTAAAACGTAAGCTCGTGTTTCACTATTTGTTTGGTAGTTGGACAAGTTATGTGCGCATCTTGAAATGCTATGTGAAGGCTTAAGGTACGACCACGTGTTTGTTTATAATGGTAATATTATTTAACTTTTTTTAAGTTCCAAACGAAGGTCTAGAAATACCAAATGTAACGGTAAATTTCCAGAACATCCGCACCGATTTGTTTGCCATATATATTTTTCTGATGTTTTTAGGCTTACCATGGACTTAGCATCACATTTATGTGAGCTCATCTACCACAAAAAGTAAGCACTTTTCGGCGAAAATAAGCGATTTGCGGAGACAACGACGATCATAAATCGCTAACTTAATCAAACCAAACTTAACTCGTCATAAAAAGGTAATTTAGGTTATGAAAGTTAAGTTAAAATAAAGTAAGATTTAGTGAGGTTAGGTTTGGTATGGTGAGGAAAGGTAAGATTAGGCTTGGAAAGGTAAGGCTTGGTAACGTAAGGTTAGGTCTTGTTAGCTTTGGTACAGCAAGGTGGGTTTTTGTAAGGTAGGCTAAGATTTGGTAAGGTTTGATAATGTAAGGTTCGTTAAGGTAAGGTTTACTAAGATAAGGTTTGGTTAGGTAATGTTTGATTAGGTAAAGTTTGGATAGTTAACGTTTGGTTAAGTAAGATTTGGTTAGTTAAGGTTTGTTTAAGAAAGGTTTGGCTAGCTTACTTCGCTTAGGTAAAGTTTGGATTTATAAGGTTTGGCTAGGTAAGGATTGGTAAAGCAAACTTTGGCTAGGTAAGATTTGAGTAGGTAAACTTTGGTTAGGTTAAAGTTTGGCTAGGTAAAGGATTGACTAAGTAAAGTTTCGTTAGGTAAGGTTTGGTTAGCTAGATGTGCTTAGTTAAGGTTTGGAGAGGTAAGGTTTGGTTAGTTAATGATTGGTTAGATAAGATTTAGTAAAGTTAATTTGATTAGTTAAGGTTTGTTTAGTTAAGTTTTGGTTAGGTAAGGTTTGGCTTGGTTAGGTAGGTTTGGTAAGGTTTGGTTAGATTAAGGTATGTTAGGTAAGTTTGGTTAGGTAAGGTTGGGTTATGTAAGGTTAAGTTACGCAAGGTTTCCTTAGATAAGGTTTGGTTCAATAGGTATGGTTCGGTTAGGTTGGTTTGTTTTTGTTGGGTTAGGTTATGCAAGGTTTGTTTAGGTTAAGCTATGCCTGGTCAGGTTTAGTAAGCTTAGGTTAAGTAAATTTTGGCTAGGTAAGGTAAGGTAGGTTTTAGTTAGGTAAGACAAGGTAAGATTTGGTTAGGTAAAATAAAGTTCGATTAGCTAATGTTTGGTTAGGTAATTTTGCTTAGGTTAGGTTTTGTATAGTTTAGTTAAGTTAAGTAAGGTTTGGTTTGGTTAGGTTAGGCTACGTTAGGTTAGGTAAGGTTTGGCTAAGTTAGGTATGTTTTGGTTAGGTAAGGTAAGGTTTGCTTAAGTAAAGTTTAGTTAGATCAGGTTTGATTAGGTAACCTTTCGTTAAATTATGTTATGTTTGGTTAGGTTAGGTAAGTTAATTGTTGATTAGGTTATTTGACCAAGTTAAGCTTTGGTTATGTCAGATAAGGTTTGGTTAGATTAGGTAATTTTATGTAATGTTTGTTTTGGTTATGTTATGTTGGTTTAGGTAAGGTTTGGCCATGTAAGCTTTGGTTAGTTAAATTAAGATAAGGTAAGTTCAGTAAAGTTTGGTTTGGTAACGTAAGGAAATGTTTGGTTTGATAATGTTGCCTTAGGTAAGGTTTGGTTTGGTTAGGTAGGGTTAGGTAAGGTAGGGTTAGATAAGGTGAGGTTTAATATGGTTTGGTAATGTTTGGTTTGCTTAGGTAGGGGTTGTTCAGGTTTGGTAAGTCTAGGTTATGTTTAGTTAGTGATTTCTGATCGTCGTTGTCTCCGCAAATCAGTTATTTTCGCCGAAAATTGCTTACTTTTCGTGGTAGCTGTGCTCGCATAAATGTGAAGCTAACTATAACTTAAACTTAAAAAAAAAATTATTTTATGGCCATAAAATCGTGTTGGGGAGGTTCTATAAATTTACTGTAAACGCGACAGCGAGCCTAACTTGTCCGTCTCTCAAACAAATAGTGAAACGCGCGCACGTGTTAAAATTATTGTGTTTCAGTATCGAGTTGAAATAGTGTCAATTTGTAAATTAATAACGTGTGATACACTCTGCCAATGATATCTTACTCCTAGGACACTATTACAGCGATCCGAAGCGATATTTCAGGCTTTAGTAGTCTAAAACACGTATAAAATAACTAACAAATAACATTAAAAACAAACGCGCGAGCCTAAATTAGGCGTCTTATGACAATTCAATATGGCGTTGTGAAAAATTCTTGTTGCAAAATCGGGTTGAAATATTGATATTTGTGAATTTATAAAGGATGATAGACCCTCGTAATATTTCACCTAGAGCACTATTACAATGATACGAATAAGTATTACAGTCTAAAATGTGTGCGTCACTCTTATACCTCTATCCTCCTTCCTCGACCTCTATTTATGCTCTCATTGTTATATTATTGATGGTGTCCTCTTGTCCCCCTCATCTCCTTCCCCTTTGGCTCCCCAATTCCGTGTAGTTGATTGCACCTGAGCGTATATGTGTAGGCGGTTGTAGTGTTTGACTGAATTAATGTATTGGTGCTAGTGCGTGTTTTAGGTTTAAGTTCGGAGTTTTGCAGAAAAATAAACCAAAATAAACCAAAAACTACTTCGAAGAAGTTTTCGACTTCTGCTCTGCATGCTTCTGGATCTCGTTCCAGTACTTTTCGCTTTCTCGTGTTAGACCCGTTTTCCTCAGAAGTGGACCCTGACTTGGACTACCACCGCAATTTGGTCATTTGAACTAAATCCGATATTTCTCTATCCAAACTTAATATTTTTGATGTCATGAAGGATTCTGTTGAACGATGCGGCAAACCGCGCCGCATGTGGTCCCGTAACGATGGAACCCGGGTAGTGGAGGTCACTTCATGCCCCTTACATGATTCTGTCCAAGCCCTCAAGACTCTAGCTCGCTCTGAGAATGCTGTCTCATCTCACCAAAGCTTCAACACTGGACTATGACCTTAAAATGTTTCAGTCAAAGATGGCTAGCCAGCGGATCATTGAAATTCATAGAAAACAGGGAACCGTTGGTGAGATTCGGGTGAACACACCAACATGGTTCCTAATATTTGATCATCGGAATCTCCAATTACAAATTAAGACGGATTACTTACAGCCTCCGTCATACCTTGTCGACTAGCTATCCCGAACGTTGCCGACCACCAACGTGGCGTATGTTGTGGAAGACCATTGTCGACCTCAGCCCGACTCAACTTGCTCAGCAGCAAGCGGTGTATGACCAAGGTAGAATTTAAGGTGCCACCCTCGGCGCCATGCAGTGACCCTCTCCCGTAGCGCGCATACCGACTGGCGACTTCCTCTTGACTGAGGGTGACCTCGTCCGAAATGACCCTGCTCAGACGCCTTTGCACACCGCTGCACGCCACTAGTCGCTGACTGTGGACGGTAACCAGGCGCCGACAGAAGACAAAGTGCATATAAATATGGGGTGTGGCATACTATTTCCCAATCTCTCAACCGCCTCCGACGTGTCCACATCACCAACACCCAACACCATGGAACCCCTGCGCCATATACCATTAAGATTCACATGGGAACGCTTCCTGAAAGTCATCGCCATGTTATTATTCACACAGAAACATGATTTAGAGATGGAAATGGACCTTGTAAAGCTGAAAAACGCCCTACAGTAGAGGAGGCAGAAGAAACATGTTCGTCTGTGGAGACGACCGTGGCTCCTCCGAAAGATAAGATTTGGAACATAAGAGAACCTCCTGTGAGAACTACAAGAGAAAGATCTGCCTGCCTAGAAAAATTTCCTGAGAATAAATGTGGCCCTCTTCCAGGAGTTACTAGACCGAGTGGGACCAAGGATAGAAAAGTAGGATACGTTTTACAGGAAGGAAGTATCACCTGGTCTCAAGCTTGCCATGACCCTACGGGACCTGGCCTCGGGAGAGATATATAGGATTCTTCAGTATAGCTTTAACGTTGGCTACAACACCAGGTCTGCCATAGTCTACGAAACCTGTGAAGTTATTATCGGGGAGTACATGCACGGAAAGATGCCATGTCCGAATACAGAAGAGGAGTGGACGAAGGTGGCCCAGAGTTTCAGCAGACGTTGGAACTTCCACAACACCATTGGTACATTAGATGAGAAGCATGTGCGCATGAGATGCCCTGCTAAGGCTGGATTAAAATACTACAATTACAAGGGCTACTATTCCAAAGTTCTCCTCGCAATTGTTGATGCTGACTACAAGTTCCTGTATGTCAACGTGGGTGCGTCTGGTGCATGATCAGATGCAGGCATTTTTTACATGACACCTATACGCTAATCACTAGAGTGAGGCACCTTGTCCTTCCCTGACCCGAAACCGCTTCCTGGCACCGACACACCAGTGCCATACTTCATTGTGGGAGATGTCTTACCTCTACGAAACTGGATGTGGAATCCCTGTCCCCAAAGAGGCCTGAGTCGAAAGCAAAGGATCTTCAACTACCGACTCTTAAGGGCACGTCGTATTGCAGAAATGCATTTAGTATCCTTATTAACAGGTCGCTCCTCCGTTTGTGTGTCGTGGATGTCCGGTGTCACCTGTGATTCGGAAAACATGTCCACGGACTGAACCGGATATTTTCTTCCTGGTGATGCGAGACATAGTGAATTAAAAGGCATAAGGAGGCAACGAACACGAATTGAGAAGTGGAGAGAGACTGGTAGGTGATGCTTGCTTTTATACCACTAAGGACGCACAGGAGGGAGTCAGCAAGTGCAACGTTGCCACATCGGTGCATGGTAGCCGCGTCACGTAGGCCGTACTGGATTCAGTCACCGACTTGCGGCGCAATAGTGCCATCTGACGGCGTCATCATTACAGGTGACGTTAGGGGATCGGCCTCCCACGGTGACCATGGTCGGCGGTATACGGCGGCAAGCGATTGCACCATCGTCTGTGAAATATTTTAGACGTGAGAGGGGCGGCGTCTGTCGTTTCTACTAATCGCCGTTGCGAGTCGACCTTGCGCCGACTGGGGTATGACGTCATTATTGACGCTGTTGGCCGCCGGCAGGCGCCGCCGCTCTCCTCCAGACTCCCTTATGTGTGTAATCATGATCTCACTACACGCCGACCACTTTTAGAAGTTTTAAACAGGCACAAAACTTGTATGCCTTCTCCCTGCTAGCGCAGCGCCCATGTCCACGACGCCCTTAGGACCGTTGCCGACCAGGAGGTGTGCAACGTCGGGGCAGCTAGTTGCCGAGGTGTGACGGGGGCTTACGAATACCAGTCGAATCCTATATATCATACTTCAATTGCCATATGTTCGGTTATGTAAACACTGCTTGCCGCCACCATGGTCATTCCTGCGACCATCCTCGCCGCACACCAACTGTGGAGAGTCCCACATTCCATCTTCTTCAAAGTGTCGCATGTTTATCTTAAAAAACGGTCTTAGATTTGTGTGATTCTGCTAAGGTGGATATGCGGAAATCTCGACGACTATTCCCGGAGAAATTCATCTTTCCTGGCGTCAGGATCTCGGATGTCCTACACATGGCAGCGGACTGTCATCCCGCATGCCCACATATTCCGTTTACTACACATTTGTTCTGCCAGCGTCACATGATGCACCATCACTACCCTCCGTTATATCGCTCTCGTCTCTCCTACCCAGACACAAGTCTGGTATCCCAGTATACCCCCTTCCTCCATCTACTTATTGCCCCCACGCCGGCAGAGCGTGTCAAATCTCCAGATGTCACATCGGTGACTCTGGAAGCTATTCAGGCCTATATTGAATCTACTGAGGCGCTCCGATCTGACAAAGTCATGATTGAGGACTCTTAACCCAAGCGTAAACCCTCTCTCAACTCTTTCCCTCCCTCTAGGAAACTAACTTCCAAAAAGGGCTGGCAATCAACCTCGATAAAAACTCGAATCTCCAGTTCGGTTGAGTTATACGCCATCCTTTCCTCTCTTCCAACTACCCTTGTTCCTACGACGCATGTAACTGTAACTTACGACCCTCTCTCTGGTGGACGTTGTACATCCTTTACCCATAGTGATGTACATACTATCACTCCCAGAAGGTAATTGTAGAAGTCTAAATACCCCATACATTAGTGTATACATAAATACACCGACACAGCTGCGTGTCCCCCCCCCCCTTATTCCAAATTCGCCTTTTCACTTCGAATCTCCTTCACCCCTTCTCGCGCCGTCATAAACCCGCAGTTCGAGACAAGGAAAGCTCGGATCGCGGAGAGGCGTAAATATGTCGCATGTCTGGCAGAAGACAAAAGGTCTTTCACGCAGCGATAAGAATTCTATGAGAATTTGGTGCTCTCTCTCGATTTTAGCTCATGAGGAAAATAAAAGGGAAAATTCTACCTGGAGTCGGGCAGAAGATCTTGGACCTACGTTGTGTGTGAAGCTAGTACCACAAAGGAAACAGTTCGCCCGTTGCAAGAAAGAAACTTCGGGGAATCGGTTGTTGCCGTCACGATACTTGTAGGTGCCAAACTTCTTGAAGACCCCCCCTCCTTCAGAGTCAGAGGTTACACAGGACCTCCATCTGCGGATTACCCTAGACGCAGCTAGGTAATCATTTTGGCTACCCACTCCAGGAGCCAATAATCGGAACGGACACTTCGAGGAGAAGAATTCCGATTTGAGTCACAGTTTAACTTACCTTCGCGATCCGGCCTAGGATCATTACATCAGGACGCCAGTCTAAGATTACCCACACATTTGGTAACCTCGGACGACCGAGCTAAGTGTGAACATCGTCAGAAGAAGAAGACATTCACCGTCACCCTTCAAATACTTACGAACTCCAAGGTATCGTTGAAGTGAATTATCCCCTCCCCTAACTTCACCAGTTTAACCGTTAACTAGAATTTCCATCCCGATCTCGTAACCTCGATTATTTCAAGTGGTTAATTCAGTGTTTAATTCCGTGATATTATTCAATTCATTCTGTCGGGTGCAATTAAGACGCAAGCATCCTAGTACGTAGAATTCAAGTGTAATCCCCACATTATATAGACTTACTTATTTAGTGCAAAGATTAATCCTGTTTATACCTATATACGCTACTTCATATTTCTAATTCATGTATATTAAAAATTATTTTTGTATTTGTGTGTTTAACTATTTTGGACGATCCTTTGGCAATTAATAAGCAATCCACTCGGCTTAATTCTCAATATTACATAAGTCCACCCATGACTGGCCTTTTACTGAGTGAGAACACACTCAGGGGATCATTATCTTAACTTTGATCAAAATGGACGCACCGGGGTTATTCTTATTCACCGGAAGAGGCTACGGTAGGTATATTGGCTACACTTCACCTTGGTGCGGGATTATAATATATGCCTAGGAAGTGGGACTGGGATAACCCACTCGCTAAACCTCGACAGTAATGATGCCTCTAAGTTTCATACATGCATATTATTTCCTTCCGATCACGACCATACCCAATCTCCCGTTCCCGTTACCACTTTTTATTTAAAACCCTCCTTAAATACGACTTCCGACCTCCCTTCAGACGTAGGTTGAACACTCTCCTTTAGGACTGATAATCTTCTCTGCACTGGGTGTAACGATGCCCCCAAATCTCTCTTGTCTCTTCCCTTTCTTCCGGATCACGTCTTTGTTCTGTCGAAACAAACTTAGCTCTCGCAATATTAGCCCCCGCCCCTCTAAATCGGGGTTGCCTCGCCGTTTTGAGGTTCCTACTATAACGCCTGTGCCGGGTTTCTCTCAAACGACACCTGTTTTTGGAGGTTCCTCCGCCCCCCGTACAACTCGACCGTGGTCCCTCACCAGTCTGAAATAGAAACCTTCTGTTATTTGCTTGCAGGAAATCAAACTCTGGAAAGGTCCTTTGCCCAAGTTTAGTTATTTCACCTTTTTTTAACTCTCTACCGCCCGTTGGCGGGATGGCCCTTGGTGGTGTTTCTCTCTTGCTGAACACTAACCACTTTTGCACGCCTTAAACTTTGTGGACTACTCTTCAAGCAGTCGCTCCCCGTCTCCATCTTACGGATAGAATTTATACTTTTTGTTCGATTTATATTCTCCCAGATGAGCCCACTTCAAGGGCTCACTTTTTAGATGTAAACTCTCAGCTTCTTACCCATTTCTAGTTCTAGGTGACTTTAATGCCAGATACTCCGTATGGGGTAATAGAGTGAGCAACCGTCAAGGCCGTCTCCTTGAACCTCTTTTATCCATGTTACGGCCTACAACATTTAAATTGATTATTTCAGTTGTGTGGATTTATATGTAGTTTGGCTCTGCCGACTGTATCTCTACTTCAAGTGTTCTGTTTGAGATGACCTGCATGACAGCGACCACTTTCCCATTTTCTTAAAACACACGTGACCTTCATATCCACCCAGATGGAATGTATTAAGAGCCGATTGGCCATAGTTCCATTACGCTTAGAAGAGCAGACCAATGGTATCGAGACCAACTCTCCTACCATTCTCTTCCAGAGAAAATCACGTATCTCAATTTGCTGAAAAAGCAGAGATACCCCTCACCAGTGAAGAAGACCAAAGTGAATTCCCATTCGAGAAAAGATTCACAGCTTAGTTGTCTCATCATCGAGAAGCCAGAATTGGGAACACCAGGATCGGGATAATTTCCATTCATCCAAGATCCCCTCACTTACATATTTAAGTTGAGAGAATCATCGTCACTCGCCCCCATCCACGGGGAAAGCATCAGCTGGAGGCGAGGAGGCCCACTTTCAAGGTCACCCAACTGTCGACACATTCTGTGTTAAAAGTAAAACGAATACAAAATTTATTCATTTTTATTTCCCATTCCGTGCGAAAGTGTATTCGTAACAAAACTATTTCAATCTGGTAGTCGTAACCAGACTATTTCAATTTCAAATGACTTAAGAATTCGCATTAATTGAGCTTAAAACTAGTGTATTAGTAGTGATTTTTGTGTCAACCGTCTCGTAGTACTCATTTGTAGTGTTAATGTTTATTAGACCCTCTTACTATAGAGTTAGTGTATTTAAAGATTTAATATTTCATTTTTTTATGTAATTAAAAGTATATTTTTGTCTGAGTTGTTTAATTGGATCCTCGAACACAGCAAATGGCAATAGATATATCATAATGCGAAACCTCCCTGGTTAAAGAATTAAATTAGAGCACTCTTAGAGAAAAGTGGAACGGATTTACTCATGTACGTATCAAACGTACATCCGTACTCGGCCGTAAACCACTACAATGAGAAACTCACAAAGTAGCGCGTGAGTAGAGCAATAAATGCAAAAAATCACACGGGAAAATGCAAGGCGGATTCCAAGTACTTTCGAACTGAATAAGTTCGAAAGTACTTGGAATCTGCCCTTTATTTTCCTGTGTGATTTTTATTTTTTGCATATATATATATATATATATATATATATATATATATATATATATATATATATATATATATATATATATATATATATATATATATATATATAGATATATATATATATATATTAATATAGGGGTTGGACAAAATAATGGAAACATTAACTAATGCACCCATTCACACCAAAAAAAGTCTTTAAAACTTGTTTAAAATGCCTGAAAATGACGTTGAACACATATTTGTCTTTAAAATTCACAGATCTTGCCATAATCAAATTTCTTGTGTTTAATTAAAGCAAAAACCTGGCGATATATTCCCTCTAAAAAGCGTCTACGAAGGAGCTAGAGCAGGTTTCACCCGAAAGCAGTTAAATTCTTATAGATACAGCATAAAACTAATCGATTGGTCAGCGTATTGAATCTATTTATACTGCTAAGGAGGAGGGCACTCAAAGTTAGTAATTTAATTAATGTTTCCATTATTTTGTCCAACCTCTCTCTCTCTCTCTTTCTCTCTCTCTCTCTCTCTCTCTCTCTCTCTATATATATATATATATATATATATATATATATATATATATATATATATATATATATATATATTGCAATGGTACATCTACTTCTACTCAGACAAGATTAGAAAGTGTCAGCTTCTGTCTTTGAAGTTGAAGGACAAGTGGAAATCTCGTGCTGAGAAGCCTATGGGGACAAACTGAAGGAGCCCCTCAAGTCGGGTATGCTTGGTTTTTCTCAGAAGAGCAAAATTTCTATCAGGTACAGGTGTTGAACTCGCAAATCACTCGCTGGTTTGGTGTACACACAAATATGTACCGCGAGTCATAAAGAAGGAGTTTCTGGTCTACATCATGTTTAGGGTGACCACTAGCGAGTACCACTTTATGCCCCCGTTTATCTTCTCGGAGGGCTACATCAAGAGCCAGGAGGAGTTGATGTTGCATTGGATCTTTGAAGTGGCCGTATGTGTGGCCACAAGATTCTTCACTATAGCACACAAGCAGGAGTACCCAGTCTTGTCTGTTAGAGAATTTCTTTCCCTGCATCACTCCGAATATCTAGCCTCCCAACTCCCCCTTGGATTATAATGTGTGAGGCCTAGTTGAGAGAGAGACAAACAAGTTCCCATGCACCATAAAGGTAGACCTTAGGTCCAGGTTCACCACAGTTTTCACCCAGTGAAAAAGGGGGAGACCTGCGGCAGGTTCCGACGCCAGTGATTTCATTGAATAAAATGAATAATCCAAATCCTTCAAGTCTTTAGCATTGGTAACTTTGGTAAATATATCTGTATAAATGAACTATCTAAGTTATTTTCTTTTATATTGAAGTGAGAAGACAAATTTCCCGTCGTCACCTGTAGTGTGAGCCTTCGACAAACAAGGTTTCAGAATTTTGGCTCGGGAAACGTTAGTTTCAAAGATTAAGCCCGTTGAGACCAACATTGGAATTTGATCAAGATCTTTTACAAATAGCAGTGTTAAAGAAGTTCGAATGGGGTTGTTAAACAATTGAGTGAAAAATCTCATTGAACTCTTTTAACTTTACATGGTCATTTAAAGAAGATAAGCAATGTTTCACGACTTGGGCAATGAATTCCTCTCAACCAATCGGAGGTATATTTGCAACAAAGAATCAACATTTGTTCATCTCTCCTTTCTTGACTAAAAAGTTAACCATTTTTCAGCAAGATTGTTACAGAAGATGAAAAGGAAGTTATGTAAAATAATATTAAACTTTCTAGACAATAGATTAGTCCTCAAAAGAAATTAAAAAAACAATTTTGATTAGAAGCTAATAAATTATCATCCAGACTCAACTTGCTTTAGCTCCATCAGATTACAATCTTTTTAGAAATTTCGCGATTCACCTGAAGAGAATGATGTAAACAACAGAAAAGGTCAAACAACCTTAGAGAACTTTTTAAATCAAAGTCAAACTATCTTTTTTAAATTTCGTATTCAAAAGTTAATAGAAATATGAAGGGAAATTATATTATATATTAAATTAATAAATTAATACATATTTTAATATAAATAACTTTGTCGTAGAATGGACTCTCGACGATATACCATATATAACTATTCGTTGAGGGAACTTATTTAATTATCTTAGAGTGCGTGGATGTCTAGGCTGGCCGATATTATGTATCTTCGATATGCTTAAGAAGTGGAACTGAGCTCAAGGATAATAATATTGCTATCATTAATAAAATAGAGTTTTATTAATAAAAACTATCAACAACACACAAAACGGAAAATATTGACATAAACAGAGAATTGGAAAGGGTCGTGAGAAATCTAACTACTAATCCGAGGATTAAGAGATTTAAAAAGGTAAAACAAATATAAAGTTAAAGAGATGGGATGGTTCGCTAAACCATTTAAAGCACAGGATAGAGTTGACAAAAGGGTTAAATACTCAAGGTAACGTTCGGCTTACGTAATTATACTTGTTCTGCAGAGGAAGGCGACGTGAAAGAATTTTCGGTCCGCTGGCGAGTTCCAGCCGAAGGGGGGGGAATAAAATGATCCTGACGTGGCGTCTTGGGAATGAGAACCGTTTCTCGACGAACGGCTTGAAGAACAATGGCTGTTCTACATTGTTCTCTTCTGAACAACAGGGGGGGGTGAGAACCGTCTCTTGTCTACGGGCTCAAGAACAATGGCTGTTCTAATGTTGTTCTCTTCTGAACAACAAGGGGGAAGGGTGAGAACCGTTTCTTGGCGAACGGGCTCAAACGAACAATGGCTGTTCTACGTTGTTCTCTTCTGAACAACAGGGAAGGGGGTGAGAACCGTTTCTTGTCAACGGGCTCGAACAAACAATGGCTGTTCTAACGTTGTTCTCTTTCTGAACAACAGGGAAAGCCTCGTGGACTCGGCGTCACGAAGGCTCGAACCTTGGCACTCAAGGGATATTGTCCTTCTTCTGGACAAGTGATGGTGAATCTCGAGGTCGCGGTCCCTTGGCGCACAAGGTGAGAGAGGGTCGTAGTGATGTTTTGCGACGAAAATCTGGATCTCCAATCTGATCTTAGTGGTAAAGTTTCCAAATAAATAGTCAAGACATATCCTTGGCGTAGGGGACAATGGAGTGGGAGCTTCGAGGGAATGCACAGCCGAGCCTGGGAACAATGCCTTATCTGCCCATAAGCCTAACTCAATCTGGCGAGGTCGGTGCATAAGGCGAACGGGGGAAGATAAACCTCCTTGTTTAAACATTGACTCAGGTGGCTGCGATAAGGCCCCAGGCTTCAAAGCGAAGATGCACGTGGGTAGCATCGTGGTTTTAAATAACATGTGATAGTGGTTGAAATTAACGCGGCCTCAACCCGTTCTATCACAAACTTTAATAGTTTTATATCTGTAGATGAATTTCATTATAAAGCCTCCTGGAGGGCCAGGCGGACATATACATTAAAGTTTCCTCCCCTTGTGGAGAAAGCCGGCGAATCGAGCCACATGAGGAGACTCGTGGGAACGGTAACCGGCGAATAACAGTCTAACTGCCTACCCTGTTTGATCTCCCCGCCGCATAGGTAGTTGGAGCGACCATCTGTGTTAAGGTAACCGTTTACCAAAGGCCCTTAAACGCCGCTCAAAAGATCCAATTACCCACGAGATCAGTAGGCCCGTGGTTATATCACCAAAAAGCGGTGCCAGTCAAAAGGCACGCCAAGGATGGTGACGGGTGGGTGGTGTCTCTAATTAACAAGCCGACTTGGGCACCTCGGTGCCAACCTCTTCATTCCTCGCTCTCCCAGATGCGGCCTCACCACTCGTTCTCTCCTCTGCGGCCTCGCCCCTTTCCCCTTAGATGGGGCGGTCGTCCGCCTATAAATAAACCCCTGAGGGAAAGAGAAGAGATTAGTATTCGGTGGGAGACGATAGAGGATCAGTTCGAGAAGATCGATCCTTCAGCCAGTTAAGATTATTCGGTGGAAGACGATATAGGATCAGTTCGAGAAAATCGATCCTTCAGCCAGTCAAGATTATTCGAGGAGAGACGATAGACGATCAGTTCGAGAAGATCGCCCCCTCCCCCCACCAGTGCCGAATTAACATAGAACGTTAAGTTTCTCTTCGGTGCCATACCGAAGAATCCTTTACAAACTTAGAAGAAGTCTGACTGGAGAAAAGAAAACCCGCTCAGACTGGAGTGACTCTGACAGCGCAAGCTCCGTAAGAGTGAGGGGAGAAGAACCAAGCCCCAACGAGGTTCCATTTGTTAAGTACGGTAGAAATACCCTCGTATACACAAAAACTAGTTGGGTACCCGGCGTTAAAGACTAGGATATAAATAAGCTTTAAGAGTATTCAGAAGAGGACTCTTTGAGCTAGAGAGCGCTACAACTCCCTCCGTCTTTTAAAAGTAACAGGAGGCAAAGTTGAAATAAAAAGTTGACATTGCCCCCCCCCCCTTCCCTTACCTCCATCCTATCTCGAATAAAATCTATCATCGGCCACTCCAACTCTCCGAAGCGCGAGAAAAGCCCTCCAGTGACATCCGGCAACCACTGTTCCCTTCTGTCATGTAAGTTAGAAAGAACATTTATATTCGTATTGCGTTAGTATGAGTTTATTACTTTACACGATTTAACGGAAGTAGAAACAATTGTGCGTGAATCCCGTCATATTTACTAGTAGAAGAGTGTAATTTAATTTGATGTATAATGCTAATCTAAAAGGGTCGCGATAAAATAACTAATCGGCAATTGGTTTGTTTACGTGGAGCCTATTTGTTTAATTTTGTCATGAATAGATATTGTAATAGGCCCAGTTGCCAACAGGTTTAGCCTCGGTTAGCTTAGTAGGTGGATATAAATGTGTTTACTGTTTTTTTGTAGTTAATTGTTAAATTTTAAAATATATGTTCATTTTGGGATAATTCCTGGGCGTTTCACTAAATCCTTACGTGTTTGAGACGGCTCTTCCTTAATAATGGATTAAACGCTGTGACACTCTCTCAGCAATAAAGTACTTAAAAAGTCCACTCAGCCAATATTGAAGTATTGTTGTCTTGCATAATTAATAGGATCCGACCGGCTTCCTTAAAACAAAAAAAAATAGAATTCTTCGACAATATCCATAAAATAATGATAAACATGAAAAAATGGTTATTACTTATGAAATGACCTTATATTTAAAGTAATTGAAGAAAATTACGGTGTGTGACCAATCAGAAATGCAAAAATACTGTATTTTTTATAGTAATTTACTTATGGCCCAGCTGGTTGCAATACATCGCATGTGACGGGAGATTACGCGTAGCACCCGGATCGGAGACAGATCGTTATCTATTGCTATTCACAAACCACCCTGATGGTCTCGAAGCATTGGAATCACCGTTCTTCCTGGTTCGTAGTATCCTTAACGCCAAGGCTGCCGCGAGCCGGGAGGATGTCGAGATTATATTGTGTTGGGTTTTCCTGGACATATATGGATTCCTAGAAATGAGCGCGGTGATGAGAACGCCAAACATTCCGCAAGAACTAGGTGACCATGCCAGCGTTTCGCTATTCCACATACTGACTGTATGGCAGGTATCAGATCATTCCTCTGGGCTGCCTGGCAAAGAAGATGGAAGAGGGCAGACAAGAACCAAAGGTTATGAATCATTGCACCGCAAATGTTCCCATGGATCTACCTCCCAATGCATCAACGGTTGAGGTTATCTTCGAATTGGGCACACTCGTGGGACGCACCTCCATTTGAAGGGGCGCTCCATGGACCTTACTGCGACGACTGCTTTCTCCCCCGGACTGTTCACCACAATCTTATTGAGTGTCGTAGTCTGGAGTCCCGGTACCGGGACGAGCCAGGTGCTACCTCTTTTCACTTGTACTCGGAGCGGATTCATGCACTTCAGATTATGGCTTATTTAACACTTTGGAGGAGGTTGGTTTCTTCCATTTTATTTAACTTTTGTGGTGTTGGGTGCATCCTCTGCTATTCTTAGCTGGTTTTTTTTGTGTGTGTTTTTGCTCTGGATTTTTATTAAGGGGAGTGGTTTTGTTTAGTTTTTTTTTATTCTAATATATCCTAATTAGTAGGCTGTTTTTATTTACGGCGAATTCTGCCCATGCAGGCAGTCTCCATGTTGGTCCCATAAATTAAAAAAATAAAGTAATTTACTGAATACTAACAGTTCAGCAGCCAGTAACTTACTGTATTTTTATAGCAACATGCAATATTCTGTTATGCAAATTACATTAAAAACTATACAAATTACAGTAATACGCTTTCAGTGTTTTTTTAATCGTTTCATTATAACTCCACAGTAAATCCCCGTTACTGTATTTTATACGATGTATTACTGTAATTCCTACAGTAACCTGATTCGCTGCTGTAAAAATATATTAGAGTACTGGCTTCTGAGTTGCCAGTAAATTATTGTAAAACTGCACGAAATATTTTGCAGCGCGACATAACACCCATTGTAACAGAAAATGTAAGTAGTAGATGTGACAAAATGGAAGTGAAGAAGAGATCGATTACATAGTGTTCAACAGTAAAACAGATTACCTAGGAGCAAGATCAAAATCTATGTATAGATCTAGAAGAAGAGAAAGCCTAACTCATGATATAGATAAAAAAAACATCATTGAGTTATTAAATAATAGTTTCTTTTCGATTAAAAAACGTTATATTTGTTTTCATTAAGAAAACTTGTTTTGGTACTAAGAAAATGTATGAAAATAATTGCTACATCATTAATATGTATACAGTTTCATTTATGATAAAAATATATTCATAATATTTCAACTCCAATTCAGCTTACTTGATGTGCATAAGATCAGTCGGAATCCAGTGATGTAGGTGAGAAACAAATGGAAAAGACGGCCAGAATTGATGTGCGAAGCGCACCGCCAAAGGTCATTAAGATGATGCATCTCCAGCTGCCAAAAATGGATGCAAAGTTAACTAACATTTTACCTGTTCATCAAATGAATATTTTTACTTGGAATAAACATATATATATATATATATATATATATATATATATATATATATATATATATATATATATATATATATATATATATATATATATATATATATATATTTATATATTACAAAAAATCATTGCAGTAACGCAATCATAATTATGCGGTTAAAAGGCTATTTTTTGGCAAACACAGTCTTCCTCAAAGCCCTCGGAAGGAGCTCTTCTCACATACACGAGAAGGTAACACATAAAATTAGCTTTTTCTCAGACAGCCAAAATACTATCTCTCGATCGACCTTTTTAAATGTCATCCCTGCTTATTGAAGAGAATGGAAAATTTGTTTTCTCCAATTTCGCCACGTCTTATAAATTGAGAAAATTATTGCAATAACGAAATCATAATTATGCGGTTAAAAGGCTATTCTTTGGCAAACAGTCTTCCTCAAAGCCCTCGGAAGGAGCTCTTCTCACATGCACGAGAAGGTAACACATTAAATAAGCTTTTTCTTAGACAGTCAAAAAACTATCTTTCGATCAGCCTTTTTAAATATCACCCCTGCTTATCGAAGAGAATGGAAAATTTGTTTTCTCCAGCGAAAGGTAGTTTTGGGGGTCTCTGAGACAAAGCTTATTTTATGTGATACCCTTTCGTGTATTTGAGAAGAGCTGTTTCCGAGGGCTTTGAGGAAGACTGTGATTGCCAAAAAATAGTCTTTTAACCGCATATATATATATATATATATATATATATATATATATATATATATATATATATATATATATATATATATATATATATATATATATATATATATATATATATATATACCGGGTGTCCCAGAAAAAAGTTAACCGTACTTTGAATTTGTATAACTCAAACACTATTGGAGATTTTGGGGTCCTGCAAGAAGTGTTTTATTTAACAACTATTTATCTGTCGATTCTGGAAATTTCATTAAATTCCCTATTCTAATGTTGATACACTAATTGGTTTAGTGGAGGCTATCAAAAATATGTTTGCGCAAGGAAGTAAAATAATGAAACGAAGCCTAGGAATGCTAGGCCACCGTGTACTTTCAAGAGAAGCGTAGGGAGCCTAGGTAGCCTAGGCCAATATGCCATTCTTCAAGCAAAGCCTAGGCCATTTTACAGTGGTTTTTCAGCCACGCTGTGGTATGGTCTTGTCATTATTGCTTACTAAGCAAATCGCAGCGTTTCTGGATAAAAGTTTACTTTCGTAGAACCTTTGTAATCATGCAGTTAACAAAAAGATCAACGCGTATTTGTAGTCACAAACTTTATTAAGACTGGCAGGATTAAACAAGTACAAGATTCATTTGAACAACGTTTTCCAGGTAGGCACCCACTAAGGAAGCCCACAATTTGGAAAAATGTTCGCAAATTCTAACATGAAGGAACATGCTTAAATTTAAATAAAGGTCATTCGGGTCGTATGAGAACCATAAGAACAACAAAAAATATCGAAAATGTTCAGATGACGCTTCTTCAAAATCCACATGTATCAGTCAGAAAGAATGGGTTACAATTGTTAAAGTCATCATTTAACCGCATTAATAAACATGACTTAAAATGGCATCCCTATAAGATGCATGCAAGAACCAGCTTCTTGAAACTGATGTTCCTCGTCGTAGACAATTTGTCGAATGGGTTCTCCATAAACCTGCTCGTTTCTTGAAAACATTATGATTGGTGACGAGGCAGCCTTTTTCATGAATGGAAAGGTAGTTAGCCATAATATTCGGCAATATGCACCGCTGCTCCCCCCCCCCCAGCATTCAACTTTGACGCACGTATTTGCCAGCAGAAAGTGTCTCTGTGGATCGGAATATGCAGGAATGGCTATCTTGTCGGCCCATTGTTTTACGAGAATAACTTGAATGGTGCTGCCTACCTGAGCATGATCAACGAAAGGATCTTCCTGGAACTCCGCCAGATTTATGTCAATTAATTCAATAGATTTTGGTGGATTCAGGACGGCGCACCAGCTTATAGACAGCTTGCTGTAAGAACAAAACTAAGAGAAACGTTTGACAACCGCATTGGCCCCCAAGATCCCCTGACTTAACACCGTGCGATTATTTCTTATGGCGATATCTAAAGAATAAAGTGTATTCTACTCCACCACAAAGCATCAACCAGTTAAGAGATAGTATCACACGTGAAGTCAATAGACTTAAGGAAAATCACAAGTTAATCCTAAAAGTTGTTCGTTCAATCAATGCCATCAAAGGCGCAACTGTGCTTGGAAAGAAATGGAGGACATGTGGAAGGAAACGGTGCTTAGAAAATTAAAAAATGAATTTGTATTACTCATATGAAGAGGTGTTTTTGTTAAAAATGGATTTAAATATATTTGTTGATTTTAAACTTCGAAGTTTCCTTATTTTACTTCCTTGCGCAAACATATTTTTGATAGCCTCCACTAAACCCATTAGTGTATCAATATCGTAAAAGGGAATTTAATGAAATTTTCAGAATCGACAGATAAATAGTTGTTAAATTTGTTTTCTTTTGCAGGACTCAAAATTCTTTGAAAGATTTTGAGTTATACAAATTCAAAGTACGGTTAACTTTTTTCTGGGACACCTTGTATATATAGCCGAATCCTTATGTTCGGGATGCAAGAGAGAATAACACGCGAGGATTCATTTATTATTAAGTTGACCAGAAAGTCCTACCTCACTTACGAAGCGGAGAGAAAACAATAAAATTATATGGAGAAACACCAACATTTATTCTTCAAAATAAAGTCCATCATTCTCTACGACCTTCTTGCAGCGATCAACTAGCATCCGAATCTGTCCCAGATATCGGGTTGATGGTCGGCCGGAACGTGGTTGATCGTCAAGGGTAAGATTCCCGGAGTTGAAACCTCGGTACCACCTCGAGATCTTCTCCTGACTGTGCCTTCTCCTTCAGTATTGCAAATTTCTTACACAGCAATTCTTGTAGAAAGTTTTCGCTTGTAACAGTAGCGAATCAAAGCTCTAATTGGACTTTCTTCCAAAACTCATATGTCAGTTGGGGCTTAAACAAAGAGAAATAAAATGCGCAGGAGCAACAAACAACAGCAGCGTAAGCAGGCTGGTAGTCGAATGAATAAGGTTAACTAACCTAAAGTAGTCGAATGAGTAAGGCTAACCTAACTTAATGTAGTCGAATGAATAAGGCTAACTTAACCTAATGTTGGTGTTGCTCTATAAAATTTTGTTGTTTTCTTTCCGCTTCCTAAGTAAGTCAGGACTTTCCGGCCAACCCTTATAATAGGGTTTGTACGCCTATCTTCAGGTAGTGTCGAAATAAAAATTTAAGTCATAATATATTTCAAACAGAAATAAAGTTGGTGCTAACTGGAAACAAACTAGAAGTTCAAATATCTTAACTGTACACACAAATATATAAAATGACCAAATTACGATAAATATATACTTGGTACGAAAATAAAAGAAAAAAACGGCTCACCAGGTGGAACGAAGAGTCAGAAGAAGACTGATTAAGTGAGAAAGAAGTGC
The DNA here is from genome assembly GCA_963969495.1 of Ceratothoa steindachneri. Classification (NCBI taxonomy): domain Eukaryota; kingdom Metazoa; phylum Arthropoda; class Malacostraca; order Isopoda; family Cymothoidae; genus Ceratothoa; species Ceratothoa steindachneri. The sequence goes on from OZ018325.1 coordinate 122,560,646, forward strand.
CAAAGGAGTCAATTTGATTATAGAAGAAAAGTACACATTTGATGGTTGAAGTTATGTGACTGGATGTGGGAAATAAGTTGAGTCAAAATTGAGAGAAGGATTATGTTCTTTAATATAAAAGGATTTTAAAAGTCTGAGTGAAGTTTGGTCTTTGGTTGAGTTCAGTATTTTAAAACTGTTGATTGTTACATCAGTTTTATAATCATCAGAGTGCTGACGAATTAAAATTTTCATTTCTTACTACGGATATCATTCGTACGCAGTCTAATACCATGAAGCGCACGGTACTTTCTATGTAGGTCACTTGGTTACATCCAGGTCAAGTAAAGTTATAAATCATCATACTACATCTCTCAGGTCAAAGTCTGTCCTAGCTTGCACTAAATTCTCTGGTTCCCTCTATTAAATTTATCTTGAACTCGAACAAAATGGTGCCCTCCCGTTCCTAGATCTCCTTATTCATAGGACTCCATCTGGATTTAAATTTTCTATCTATTGTAAGCCTACCAACGCCTGTTCTTATATTCATTTTCACTCAGGTCATAATGATAAAGTTAAACGGTCTGTATTTATTTCAATGTTTCTCCGGGGGTTGCAGGTCACCAGTCCGGAATTCTTTGATCTTGAGATTTCTAAAATCTTTGAAATAGGTAACAATCTTTTGCTACCTTCAAAAATTTTTGTAGGATGCCTAGAGTTGGCAAAAAAATCCTTTTACAGAACTGAAATCCCTCCCGCATACAATTTTAAGTACTCCCTTGTTTTACAGTTTTCTGAGTCCTTTTTCTTGCTTCCTCGTCTCTTGAAAAGTTTAAATGTTTCAGTCATATTCAAGTATGAATATACCATGTACAAAATGTTAATTCATAATAATACCAATTGTATAGGGGGGTTTATTCTGTCGATCGTGACGTTTGCCCTAAGCAATACTTTCGGCAAACTGGTAAATCATTAAGTGTACGCTTGACCCAACATACATACTTTATTAGAAAAGGTGAAAGTAATAGTCCGTACCTCATCCTCAATCCGTCCGTCCATAGTCCCAACAATCTGACGCAGAAGGAGACTTACAAGAAACACTGAGTAATAACAATGATAGTCAGCCAAAGACGTGAGCACACAAACGAACCACGGAAAACTCAACAATTTCAATTGCCCGTAGTGAGATAGCCCTAAGCCGAGATTAAAGCCTACAAAATCGACAATTTTCTTCCGAGTGCTTCCTTCTACCAAGCAACAACCGGGTTACCATCCAAACCCACCCTACAAACGGATTACCCAAAAGAACACTTTGGAGTCAGACCAAACTCGACTGTAAGGCCTCCTTAGCCTCCATAGCCCGTCATCTATAAACAGGTGACGCCAATAACACACGTGCCTCAATACAACCACTTCCACTCGGTTACACGAGAGAATAAAAATTATTGCGAATGAAATTATTTGACACTGTTTAGACATCATATATATATATATATATATATATATATATATATATATATATATATATATATATATATATATATATATATATATATATATATATATCTTTCATGGGCGCAAAAGAATGATGAAAATGAATCCAACAAACCGCAAGAAACAAAACGGGGAAACTTTTCATCGGAAATATTATTTCCTAATTCGCAAAAATTCCGTACAGGATTCGGAGTGAAGCACATACCCCCCCCCCCCAAAAAACCAATGAATGGTCTCACTGCGGCTAGTCGGGACGAGAAACCCGATAAAGAGCGAAGGTCTTTGAAACTATCTTCGGGAAACTGGGGATCGGACTCAAAAGACTAATCGATGTCACCAGAGGATACACCGCGATTTGCCACACACAGACGGACCTGGTGAAGCTGACCTCAACAATCGGCATAAAAAAATAGGTGCCATAGGACTAGAGCTCAACCCTTCGCCAGCCCTAGCGACAAGGAAGGTTATCGTATGCAGAAGAGTTGACCCATCGGTAGGCGAACGATCAGCGGAAGACATCAAACAAGAAATAGAGAGAAATCAAGAATGGGCAGAGATGACTGAAGTGATTAAAGTTCGAAACCTCACGCAGGTGTTTAAAATCGTGTTCAGAGAAATTGAGATGGCAGCCAAGGCAAAGGAAGCAGGACTAAAGCTATTCTCCATGATAATCTCCCCAGAGCAGAATGAAAGGGAGAGATTCTTCGAGCTGCTAACGTGCTTCTCCTGCTACAAGGTTGGAGAACACCCTACTAGTGCCTGCCCAGACAAGAAGAACGCTAAGATCTGCTCCAAGTGCGCACAAACCGGCCACGACTGGATGCACTGCGTTAACGACTCGAAGAGGTGCATTAACTGCACTGGTCCCCACCGGACCTTGAGCATGCAGTGTCCAATCAGGAAGGAACACCTAAGGAAGAAAAGAGTAGCGGCTGACAGGCCGAACATCTCTTACGCAACAGCCGCCAAAATCCCACCACAAACTAGCACAATCCCAAATAGTCCTACAGCTCACCGATGCGACCCCTCTTAAAATGCTAGCATGCATTCTCCACGCGCATGTGATGAACCTAGCCTGCCCGAGTTCATTCAATACCGAGATGAACAAGATGCTGGCTGCAAATGGCTTGGGATCTATCACGTTCCCGGACAACTCACAGTCAGACAAAGTTCTCTTGGCAACATGCAACAAGGGAGCACAAGCAGAACGAGCCGAGCCAACAAAAGAAACAAAAACCCACGATGATGTACCTACAACGACCGGACATGAGCCTGCAGTCGACCAAACACTTCTGCCTGCCTCGCCCAGACAGAAAAAGAACAAAAAGAGAACGACTACCGCAGCAAGAATTAACACGAGAACGACGGAAGGGAAATCAAACTCCACCATCGACCTCAACAAAAACACCACTCAATAAAGAGAGATATTCATCGAGGAGGTACCTTCAGGAGTCAAAAGAGGCCACATCAAGTGGTGCTATGACTCATCCGAAGACTAAGAGTCGGTCAAGACAGCCTTGCTGAAATGCAAAGTAAGGCTGTACGACGACAACTCGAAGCTCTGCGAGCCATCCGTCTTCAAGAAACTACGATCGGGCAGACCAAACAACCAAAAGCCTTCAAGCAGCTCAGACACACAAGATGACAACTAAAATAGGCTAACTATTCTAGCACATAACGTGCATGGATGGCAGATGAATAAACAACAGCTGTACACAGTCTACCGAGAATTGGATCTGGATATTCTTCTGTTGTCAGAAACTGGAATCAGAGACGACGACAAGCAGAAGATCTTCGGATACAACGTTCTTAAAAAGAACGTCACAGGAGAGGGGTTCAGCGGAACTATAATAGCGGTCAACAAAGATCTGCAGTACATACAGACCAGGAAATCCAATGACCGGATCGCTTCTATCGATCATACTGAGGTACTATCTGGGTGACATCGTATTCGGCGCGGGCTACTAATTTCCCCGCTGTTCATACTTGCCCTACTACGACATGTATACCCTTTTCAAGAAAGAGCACCCAGTATTGTTCGCCGTGGACCTAAACGGCAGGAACAGAGCAGCGGGCTATGCAAAGACAAACGCAAGAGGCAGGAACTTTGACCTCCTGCCCTCCTCAATGCGGGTCTTTTCTCTACTTGGTAGGCTATCAAGCTCTCCCAGATTTCAGCCTGTTGCTGGTTTATAGCTTTTTTAGGTACTTCCCTCAATCGACGTAGCAGCGAGCTTCTTTCCCGATTTGTACCTGCTCTTCTGGTTTCTTCATATATCTCCTTGTGTTCCCTAGCGATCTCTTTCATCTCCTTGGTCCATCTGGGTTGTGGAGAAGTTTTGTACCCTTTCATAGGGTACACACTCGCGGTCAGCCTCGATGATGCAGGCTGTTATCTTCTCCAGCTCCTCGTCAATCTCTTCTAGTATTGCTCCGCTTAGTTCCGCTGGTTTATATCTGCCGAGGATTCGCAAAATGCTGTTCTATATATAGTTATTATAAGTAAACATATGCTATACAAAGTTTAGCTAATGAGAATTAAGCAGATTTTAAAAACTAATTTATGTTTAATTGGAGATATAAAGTGAGGAATATAGTAGTAGAGGATTTTGGTAGGAGAAAATAGTGGTGAAAATTGGGAAAAATAATCGGAAAGTGAAATTGTAGAGAAGAATGAAAGACAGGTCCATGGTGATTGGGCATCTCTGGCTTTCTTTGCGTTTTGGTTTTGTTATATATATATATATATATATATATATATATATATATATATATATATATATATATATATATATATATATATATATTTATATATTTATTCAGTAAGAAGGACAAAACGAAGAAGGCGGGTCCCCTCTTTAATTCCAACGTTTCGGGTTATTACATATCCCATCTTCAGGAGCTAAAAACAAATTCTAAATGAGTAATCGAAGCCTAAAAACATAAATAACAGCACAAGTTCAAAGTTAAAAACCACAAATCAGAGAAAATCACAAAAACGACGTTAAAAATATAAAATGAACGTTACGTTAATGAACAAACAAAATAGTGAGGTAAAGAACAGCAAAATATTTGTAAAGAGATACTATCAATTAAGGACAAACAAAGTAAATGTAATATTACAAAATTAAACAATTGAAATGGAAAAATAGAAAATTGGATACAAACAAAAGGTAAAACTAAAATATAGACACTGAAACATTACCTGACATGGTCGGATCCCAATGACGAGTGAAAACAGGAAGGAATTCAAAGAATGAATACAGCTTGGTTAAGTTATAAACAGAGGAAAGGATTATGTGTCCTCATTTAAATTTGGGTGGTTGTATTTAATACAGAGTGATTCTTTAATGCGGAGGAATCAAATAGATTTAGCAAATTTTAAGGCAGAAAAATCATTTAAGGACAGGTCTGTTTCACAATCAATAGAATGTTTCCTGCTGGAAGAAAACTCTTTGTTACTTAATGTTTTACTGGTTCTATGGCTAATTCCCATGTGAGAACAAAAACGCGACTGAAGAGTACGTACTGTGCTTCCTATATAGGTCCTCAACTTACAGATAGGGCAAATGAATTTATATACAATGCACGAAATAAACACCGTGGGAATACTGTCCTTCACTTTAAAGAAATTACCAATATTTTTGAGATTAATGAATATAAGTTTAAAATTTATTTGACAATAAAATTTCCTAAAAATAGAAATTAAACGTTTTCGGAGAAGGTCATTACAAGGCCTGATGTCTGGTAAGAGGACATACCTGATTTCCTTTGGGACATTAAAAGAAGTGGAGGGGTTATGAAGCCTGAAGAGGAACTTCCTAATACAGCTTCTAAAAAATTGAATTCAAAATGCATACTAAAATAAGTGGATGCATTTTGAATTCAATTTTTTAAAAGATTACTTTGTAAAAAATGATTACCCCTTATCTTTAGTTGAAAGCTGTATTAGGAAGTTCCTCTTCAGGCTTAGATCAATTCTGAAGAAGCCAACAGGCGAAAACGTCAATAAAGAACTTCAGTGTATTTTCCACGTTTTTACTTCCTCCTCCAATTCTCATATATATATATATATATATATATATATATATATATAAGCACTTTCGAACTATATTTGCAAGTTCATTTTCAAGGAATAGCATGAAAATGGAGAAGACAACCTTATATAGGGTACAAAGATACGAAGGGAACTCCCATCAAATAGTACAAACCAATGCAAAAACACAATAACAAGACAGAGTAATGCCAATAAAAAGATCATTAGGCAACTAATAACAGATATATGCATCACAAAAACGATATACACATGTAGGAGAATCGTCACTCCCCTGTTCTCTCTCAGTGGAGACACGAGGCGATTACCGCAAAGACATCCGGCCCCGGCACCGTCGGGGTGAAGCGCGTAACCACAGCGCCTCGCCTCTCGTCGCTATGAAAGGCCTAAAGGTTAAAATGCAAGATCTTCCCTACGAGAGTGATATTCAATGTCACCTCAAGTAAGAAATTGGAGTCGCTTTACTTTCAAGTTCGATGGCTGACGAGGAGCCGATTTAAGACTTGGTGAGAAAAACCGTTTGGAATAAGAACCCTCCTGGGCCCGTCCCCAAGCCCCCCCCCTCTTACCCCTCCCCCAGTGGGGTGACTAGGTATAAATAAGAAACACTGAGGAAAATCGAGGTAGAATACGTCAGTCTCCAGGTGACGAAGTCCCCGGATTAAGACCCCGGGCTACCGAGACTGGATAGGTAGAATACTTCAGTCTCCAGGTGATGAAGTCCCCGGATTAAGATCGGGCTACAGAGACTGGACAGGTAAATTACTTGGCTCGCCAGACCAAGAAGTAACCCGCAAGAGAGGCAGGGCTACCTACCTTAAGGGGCTAAGAAGCAGCTCATCCTCGAGCTAGTCCCTGGTTATCAGACCGAACGTTAAGTTAACTTGTTGAAGTTCAACTTACTCTCGTCAGAGAGACTCCTCATATCCTGGTGCATCTTAAACACCAGGGGTATTCCTCGTCCTTGAGGAATTAAGAAAAGAAGAAGGAAAAGGCTCCCCCTCGAGCCCGTTACTCGGTGGCCACACCAAACTCATAAGTTAACTTGGTTGAGGAGCCAAGTTCGACTTGTTCTCGTCAGAGAAACTCCCCTCCGTTATACTCGCCATTGAGGAAGACTGGAACTAAGAAGAAGCTCATCCTCGAGCTAGTTCCTGGTTACCAAACCGACCTTTAAGTTAACTTATTCAAGTTCAACTTATTCTCGTCAGAGAAACCCCCCCCCTTCTCGATCCTCGCCCTTGAAGAAGACCCTCCCCGAATTAAGTAACGAAGGAGAAAAGCTCCCCTCGAGCTCGTTACTCGGTGGTCACACAAAACTCCAAGTTAACTTGGTTTAAGAACCAAGTTCGACTTACACTCGCCAGAGAGACCACGCCTACCTTGGTGCCGCCTAAAGCACCGTGATTGTTCTCGTCCTTGAAGAACCCGCCCTCAATACCGTGTGGACCCCCATCTGCTACCCTCGCCAAAAGTACCTCGTGATCTCGATCACCTCCATCTGGTCGGTCGGCACGCGTCGTGGAGGCAATAACATTCCTGAGGTATTTGTTAAAGTTAAAATATAAGTTTATTTTAGGAAGTATTGTGCGTTTCTCTATATACTTACGTGTTTCAAGCAGCTCTTCTTTATAATAACAATATTAACACTTTTAGCACTCTTAGAACAAAGCCTACTTCATCAAAGAAGTATATCACGACCACAAAGAATACCACTACAAAAGTGGTTTGTGTGTAGAGAAATGAAAAGGGGAATTCTCCTACATAAAAGTGATATCAGGTGTGGAGTGATCAGAAAACGGGGGGCATCCTACGACAACACACAACAACGCCGTGTATATGAATGGAAATGGTGGGGGAAAAAACAAAAACATTTTAAAGGATTATCATTAAAACGAAAACATTTAGGGCTAAGAGTTAATCCACGATCCTAGCAGAGACACGTGGTGGGGGAGGCAATGCGAATAATATTACACTAATAAACAGTGACAACAGGCTACAATATGAAGTTATTTCATTTAGTACAAGTTTTTTAAAAAACAGGGTCGAGTTTAAAAAGGCCAGGGGAGATATTTATATTAGGCAGGAGATGCCAATTAATGAACACTCGACAATATTTCTTTTTGTGAAATCAGCGGAATGATAAAGGAATTTTGCAGAGTTCCAGTCAATGGGGTGGTTATTTTCGGATAAATGTAAAAATAAAGCGCTGTTTAGTTCACCTCTTTTAATATTATACTTATGTTGGTAAATTCTAGTAGATAGAGATTTACCAGTTTGCCCGAAGTAAGGTAAATTGCAAATAGAACATTCTATGGAATATACTCCACCTTTTTTCCTTGTATTATTGTGGACTAACATTTTATATAAAGTAGATTCATTTCTAAAATTTACAGAGATATTAAGTTGCTTAAAAATACGGGTGAGACTAAGAAATGGTTCAAAGTATGGCAAGATAAGTGTGAGGGAATCCCCATGTGGAAGATCTTTAGCAGAAAGGAACTCCCATGTGCAGCAGAAGGCCCGGCTAGACCTAAAGTGGTAAGCCTCTCCCCCGCCCTTCCACAAGCGGTAGCCTCGAATCGAGTCCCCCACGATTCACCTTTATGCCGGCTAAAATAGCTCTGAAAGAAGATTCGAGGCCCTTCGAGAGTAGAGCTGTTTCCCGCTAACCCCCAACTCCAGAGAGAGCCTCAGACATAAATAACGCTCGACTTCCCGCAAGACACATAAAGTTGAGAAGTCTCGCCCAGAACCCAGAAGATTCCCCATGGTTCCAAGTCAAGTGCTAGCAACAAAGCAAAGTGACAGCTGGACTATTTTGTGTATTTGGAATTAGCCCCAGCCAGGAGGTAATTCCACTCAACGATTGCCCCGAGTGATTTTCCCGACTTCTTTCATCAACTCCTGTCGAAGCCCTCCTCATTTCGGGTAGCCGAAATACTCTCCCCTGGGCCGGAAGTTACCCCCCCCTCCCTCCTTGCTTTTGGAGAACCGTCATCACCCCAACCTCCCGCTCTGATGTCCGAGCGGCCTCACCTCACGTGCAGAAGACATCCGTAAGCCAACCCCTCTCCCCGTCCTCAGTAACCCAATTGAGTTAATCTTCCCCCCTTCGTTTATTGATGTGATTTTTTGCCCGTTAATTCTCTCAGGTAATTTTACCCTTCAATTCTCTTATTATTTTTTTGTGTAAATAAAATTCTATTTTTGTACATGTCTCTTTAAATAACCTTGAACTTAGCCATTGTCCATAATTTACCTGACCTCGTTGCACTCTCTCGCTACTCAGCCCGTCTGAACGTGTGGTTTTCCGTCCCTTTTGTCGGTTCGCTTTCAAGTTATTGGTCCTCTCCCATAGATATAATATAGTATTGATATAATGTAATGTCATACCACGACATATATATATATATATATATATATATATATATATATATATATATATATATATATATATATATATATATATATATATATATATATATATTAATATACATATTATATAATCTGGTGTCAAGTGTGTTTGGGGTTTTTACGAACCTGTGTCATTTTAATTTCGACATTAGAAGTTTCCTTGTTATTCACGTACATCCCTTTTATTTTATTTTTTGTATTGTACTGGCAGAAGGCAAGTTCAAGTTTTTTGAAGAGCAGTGGAACGTAATCTATTTAGATTTTGTCTTGGACCCCAGGTAATTAATTTTTTTATGGTGTTCGAATTTTGGAGACTCTCCTGGTTATTAATCCAAGAGAGTTAAGGTCTTTGGTGTCCTAAAACCGGTAGGAACATTTTAATTTTTTTTTCGCTTAGAAACAGCAGAGGTAGGTAGCTGTATCTTAATTCCCTTTTGTGATCAAGGCCTTCACGAATATTCAAGTATTCGTTTCGCGTGGGTAGTGTCCTAGCTCGTTCGCGTATCAGTGTTTCCTCAGTTAACTGCGTAAAAATGTCATCCTTCGAAAAATTCACGAGTCAGGGTGAAATGTTAGGTCTTTCGGGCAAAGACCTGCTAAATTACGTACAGGAAGAAGAGAGGAACGAACGGGCAGAGCGAAGGGAAGAGGAACTAAGGAAAACGGAGATGGAGAACAAACTGAAGATGGAGATGGAAATGGAGAAGAACAAGATGAAGGAGAACAAACTGAAGATGGAGATGGAAATGGAGAAGAACAAGATGGAGGAGAACAAACTGAAGATGGAGATGGAAATGGAGAAGAACAAGATGGAGGAGAACAAACTGAAGATGGAGATGGAGGAGAACAAACTGAAAATGGAGAACAAACTGAAAACGGAGATGGAGAACAAACTGAAGATGGAGATGGAGAACAAAATGGAGATGGAAAAGAACAAAATGGAGATGGAAGAACGTGAACAAATTAGGCAGCATGAGCTGGAAATGAGCCGAATTCAAATGGATTCTCAGTCCATCAGTTCCCGGGCTGAAATTCCCCAAACTCCTTCAGTCCACCTTCCCGCTTTTAATGATGGAGAGGACTTTGGGTCATTTTTGGCCCATTTTGAGAGAATCTTTCAGATCAATAGATGGGATCTCGAAAATGATGGCGTCGCTCGCTTACTTCCCCTCCTAAATGCCAAGTTAAGGGATATCTTCGTATCCCTCCCTCCGGAAGCAACATTGGACTATTCCACGTTAAAGTCCGAATTGTTAGCCGCTGTTCATATGAATAGCGAATTCTACCACTCCCGATTCCGCCAGGAAAGGATCCACCTTGGCCAAAATTTCGATAACACGGGTACATCCTCCAAAGAAACCTTCAGTGTTGGCTGGGTGCGTGCAAAATTCCCCAGGTCTAAGAGTCCCTTCTGGACTTCTTCCTTAGGGATCAGCTTTTAGCTGCCGTGGCTCCCGAAATTCGCGCCTTCATTAAGGATAAACGTTGCGCCATTTTTAAGGAGTGCTTGGAAGAGGCCGATGTCTACGCGGGTAGTCACGATTTATACCCTAAGGATGTTAAAAAGGCTCCCCAATCACCCCCTAAAACTAAATTTTATGGCCCTAAGACGCCTCCTAAATTGGTTCCAAGATTGACCAAAGTTCCTAGTCCCTCGAAGCCAAGAAACTTCCATCCATCGGAACACCGAGACGTTAAGCCCCTAGTTTCTTCTCCCCCGGTTGTGCCGTACCAAAAGAACCCGATCGTCTGCTACACCTGCGGAGTTCCCGGCCATTACCGCACGAACTGTCCTCAAAACTCCCGATTCGCAAACTCTCAGTCCCACCAAGTACACCAAATCTGGGCCGCCCCTGATCCTTCTCCGTCGCCTCAGAAGACGCCCGAACCTCCCTCGCCCGCCAAAGGCCCGGTCCATCAGGTAAACTTTCTCTTTAATGAGAACAACCCTGGTGGATTGAAGTTCGAGAACGGAACTGTGAAACTGTGACGGTCGCCGAGTATCCACCCTCGTCCGTGACACCGGGTGCACCTGCATTATAGTGTCTGAGGACCTAATTCCCCCTGTTGGGCCCGACCACAAGAAATTTGCGGTGTTCCACGACTACCTTGGCCGGGCAAGTCGTTTCCTAGTAATTCGTTGTCACATCGAGTGTGACTATATGTCCGGTTGGGCCGAAGTGGTAGCGGCCCCAATCCAGTTCTGCTCGGTTTTATTCGGTCAGAACCCCGTAATTCACGACCATCCCGTGATTACTCGTACACAGGCAGCCCTGGAATCCGGTGCACCTGTTCCCCTGGAAATCCCTATCGACCCGGAGTTCCAAGCCATCCGAAGCGATAAGTTTTCCCGCTCCCAGAAGGAGTGCGCAACTCTCCCTCACCTTTGGGAGAAAACTAAAGCCCTCGAGCGTGAGTACACCTGAGGTAACAAACGAGTCTCGTATCCTGTGAAGAAGGACTTATTGAGAGGTTTGAGACCTAATTGGACCTTAAGTCACGAGAACGAAGATTCAAGCCTGGCGCGAAGGTGCTGGTGCTACTTCCCACGGGAAGCAACAAAATCCTTAGCCAGTGAAAGAAGCCCTACTCCGTCCTCGAGGCTAGAGCACCCGTGGATTACCTCATCCATACTCCGGCGGGAGCGAAGGTTTTCCACGTGAATTGTATATATATTATCTCATTAATGTTCCTAATTATGATTTTTTGGGGGTCCACTAAATTGTTAAGTTTTTCTAGTCCCATATTTATGCCTCCATTTAATTGTATCCCTTTTTTTTGGTTCCACTGAAATGTCGCCAATGTTCTCCTGTGGTTTTTCTTTTGTTTAAAATTGTATTAGTTAAATTCTCTAGAATCGACCTGTTTGAGGCCTTTGTCCGTAAATTCCTCGCTGAACTCAGATTTAAGTTTTTTTTGTGTGTACACCTGTCGTCGCAGGTCAGAATTTCCCTAGACCTTTGATAATTCTAGTTTGACGGGTTGGGATGATCCTTTCCTACGCAACTGCTCTGTAAAGCATCATCTTTCGGTTGGGAGATGTGTGAGGGAATCCCCACGTGGAAGATCTTTAGCAGAAAGGAACTCCCATGTGCAGCAGAAGGCCCGGCTATGCCTAAAGTGGTAAGCCTAACCCCTCCCCCCCTCCCTTCCACAAGTGGTAGCCTCGACTCGAGTCCCCCACGATTCACCTTTATGCGGGCTAAAATAGCTCTTCAAGAAGATTCGAGGCCCTTCGAGAGTATAGCTGTTTCCCGCTAACCCCCAACTCCGGGAAGAGCCTCAGACATAAATAACGCTCGACTCCCCGCAAGACACATAGAGTTGAGAAGTCTCGCCCAGAACCCAGAAGATTCCCAATGGTTCCAAGTCAAGTGCTAGCAACAAAACAAAGTGACAGCTGGACTATTTTGTGTATTTGGAATTAGCCCCAGCCATGAGGTAATTCTACTGAACGATCGCCCCGAGTGATTTTCTCGACTTCTTTCATCAACTCCTGTCGAAGCCCTCCTCATTTCGGGTAGCCGAAATACTCTCCCCTGGACCGGAAGTTACCCCCCCCCCCTTGCTTTTGGAGAACCGTCATCACCCCAACCTACCGCTCTGAAGTCCGAGCGGCCTCACCTCACGTGAAGAAGACATCCGTAAGCCAACCCCTCTCTCCCCTTCAGTAACCCAATTGAGTTAATCTTCCCCCCTTCGTTTATTGATGTGATTTTTTGCCCGTTAATTCTCTCAGGTAATTTTACCCTTCAATTCTCTTATTATTTTTTTGTGTAAATAAAATTCTATTTTTGTACATGTCTCTTTAAATAACCTTGAACTTAGCCATTGTCCATAATTTACCTGACCTCGTTGCACTCTCTCGCTACTCAGCCCGTCTGAACGCGTGGTTTTCCGTCCCTTTTGTCGGTTCGCTTTCAAGTTATTGGTCCTCTCCCATAGATATAATATGGTATTGATATAATGTAATGTCATACTACGACAATAAGACAATTTTTATAACTCAAAACCGGTGGGTTATCAATTCTATAAAAAGTTATCTTAGCAAAGTTTAATGAAGTGTGCAAAAATTGACTAGGGTAACAAAGTTTTTTACCTATTTCAAAGATTTGGACAATTCCTTATCCAAGAATTCCGGACTAACAAGGCGTAATGCACGCAGAAACATATAAGTGAATACAGATCTTTTAATTTTAACACTGTGATAAGAATTAAAGTGAATATATGAACTGGAGTTGGACGATTTGCGATAAACAGAGAATTTAAAACCTGACGGCGTCCTATGTATCAAAAGGTCAAGAAAAGGAAGAGTCCCATTTTCCTCAATTTCAAGGGTAAATTTAATAGAAGGGACTAGAGAATTAAGATTACATAGAAAATTGTGAATATCTTTTGAGGAAGGCCAAAGACATATAATATCATCAATGTAACGGTACCATACAATAGGAAAATCGAGGATTTGGGGCAAGAATAACGTCTCAAAGAATTCCATATATAAATTAGAGAGGGTGGGAGATAAACAAACCCCCATCGGAAGACCAAATTTTTGAAGGTAAAATTTGCCATTAAATAAAAATTTACAATTTTTAGCACAAAGAGAAATAAGCCTTAGGAAAGTATTAACCGGTACAGGGATATCTAAATTATATAATTTATCATAAAGGAGAGGAAGAAGATCGTCTAAAGGAACTTTAGTAAACAAAGAACAAACATCGAAGCTGAAAAGAATGAAATTGTTGGAGTAAGGAATTATATTAAGCTTCTCTATGAGTTCACAACTATATTTAATATGAGATTGGAAGATGGACCCCGCAAGCGGGGATAAGTGATTCACAAGCCATTTTGATAAGGAATATGAGGCAGAGCATAACGAACTTATAATGGGGCGCATAGGATTAATGGGTTTGTGAGTTTTTACCAAACCGTACATATATGGAAGAGAAGCGTTGCTAGATTTAAATTTAGTAATTAAATCTGGAATTTTTTTAAAAGGGATCGAATATTTTTATGAAATTCACTGTTAGTAGTTAATGTAGGGTCTTTTTGTAGGACATCATAAGTAGATTCATCTTCTAATAATAAGTTCATTTTTTCAATATAGTTCACTTTGTCCATATTAACAACGTCACCAGATTTGTCTGCTTTCGTAATATGCATAGAGGTATTTTTTCGAAGATTAGATATAGCACGGTGAAAACGCAGAGGATAATTTAAGTGGGTAGGCCTAGATAAGCACTGATAAACACAACCCTTGGTGGTCGAAATTAAATCACTAGGGACATCACAATATTTTTCCAAATGAGCAAAGCTTTGAGCAATAGACACAACAGATTATTATTAGAAGATGAATCTACTCATGATGTCCTACAAAAAGACCCTACATTAACTACTAACAATGAATTTCATAAAAATATTCGATCCCTTTTAAAAAAAATTCCCAAGTCATTCCAAGAGCTCTCTTTCTCACCTTCACTTCCTACATTAGAGTCTTTTCACTACAACTCCGCTTGATATCACTTTTTCACATATCAATTTCTCCCATATGATTCCTGAGTTCACATATCCATTGCATCATGTTACTCATCACTCAAAAGCACTGCCACCTCCTTTTTATCCCTATCACCCTGATCTATACCAAATCGCATTCCCTTCACTCCATCTCACACAAACCCTTCATTTACCTCCATGTTTGTCTCACGTAGAGCAAGCATCGGCAAACTCCCTGATTTCAACAGATTTACTGCCACTCCTTTCTTTCCCACATCACATATGTTTACTCCTCACATTCAAAACACTCAGTGGTTCACACATTGACACAGATTAGCTGTCCTGACCTGGAGGTTGCTGTGACATTCCCGCCAATTACCCTTATTGATTATTGCACTCGTGAAATAACACTCGTGGGGTAAGACTTTCCCTTGTCAGTTGACCTCTATCCTGTTTTGTTTTTTTTTAAATGCTTATAATTAGTGGCATATACCTTTTATTGCTTTAAACAGATGATGAACAATAGAAGTATAAAACTCCTCTGCAAACGACACGGGTAAAAAAAAGTTCGTTATTGATAATAATCTAGTTACTTGCATCGAAGGTTTCTTACCTGAACACAAAACAAAACAATACTCTTGGACACACAAAGGAAGACTGAATAAGGATGCTAAGGAGTTCCGAGTACGGCAGATCAGACATGTATCATAAAACCGGTCAAACTAGATGTTAAACTCAATTTCTTGATATTTTCTATGTATAATTAGCAATAAAAAATGAGGTAAACACACAAATCTCGGAGGGGTACTTAGGCAGGTATGCGGTATGCAATTCGAAAGGGGAACTCGTTTGCCAGATTTAACTCAGGAATTATTTAAGGAAACAAATCTACAAAAATAAGCTTTAATACAAGATAAATGATTAAATATGGAGACAAGAATAATAGTGGAAATTAGCACAAAGGTTAGCTTGATAATGAAATTTATAGCCGGCAGGAATTAATGGAAGCTGGGCCGGGAATTATTAATTAATTCATAAGAACATAAGAACATAAGAAAAGAAGGAGACTGCAAAAGACCATTCATGGCCTACACTTGTCAGCTCCTGTTCCAGTCAACACACAAAAGATTTCTTACCAGAGAAAAGTCATCAACATTGTCACCCTTTAAGGAGTTCGTCAGATCAAATCTACAATATACATAAAATGCATCCAGAGGATTATGTCCATTCATGCAACCGCAAAATATAATCTCCCCACTCCTTAGAAAAATATATACATATGTACATAAAAAAAAGTCAGTCCCATCTAGCAGCTTCATGCATATATTTATCTAATCTATTCTTAAAACTACCCAGAGAGGAGGCTTCTATCACATGTCTAGTGAGCCTATTCCATTCATCTACCACACGATTTGTAAACCAATTCCTCCCAATCTCCTTCCTAAACCTATACTTATCAAGCTTAAACCCATTGCTACTTGTCCTGTCATGTTCACTAAGTATAAGAACCTTACCCAGATCCCCTTTATTATATCCTTTTACCCATTTGAAGACTTCAATTAATTCCCCTCTGACTCTTCTCCTTTCCAATGTATGTAGATTTAGTTTTCTGAGCCTTTCACCATAAGGTAAGTTCCTTAGCCCACCAATCATCTTTGTCATCCTTCTCTGCACAGAATCAAGCAAATCAATATCCTTCCTATAATATGGTGACCAAAATTGTACTGCATAGTCTAGATGAGGCCTAACTAGCGCCAGATACAGTTTTAGAATGACTTCAGCACTCTTATTGCTTACACTCCTCCTAATGAATCCCAATATCCTATTAGCTTTATTCTTAGCATTTAGGCATTGCTTTCTAGGACGAAGGTCTGAACTTACCAAAATACCCAAGTCCCTCTTACAATCGGTCCTCCCTAAAATTCTCCCATTTAATTTATAACTATTCAATGGATTATTTCTACCTATACTAAGTACACTACATTTGTCTATGTTAAACTTCATTTGCCATTTCTCGGCCCAATTGGACAGAATGGTCAATTCCTCCTGCATTACAACAGCATCAGAATCAGCCCTAATGGCCCTACCTAGCTTAATATCATCAGCAAATTTACTCAGGTCACTACTTATACCTATGTCAAGATCATTAATATAAATTAAGAATAGCAAGGGACCCAAAACAGATCCTTGCGGAACTCCACTGCTAACACACCCCCACTCAGATTTAACTCCATCTATACTAACCCTTTGCTGTCTGTCACCAAGCCATGACTGAATCCACCTAAATATACTGCCATCGATCCCGTGTGCTTTAACTTTGCTCAGAAGCCGTAAGTGTGGCACTCGATCAAAAGCCTTACTAAAGTCCAAGTATAAAATATCATAGTTTTCATCATTATCTGCTGCTTCATACACCTTACTATAAAAAGACAGCAAATTAGTCAGACAGGATTTACCCTTACTAAAGCCATGCTGTGATTCTTTTATCAACTTATGCTTATCCAAGTGATCCCTAATATTCCTTGCTATAATAGATTCCATCATTTTCCCTACCACTGATGTCAAACTTACTGGTCTGTAATTAGACATATTTGTTTTATCCCCTTTCTTAAATATAGGTATCACATTGGCTTTCTTCCATGCCACTGGCACAATGCCACTCTCCAATGATTTTCTAAAGATGCATGCTAGGGGCTCACTTAACACATCCTTACATTCTTTCAAAATTCTAGGAAAGACCTCATCAGGACCGGGTGCTTTACTACTTTTGATTTTATCAATTTCCTTTGTCACTATCTCCGTGATCAAGATATCCTTTAATTTCTCTTCATCATTACCCCGAAAGATCATTGACACCTCAGGTATATTTAAAGTATCCTCCTGTGTAAATACTGAGAGAAAAATGTCATTTAGCATTCCAGCCATTGAGTCCCTATCACTCACTAATTCTCCATTGGAATCTATAAGTGGGCCTATTTTATCTCTAACCTTAGTTTTGTATAATTGATAAAAAGTTTTAGGATCTTCCTTTGCCGTATTTGCCACTTTAATTTCATAATTTCTCCTTGCTACTCTAACTAACTTTTTAACATCTCTTGCTAGTTCATTATATCTCTGCCTTAAGTGATCCTCTCCATTTTTTATTTTCCTATAAATGCCCTTTTTAATGCCAATATAATGCTTAATTTTATCTGTCATCCATTTTGGGTCATTATTTTTAGTCTTAATCTCCTTATATGGAATGTTAATCATCTGACCTGTAATTAATTGCTCAATTATTCTTTCATACTCCTCTTCAATTGTAATCTCTTCCTCCTGGTGATTATTGTCTCCACTAACTGATATCATTGAATCTATTCCTGATTTGATTTCATTGCCTGGTTTCTGTACAACTGCCTCCAGGTAAGTCCTGAGCCCATTATAATTTGCTCTTCTAAAGTCAGGAATTTTAACATTGTTCATGCTACTATCAATACCATTCCATTTCATCTTGAATCTAATTTCACAATGGTCACTATTACCCAAATTTCCTCCAATCTCAGTATCCTTAATAACTTCTTCCCTATTTGTCAGAACTAAATCCAGTATATTATTACCTCTAGTGGGGTCGTTAATAATCTGCCTCAGAAAATTATCTTGGACAACATTCAAAAATTCCTCAGCCTCCTGATCACCCACAAGAGCTTCCCAGTCTATATTTCTGTAATTAAAATCGCCCATTATACACACATGCTTACTTCTACATGCCCGTTCAATCTCCTGCCACAGAAGATTTGAAGCTTCCTTACTAAGATTTGGTGGTCTGTATAATAATCCTATGACAAGCTTGTTTTTACCTTCTTTTACATTTAGCCATAATGACTCTGTGTTATCATCTAATTTAATTGTACTGTTTACACAACACTGGAGATTATCTTTAATATAAATAATAACCCCTCCTCCTCTCTTCCTATTCCTATCTGTATGGAACATGTTAAAGCCCTCAATCTCAACCTTAGGTTTAAAGTGATTACCTGCCAAATCAAGCCATGACTCTGTTATCGCAATTATATCAAAATTCTCTTCACTCGCTAACGCTCTTAAGAGATCTATCTTATTCCTTATACTCCGACCATTTGTGTAGTATATTTTTAAGTTTTATTTATTATTCCTATCTTCATTGCATCGTGCTTTTCTATTCCTAGTTATCTGCTCATTCACTTGAGCATTAGTTTCCCTATAACGCATCAGTATGCCCTCTCCCCTAGCTATTCCTCTATCTCTGCATCCCTTCCATTTCCTACACCTGCCCCCTATTCCTGTTATTTCCTTACCTCTAACAGCTTCTAGTTTTCCACCCGTAAGGACCTAATCACACTATTCAGCTTCCCCCATAGAACCTCAACACCTGCCCGACTAAGATGGAGCCCACCCATCGCATACAACCTCCTATTCCCGTAAAAGCCTCCCCAGACATCTACAAACACCAATCCTAACTCCTCACACAGTCCTTTCACAAATTCATTCAAACCAATTGCACGCGACAACCATTCTACCCCAACATCCAATCTCGGAAGCACACCAGAAACAACACCTTTTACCCTGCTTTTACTCATCCTTTCAACTAACCTGTTATACTGCTCACGTAACTCACATGTACCCACCTTCTTTACATCATTCACTCCCACATGCGTAATCACAACTGCATCCCTCTCACACCCAGAAACCAGCCTATCATACCTCTCACAAACATCACTTACACCAGCACCCGGCAGACAAACTCTCATTCCCTTCCACTTGCTATCACTCAACTTCCTATCTAAATACCTAATCTGAGAGTCACCCATCACTAGCACCTCAGTCATTCTCCTATTCTGTCTTAGCCTAACATTACCCTCCCTCCTGCTCTCAGTCACGCTACCACCCATCCTGCTTTCATCCACAATCACACCAGGCAAATCACTTTCACACTCTTCCTCTCTCAGGACATTGAATCTGTTAGTCAACCTAACAGGTTCTATGTCCCTCTCATTCACACACCTAACCTGTCCTCAAACACCAAATCATTCAACCTCTTACATTCCCCACTCAACCTCCTAACCTCCCCTTCCAGAAAACACACACGGCATTCAGTTACATTTACTCTCCTTTCAACTCCACATGCATCACACACCACATACACACTACTTACAAACGGCATGCTCTCACCATCTATACAAACAGCCATACTCTCAGAATTTTACTAAGGAAAAAGTTAACACTCACCAAAAAAAATTCTTGCTCAGGATTGCTGCCAGTTATCTTCCCCAAAAGTATTAATCACTAATGTATTTATTACACAGTGATTGATGTATTAAATAAATACAAGAAAAACCACACCCAAATCAGTATTATATCCCAATCTTACAATGAGAATCAGGAGCTTCCTGTAAGACAATCTTCCAGAACAAAGCCAGACAGCCAACTGACAAAGCCAGAGTAAGATGAAGAAATCTTTTCGTTATGTGATTTTGGGGTCTTCTTAGTACCTAAGAAAATGGGGTGACTTACGAGGGTAGGATCCTGGATTACCTCGGATGATTGAGGGGAGCGGAAGACCAGTATCCAGGTCTTCGTAGAACGAACTCGGGGTATGATCGTTCAGGGAACTCTAACGGGTTTGCGATTACTTCGACTTCCGGAGGAAGGGGCTGCGACCACAGTAGAGACTCGTCAAAGGACGGCGTAGAATCTGCACGAAGACGGATGAGAAGAGGCGAGCCCAGGACAGTCTTCCGGGACGTAATAAAGTAGTGGTAATCTTCCTCTGAACAGAGAGGATCTGCTCAAGAGATCACGACGACGAAGCTCGGCTCGACTGGAATGCAGATGCACTTGATCTGAGCGACAAGACTTTCTAACCCGTACTCTTTGATATTTATTTGAGAGAAAAAATACATATACAAATTAGCGTTACAAAAAAATAGTTAATAGTGGGGAAAAAAGTTGAGCGAAGAAGAGAAAGTTACACAAGTACTAGTAAGAAAAGAAATAGGTTCTCCAGGTACTACCGGAGGTCATATTTTTGTATATTTACTCAGTTATTTTAATTTTTTATATTAAATGAGTTTAGTTCTCCAGGACATACTGGAGGACAAATATTTTACATTTTAAAATCAGGAAATTTTTTCATGACAGAGAATTATATCTCAGAAATTACATTCAATTTTAATATATTGTTATCTTTTGTACAAATTTCACGAAGACATTGTTCGTACTACCAAAAAAATATGTTCACTTTTATCAGGGTTTATTAATTGTTTCTATTATTAATATTCTAAATCACTAAACTTTGTTATTGGCCACTAAATATTGTGTTCATTATTAAACACTGAACTACTATTCTTAATTCTTAATTATTCAATATTGATAACTGTTTATTTACTGCTTTTATTATTTCACGAAGTCCTTATGCTTATTACTAAGTATTATTATTCACTGTTTATTATTAGTTACTAAGTATTAAATTTATTATTAACCACTGAATTATTAACTGCTAAATATTGAGTATCGAGCACTGTTTAGTTAATGAGATTATTATTAATTTGCTTAGTCGCTCAACTTTGTTATTCTTACTAGCCATTAAATATTATGTTCTTTATACACCACTGTTTTTATTGCCCTAACCACTGACTATTGAATGTTTTTATCATTAATCCCTTTAACCTCCGAATTTTAGTATTATTATACACTTTCTTCCACTTTATTTTTAACCACTGTTTATTAAATTAATTCACTTAATCTATGGATTTACTACTATTGATACTAAATATTATATTCATTTTTAATCCACTGTTTATTAAATGTTTTTATTTTTCCTTCGTTTAATCACTGAATTTTATAATTGTTAACTATCATTCACTTTTACACATTTTTCCACTAAACGATATCGGACGTTATTTGACCACTTTTGATTTTTTTATATGTTGACATGTTCACGGTGTGTACACACGAGTCTGGGATGTAGATGGTTCTTTCTTTCAACAATCCCCCTATTTCTTTCGGTGACCAAGGTCCTTCGTAGGTCCATTTGTAGTCCCCGCGAATAATTCCATCGATCAGGGCCTCCAGGTCACCTTTCGGGGGCTTGCACACTACAGCGCCGAATACCTTGAGTCCCACGTCAGCGGCGTTAAAGAAGAATCCTCGTAATAAGATGTTTCTTTCTTCCGTGAGGGGTACTCCGGGATAGTCCAAAATGTCATCGTCCTCGTCTTCTTCCCCGTGAAGTGTATATTCTTGTTCTTCTGTCTCTTCTTCCTTTCGGGGTTTTGTCTTCTTCTTTTTCTTTTGCTGTTTCTTTTTGGGGCTTTTTTGAGGGCTTTCGCCTCTTGTTTCTTCTCCTTCTGTAGTTATTTCTTCTTCTGTGGTTTTCAGTTGTTGTTGAATGTCGGCAGGTTCTTTTACTTTTTCTTGGGTTGTTTCGTTTTGCTGTGGGTCGTTCACAAATTGTATTTTTAGCACTTCTTCGGAAAAGGTGCCGGGGGTGGCTAGGTTTGCCAAGTGTGCGTAGATGACCATGGTCATTATTTCTTTGCATTCACTTGGCATCACCAGCTTTGGTGCCGTTATTTCTGTGGCTGTTGTTTTTGTTGCTGCTGCTGCTTCTGCGAAGTTCTTTGGTTTTGCCTCATTTTTCTTTTTGGACTTTTCACGTTTGGCTCTGATTGCCTCTTTGCGGACGGGACACCTCATGGCCAAGGCCCTGTGGTCCCCTCCGCAGTTTGTACAGCGTGTTTTTTCAGAGGTACACTCCTTCCATCCGTGTCCTTGTTTAGAACAGGTGGAGCATGTAACCTCGGTAGCTCGACACTCACTTGTTGGGTGTTTTTCCACTGCCATCCATTTGAAGCAGGTTTCCAGCTGAACGAATTCCTCGGCTTCTATTTGTTCAGGGGCAACGCGGAGGTAGAACCCCAGGAGTCCCTCCTTCATAGCCCTTTGTGCCATTTCCGTGGTTAAGAAAATAACTTTGACTATATTTTTGCCAAACTTATCCACCTTCGCAATTCTTGCTCATTTTAGTGCTTAGAAAGCTCAGCCTTGATTTCTTCACAGCTGTTGTCCGTGAATAAGGGGTAGAGCTTTCTGAGGATGACTGATCGACGCACCATGATTTCGTGGGAGATAGTAGCTTCGAGTCCAATCTTCCGAAGGGGCTCTTTAGCTTCGTCTGACACGATTTTTTCGACGTCCTCGGGAGTCCAGCATAATGCTGCCCATCCGTTGGGCATCTCAATTAGTCTTAGAAGTGCTACGTTGAGCGGTCAAAGATAGTCTCCACGACCGTTTGCCGGCTTGGCTTTGTTGCTCCACTGATGGTACGGAGGGGGATCCGTTTGACGTCCATGGCGGGTGGCCCCATGGCCCCCATCTCGTAACGTTGCTCCTCTTTATTCCTGTTATTAGTGTACTATTCTTCCGGATAGTTTTTCTCCTTTTCCTTCCGAAAGAGAATGTCTGGCAAGGGCGTTTTCACTTTATCACTTAACTTTTCCTCCTTTGTCACGTCCAGACATGATGAATTCAACCTATCAAATGGTAAGGTACTGCACTCTTTGATGAGAACTGTACATTTCGGCTTAAATAGGTGAGTTCGTCTGGAGGCAAGGTGGGGGGCGCGAGACGAGCGAAGTCCCAAGGGATAGCATGGCCTCAGACAGTGCAAACAAGGGAGTTTGATAAACGCCGATTAACGAGAGAGACACCAGCGGCCAGCCGGGGAATCAACGCTATCAGAGTTGGGGACGGTGGTCATAAATGAAAACAAACATAGTTGACGCCATTCTAGGCCTCATAAAATTAAGCCACGTGGCGCGTTTGAATTCATACTTCCACACAGCTGTTATGCTTTTCCTCTCAGTACCTATTTTTTTGTACGAATTTATTCCTAGAAGGTCCTGAATGTGTATTTCTTCATGATGAGTAAAGAAGTTAGCTATTTCGTATACTTAACCAATACACGATTTTCGCGGGAGATGCGATTTACTGCCCTCACAATTTTCCCGCCTTTCTTCCGATTTCAGCCAATGTTCAAACTTATACAAACATTTCGTTATCGCAACCTGTTTCAAGTTATTTGTCGGAGAGAAACGGAGAAGACTAAGAGGGAGAAAGAAATACCTAGATAAATTCAAGACGTCCTAGAAAAAAAATCCCGTTTTTTAGGAACACTTTTAAAGAAAAGGGGGTTTTCTTTTGCAAAATCTGCCGCGTCGATTTTTTCATCGAACCAGGTAGTCACACTACTCTTGAATCAACACGGAGAGGCTGATAAACATAAGGAGGCGATGACAGTGCACTAGGGCCAGCAAGGCATTGTATGACTGCTTGAGAAAGTTAGACCTGATGCAGTAGTCTCTCTTGAAGAGAAAAAGAAAGCAATTCTGTCCTGATATTGATGTTGTAGTACACTTATTATTTTGATTATTTAAAAGCCACGAGAAACACATTTTTCTGGGGTAGGACACCCTATTTTTGAGTTTCCATGGTTGGCATGTATTTTTAATGTGATTATGTGATTTCGTCAGAATTAATGAAATAATCTTGAATCAAATGGTAGCATCACCCGAACTAATCACAATCACGATATTTCTCCCTGATTGCTCATGGTAGGGATTGGCAAGATATTAATATCAGGAATTTAACTATAATAGCATAGTTTTACTTTTCCACCAAAATATTTATATCATGTTCATCGGAAAGAATTCTTTAGTAGAATCTATTTTTTAGTAATACCTAGTATTATTTGAGTCAAAATCAGATAGAAAAAAATGATTGTTCGAAGAGCTCAAAATGGACACAGCATCATTTTAGTTTACAAACTGTGTGATGTAACTGATTGAGATCGATTGAACAAAAATCACCGTTTGGAGGACCTTAGAGATAATATTAAATTGGATAGGCTTATTCTTTAAAAATACATGTTTTAATTTCAATCCAATGTGTATAATATGCCTGAAATTAGGAAATGATCCATATTGTGTCAAGCAGAAGACATTTTAACTAATCAAAGAATTTTGGTTTGGGGACGAAAAATCTTTTCGTTATAGTAGGCCGAAGATTTATTGGTAAATTGATATTTCGTAGGCCTCATGAATTGATGTTTAAATTGAGTTATTCCCAAACTTATGGAGATTAAGAATAGCTGAAGACAATGGCGATATAGATTTTCGTCAAAATAATACCATCATTAAATTCAGTGATTCTAAACTTATACAGCTTTTAAATGCCATAAATCAATCTGGTTTGATTTACCTTCTTCAAGTGCGAGATGCACAAAGGCTTAAGCAAACTTTGGAAATAATAGAGAAAGAAAATAAAAAAATGGGTAAATATAATCAGGCGCGAATATAAAAAAAATTCACTTTATAATAATTTTTTAAATTAGATTACACAAGGGAAAAACTCATTATTCACAACTTAATATAGAAGTAACCAATGGAAAAAAATATATATTTCAAGACGGGTAAACACTTTTATTTGCTATGAGTAAAAGATAACTGATATTTCTCAAGATTCTTTCACTTAAAATCAAAAAATGAGTAAATAATGAATGACTTTTGAAAAAGAAAGTTACCATTAAGTTATTAAAAGTAAGTGTTAAATAATGATACATACTCTACAAAATATGAAAACAAACTATTTACACACACACACACATATATTTGTGTAGCATTTAACTATAAAATACTATCTCTAAACTATTAGTCAAGAACGCCCCTTTTCCTATTGGTAATGTATATTGCGTAAAATGTATCGATTGCTCTAAATATTAATTTGGCCAATCAGGTAAATGTTTAAAATAACGAATTTTTCAGCATAAATATAATGTCCGTCGCGGTGAAGAAAGCAGCTCATTTTATGTTCATATGTCATATCTTAATCAGAATATTGATTGGAATTCTGTTAAAATCATCTGTCATAATAACGATACAATTTCACGAAATATCATTGAATCGACCTTTATTAGTAAATTCCGAAATTTTAATTTAAGTCCTGGCTTGTATAAACTCGATGGTTATTTTTTAAATTATATTCACAATGCACTGTCGAAACTTTTAATTCGAGGCTAAATGTGTATATTAATCTTAATAAACTATTTCATTTTTTTTGTGCATCTATGTAACCTTATGTTTATGTCTGTGTATTTATTTTCGTTTGAGTTAAGTCTTTAGAACATTTGTATTTATTCTACCTTGGTTTTTAAATCCTGACCGATGATGTTAATCTCTCGCTCAGATTTTCTCCCCCTCTAATTGCTTAGGCGGTATTTTAATCCTCTTGTCAACCTTTCGTCTTTTGAATTTACCTGATTTAATGATCTTAGTTTGTATTTATTTTCTTTTTTCTGTCACTCTTCGCTCCCCCTAATGTTTCCATTTCATATTAATTTATTTTGTTGATTGTTTTTTTTGTTTTTGCGGGCCTTCCCTCTCCTCTGTATCATCCTTATATTTATTACAATTTTCAATACTTTTGTTATTCCTTGATAAAAAACTCGAAATAAAGTTCGAAAGTACTTAGAATCCTCGTATTAATTTTCCCTGTTGGCCTCGTTGCATTTAATGCTTACTCACGTGATACTTTGTGAGTTTTCCACACACACACACACACACATACACACACACACACACATATATATATATATATATATATATATATATATATATATATATATATATATATATATATATATATATATATATATATATATATATATATATATATATATAATCGATTGGGTTGCTGCAAGCTAGAAGAATCTTTAATTTCACCAGAAAAGAGAGAACCTAGAATGTAGAGAAATTCATCTTCATTTATTGCTCATGAACAACGCTTCGAGCTGCCCGCTGAACTTTAGGTTCTATAATACCAACACTTCTGACTCTTTCTGGAGGTATGGCCTTCCAACAGAAACCTTCTCCAGCCCAAGTTTGACCACACTCCATAGCAGCTCCACACAGCCGTGCGAATTATGCCTAAGATCCTGCTCAGAGATGTAGGGCAGCATGACGTTACCTTGAGTTGAGACACACCCAAAGGCAACCACAGTTTGAGTGGGGAGGGAAACATAGTCTTCATGGTACATAGAACGACGTCGTATGCATTGTATGCAAGCGCTTGTTGTTCTAGATATAGTGCAACTTGTCTTAACATAAGTCCTTTACGTCTGAGAAGAACCAGATTGTCCTCTACTTAACAGGATGCTTCAGTTTGTTTCCTAGCTTCTATGACTTCGTCAATCAGTCCTCCTTAGCCTTGGCTATCAGAATTTGTCCCTTGCGCCTCTTTTTTGAGTAGTAGCGAAGGTTGTCATTAAGCGTCAGCTTCATGGTGGCGACTACAACAACCATCTCTCTCGCCAAAACCCGGATTCCATTGCTTGGATCTTTCATCACCCTGCCATGCAGTTGTTGGATGAATTCCGGCGTGAGGGCGCAGTCAGAATGCTCGGTGTGTCCCTTTCTGCTGGTCATGACTTCCAAGTTTCATTTGCAGCTGTACAGTACATGTCACGTCTTACAGCTTTTACAGTTTTACAGAGCATTGAACAGCAGTCATAATGTCTGCATTTTGCTACTCGGCGCGAATCATCATGATACAGATAACACTTTTCCAATATTAAGAAGGTTTCCAGTCCTCCGTTTCAGCTAACTTTTTATTAATTAATTATACATATACATCAAATATAATTAATATTTAATGTGTCCTCCTTTTGATTTTATAGCCGCTTTTATGGGTTTTTACATACTTGAGACTAAGTTAGTACAGATGGCTGGCTCAATTTTCTGCCACTCTTCATGAATTTTGGCTGTTAATTCTCTTTTTGAGGAATATTTAAGGAACCATCTCGTATGTCATCATTGAAAATTTTACCTAAGGAAGGTTGATAAACCTGGTCTAACATGCTGATATAAGTGTTGAAATTCATTCTGCCCTCACAAGTGAACAAAATCCTGGACCTAAGGACGACATGCAGCCCCAAACCATTACAATGCCACCACTACATTTGACTGTTTGGACAACACATCTCGGATCATAAGCTTCCTCAACTCTCTGACGAACATAAACAGGTACAGAGGTTCCAAAGATCTGAGAAGAAATACAAATTTTACTTATCATTTTTGGTATCCAATACAAATTTTGGTATCAAATAAAAATGTCTACAAGCGTAATAAATTGGTGGAAACTAGTGTGGAGAACCTACCTCCTAGATTCCCAAACTGTGGTCCATGGCCCCCTGGGGGGCCATACAGCAAATTTTAGGGGGCCACAAGCTGAGGCTATGTACATATAAAAATCCCAAGCCCCAACACACTAGAACAGCCAGTCAGCAGCTGAGCCAGTATAGCAATGCCTCTGGGCATTCCTATAATAAAAACCTCTTAGGAAACTTAAATATATATATCATCATTTATTATGTATAAAATTCATTCAATTATTTTACTTTAACTTTGTTAATTTAATCATTCAATTATTTTACTTTAACTTTGTTAATTTAATCATTCAATTATTTTACTTTAACTTTGTTAATTTAATCTTTCAATTATTTTACTTTAACTTTGTCAATTTAATCTTTCAATTAATTTACTTCAACTTTTGTAAATTAAATCATTTTATGTTAAACTTAATAATTAATTAATTCATTTATTTTATTTGTCAATTCAATTAACGTATACTGTTCCAAACAACATCTCCTAAATTTCACACACAAACAAACAAACACACGTTCCCAGCTCGATCAAAATAGCACGCTATACCGCCCACTCGACTCGCAGCTTTCTTCGTATAAAGCCCCAATTCAGTCCATCATAGATACTGAATATTATTTACTATATTATTATTTACTCTATATTATTCACTACATTACTACACTATATTATATATTATTCACCATATTAATTTCACATACTTCAATTCTCTTTGCATCTTGTTACTGTAAATCATATGTTAAAATATCTTACATTGTATACCTAACCTACTTATCTCATTGTACATTCGTTGATTTTATGAATATATTTATATTTGTGTAATTGTCTTTCTTAAAGCCCAAGTCATTATTCCAAAAATTTATTTCGCTGTCGCCTTAGGCCTAAAACTAACTGCAGACAACTTCGATCAAACAAATTTATGGTTATGGTTTTCGAAACGCTATTTAGGCTGATTTATTAACAAGATAAATCACATAGATAACCATATACTATACCAGCCAGAGGAACAGGTGTGTCTGTACTCGGTATACATTTGAACAATGCCTTGCTGCCAAACGCATGAGTAATATGCCTCATTCTTTCTCTTTCTCAATGTAATTCCATTTTTATATATGATTTTGTGTTCTGGATAAAATAATTCATTGGGATGCATTTCGATACCAAACAACTTTCACTCAATAACTTATTTAATACTTCCTATGCTATGGTTTCTGTATGAAAACCTGGTCTTGAAACTTGAGTATCAACCAGTCCACAGTCCCACTTTAGAGGCCACAGTTAAAAAAAGCAAATACTTTGTCCATGTGTGGCTCCCTCAAATAATCTGTTTGCGCCAATTTTAGTATTATTGGGACTTAAGCCACCATCAATGCCAATTTAATGGTAAGTAAGCTTTGCATCATGAAGTGTATTAAGAAGAAGGGAAAAAATATCTTTGTATTTTTGCACACTTCATGAAATGTTTTTGTTTTTTGAGAGTTTAGGAAACTGAAATTTTATATCCTTCCAACTTTTCATTGTTATGAACCACTTGAAAATGTTGTTTAAAGACGGTTTTATTCTTTTAGAAAATTAAAACATTAGGAAAGTTCAGATAATAAAAAGCCACTAGTCTAGGGCCTATCGAGGTCATCTGCTTTTGGAAAAAAGTGATTGGTAAAGTAAGTTAATGAATGCCATCTTCTGGCCAAATGGCAAAGTCAAATTAGCTAACACCTGCAATAATCTTCCCTCTCGTATGGTAGTCTACTAGAATACCAAAGACATTATATTGAATATAAAAACAAAAATATAAATATAAACACAAATCAATTGCAATAATCTTCCATATCATGGGTAGTCCACTACATACCAAATATTCATGTATTGTGAAGCTTCATATTGACCTTTTGTAGGCTCATTATGAGTGATGTCATCTAGCTTTAGCAGTATTTCTTTCCGCTTCAGACCCCTCTGTGATGGCTTCTAACAAGAAACGCAAATACGATGACAGCTATCTGGATTTTGGATTTACAAGCATTAATGATAAAGGTGTAGTGAAGCCTCAGTGTGTGATTTGTTACAAAATACTCTCCGCTGAATCACTGAGGCCTAGCAAGCTTAAATTACACATTCCAACATGTCGGCAAGGATAGTTCTTTCTTTGGTCGACAGGAATTGAATATGAAGAGACAATGACTTGGTGCCAGCAGTTCCATTTACCAACAAAATGCTGCATTAGTGGAGGCATCATATTTGGTATCCCTTGAAATAGCAAAGAAAAAGAAACCTCACACCATTGGGGAGGAGTTAATTTTGCCATGTGCCAAAACTATGGTCAAGCTTGTTTCGGGTGAGAAAAGTGGTGAAAAACGGAGTGCTATTTCTCTCTCAAATGATACAGTGCAACGCCGAATATCTCTTATGTCAGATGATATCAAAGAACAGGTGATATAGAAAGTTAAAGAAGCTGGATTATTTAGTATTCAACTCGACGAGTCCACTGACATCCAGTCCTGCTCACAACTCATGGTTTTTGTTAGGTATGTTCATGGTGAGGAGATGAAGGAGGAATTCTTGTTTTGTGAAACTCTCTAGCAATCTACAAAAGGTGAAGATGTAATGCAGAAACTTTCAGAATTCTTTGAAGCAAATGGTCTCAACTGGGGCAATCTCTGTGGGATATGCACAGACGAGGCTCCAGCCATGTTAGGTTCTAAGTCAGGTTTTGTTTCAAGAGTTATACAAAAATCACCAAATGCTATACCTCTCCACTGCATGATCCACATACAAGCTCTTGCTTCAAAAACCCCACCCTCAGAATTACATAAAACCCTGAATACCATTATAAAGACAGTTAACTTTGTAAAAGGTATTGCTCTAAACACACGCCTTTTCAAGAAACTCTGCCATGATATGAATGCAGCTTATGAAATCCTCTTATTTCATCGAGCAGTTTTCTGGCTATCCAAAGGAAATGTAGTTCAGCGAGTATTTGAGGTCAAAGAAGAGATCAGACTCTTCCTTGAGGTACAGGACAAGCAAGATTTGTTGTTAGCATGGTATGTATATGACTTCGAAATACAGCTAGCCTACCTTGTTGACATATTTAAACAGTTGAACACACACAACCTTGAACTCCAAGGGAAAGGAACTTTGATAATAGATTTTGTGGACAAAATTAAAGCTTTCATTCGTAAGATGTAGAATTGGAGGGGGAAAGTTGAAATGGGAAACTTGGCAATGCTGGAAACAGTGTCAGACATTGCGGAGGAGTGTGATACTGCTACAAAGAACTTGATTGTTCAACATCTTGAAGCTTTAGTGGAGGAATTTAAAAGGTACTTACCAGATATCCAAAGCCAAACCTCTTAGGTAGTAAGGTTGCCCTTCACTGCTACAGTGACATGCATACCTGATGATAATGATGATGGCCAGACTGAACTGCTGACACCTCAGGAAGATACAGGAGCCAAAATGAAGTTTGAAGTGGAATCTCTCACTGTATTTTGGTCATCAATAGCAGCTTCATACCCAAACTTATGTAACTTAGCTTTCCGCCAACTACTACCCTTTGCACCAACTTATTCCTGTGAGGTTACATTTTCTCATCTTTTGTATATTAAATCAAAATATCGCAATAGACTTGATGTGAAGCATGACCTACGATGTTCTTTGAGTGAAACAAAGCCAAGAATTAGGATGCTGGTCGATGGCTTTCAACATCACCCTTCAAATTTAGTTTAATTGGAGTTTGAATAAACAAACTTGCACATGAAGGTTCTTGCTGGGAGAAGAGAAGGTGATGTTTCCACTAAAGGACTTGTTTTTGTTATTTATGACTGCCTATGGTAGGATTTCGTACAGAATTATTAAATTTGTGAGTAAAATAATGATAAGATTGCTTTTGATTACACTTTTTTATGCAGTGAAATTTATTTTTTCTACTTTTGTATATTGGAGAAAGGTTTTTGGAAATTATTAGTTTTAATTACAGATAGGCCTACTCTCAAATTCTAAAAAATATTTTATGTGCAGCAAATTACTTCTTTAGTATCATTTTAATGTTTATTTTAGATTTGAAAAAAGTAAATTGCAAGTTTCCATGACTCAATATTTAAGAAAAGAAAAAATATGGGATTGAATGAATAAAATTACAGGTATCACCGGAGTTTTTTCATAATGGACCTAAATAAATGTAGGACTACAGACAGTCACTGTAGTCACGAGATATAAGAACATAAGAAAAGAAGGAGACTGCAAAAGACCATTCATGGCCTACACTTGGCAGCTCCTGTTCCAGTCAACACACAAAAGATTTCTTACCAGAGAAAAGTCATCAACATTGTCACCCTTTACAGGAGTTCGTCAGATCTAATCTACAATATACATAAAATGTATCCAGAGGATTATGTCCATTCATGCAACCGCAAAATATAATCTCCCCACTCCTTAGAAAAATATATACATATGTACATAAAAAAAGTCAGTCCCATCTAGCAGCTTCATCAATATATTTATCTAATCTATTCTTAAAACTACCCAGAGAGGAGGCTTCTATCACATGTCTAGTGAGCCTATTCCATTCATCTACCACATGATTTGTAAACCAATTCCTCCCAATCTCCTTCCTAAACCTATACTTATCAAGCTTAAACCCATTGCTACGTGTCCTGTCATGTTCACTAAGTATAAGAACCTTACCCAGATCCCCTTTATTATATCCTTTTACCCATTTGAAGACTTCAATCAATTCCCCTCTGACTCTTCTCCTTTCCAATGTATGTAGATTTAGTTTTCTGAGCCTTTCACCATAAGGTAAGTTCCTTAGCTCACCAATCATCTTTGTCATCCTTCTCTGCACAGACTCAAGCAAATCAATATCCTGCCTATAATATGGTGACCAAAATTGTACTGCATAGTCTAGATGAGGCCTAACTAGCGCCAGATACAGTTTTAGAATGACTTCAGCACTCTTATTGCTTACACTCCTCCTAATGAATCCCAATATCCTATTAGCTTTATTCTTAGCATTTAAGCATTACTTTCTAGGACGAAGGTCTGAACTTACCAAAATACCCAAGTCCCTCTCACAATCGGTCCTCCCTAAGATTCTTCCATTTAATTTATAACTATTCAATGGATTATTTCTACCTATACTAAGTACACTACATTTGTCTATGTTAAACTTCATTTGCCATTTCTCGGCCCAATTGGACAGAATGGTCAATTCCTCCTGCATTACAACAGCATCAGAATCAGCCCTAATGGCCCTACCTAGCTTAGTATCATCAGCAAATTTACTCAGGTCACTACTTATACCTATGCCAAGATCATTAATATAAATTAAGAATAGCAAGGGACCCAAAACAGATCCTTGCGGAACTCCACTGCTAACACACCCCCACTCAGATTTAACTCCATCTATACTAACTCTTTGCTGTCTGTCACCAAGCCATGACTGAATCCACCTAAATATACTGCCATCGATCCCGTGTGCTTTAACTTTGCTCAGAAGCTGTAAGTGTGGCACTCGATCAAAAGCCTTACTAAAGTCCAAGTATAAAATATCATAGTTTTCATCATTATCTGCTGCTTCATACACCTTACTATAAAAAGACAGCAAATTAGTCAGACAGGATTTACCCTTACTAAAGCCATGCTGTGATTCTTTTATCAACTTATGCTTATCCAAGTGATCTCTAATATTCCTTGCTATAATAGATTCCATCATTTTCCCTACCACTGATGTCAAACTTACTGGTCTGTAATTAGACATATTTGTTTTATCCCCTTTCTTAAATATAGGTATCACATTGGCTTTCTTCCATGCCACTGGCACAATGCCACTCTCCAATGATTTTCTAAAGATGCATGCTAGGGGCTCACTTAACACATCCTTACATTCTTTCAAAATTCTAGGAAAGACCTCATCAGGACCGGGTGCTTTACTACTTTTGATTTTATCAATTTCCTTTGTCACTATCTCCGTGATCAAGATATCCTTTAATTTCTCTTCATCATTACCCCGAAAGATCATTGACACCTCAGGTATATTTAAAGTATCCTCCTGTGTAAATACTGAGAGAAAAAAGTCATTTAGCATTCCAGCCATTGAGTCCCTATCACTCACTAATTCTCCATTGGAATCTATAAGTGGGCCTATTTTATCTCTAACCTTAGTTTTGTATAATTGATAAAAAGTTTTAGGATCTTCCTTTGCCGTATTTGCCACTTTAATTTCATAATTTCTCCTTGCTACTCTAACTAACTTTTTAACATCTCTTGCTAGTTCATTATATCTCTGCCTTAAGTGATCCTCTCCATTTTTTATTTTCCTATAAATGCCCTTTTTAATGCCAATATAATGCTTAATTTTATCTGTTATCCATTTTGGGTCATTATTTTTAGTCCTAATCTCCTTATATGGAATGTTAATCATCTGACCTGTAATTAATTGCTCAATTATTCTTTCATACTCCTCCTCCTGGTGATTATTGTCTCCACTAACTGATATCATTGAATCTATTCCTGATTTGATTTCATTGCCTGGTTTCTGTACAACTGCCTCCAGGTAAGTCCTTAGCCCATTATAATTTGCTCTTCTAAAGTCAGGAATTTTAACATTGTTTATGCTACTATCAATACCATTCCATTTCATCTTGAATCTAATTTCACAATGGTCACTATTACCCAAATTTCCTCCAATCTCAGTATCCTTAATAACTTCTTCCCTATTTGTCAGAACTAAATCCAGTATATTATTACCTCTAGTGGGTTCGTTAATAATCTGACTCAGAAAATTATCTTGGACAACATTCAAAAATTCCTCAGCCTCCTGATCACCCACAAGAGCTTCCCAGTCTATATTTCCTTACTAAGATTTGGTGGTCTGTATAATAATCCTATGACAAGCTTGTTTTTACCTTCCTTTACATTTAGCCATAATGACTCTGTGTTATCATCTAATTTAATTGTACTGTTTACACAACACTGGAGATTATCTTTAATATAAATAATAACCCCTCCGGCTATAATATTGATGCCCTTCCTGAATGGGGCGCCGAGGTACTTCCCGAGGATCGGGATCTGGAGGACTTCGACTTAACGTCACAACAGCGCCTCCTTGCGGCTGACCCCGGACTAGCCGCCGCCGTTGACGCCATTAATATGGTGGTGCCTGTGGAGGACAATACACAGGCCCTAATCGACGCTGACCCCCAACTCCGCGACGTCCTGGATCTCATCGAGAACGTCCCGGAACCGGTCCCTGACGACCCCCCCTGCTTCGCCGGATGTGGAGGCTCCTGTTCAGGATGCGCCCCCGGCCGCCAGGGTTGAGTCTGGTCAGGACCGGGACGACGGTGATGACGACGACGCTGAGGACAACGACGCCGAGGGTGAGGCGGGGAGTGTTTTCGATCCGCTGGCGCGGGTCAATAAGGATCCCCTCCAACGTCACATTTGTGACTTTATCCCTGGTAACGTGTGTCACCACGTCCCCCTTCCCTCTAATGTGGCTAAGGCTGCTGGAGGAAAAGGGGTGCGGGTGTTCCTTGGCCAGTATCATCATTTCGCCACCAGCAATAAGCTGATGCTCCCGGTGCTTCGTACCCTCGAACGCGCTGGCGTTGTTGAACGCTCGGAGCGGATTAGGTGCGCCCATCAGGTGTTCCTAGTCCCCAAAAATGAGTCTGAAGATCGACTCATTTACGACATGTCCCCTTTGGGCGTGTCGGGTTTGTATACTCCCCCTACCTTCCAACTTCCCTCGCTTGGAAAAGTCTTGCGTGATGCGGGAGAGGCCACGTGGGCGATTAAGATCGACCTACAACACGGATTTTATCATATCCCTTTGCATGAAAATGCTCGGCCTTGGTTCGGCGTGCTCTGTGGAAGCGAACGTTTTCGTTTTAAACGTTTACCCATGGGGTTCGCCGGGTCCCCCTACATCATGCAGGCATGCATGGCTCCTATCTTTGCGGAGTTTGCCCGACAGGCCGGCGTTGTGGTCTACACATATTTGGATGACATCCTGGGCCTAGGTTGCCCCGCCGCCCTCCTTGATTTCGTCGATCGGGTCCGCAATTCTTCTATAAAAATTAACGAGAAGAAATCCGTGCTTACCCCTACCCGCCAGTCCGGGGTAACCCGGCGGGCCTCCACAATTTGTGGAACACCCTGGTTAGGCTGGAAGCCTAACACCGGCTCGTCAAAACCTAGCACTCTGCGTGCGTCGGTGGGTTGAGAATCCCACGGGGTGGAAGCCCTGGGAAGGGGCGGGACCTCCCGAGTCCCGATGCTATCAAGGGCCTGGCGTCGGAGGGTATCTATCTCCTCTGAATCCGAAGGGACACTTTCGACGGGGGCGGGAGCAGCAGCGGCGCTGGTAGTACTGGCAGTAGCAGTAGGGGGAGGAGTCGGCGAAGGGTCCCGTGCCGGGGCCTGCGCAGCAGGCCTGGAGCGTGTCTGAGCACCCTTAGAGGGTGTCCTTTTGCTAGGGGTCCGTTTATTTTATATGTTTGCCGCCCTCGTTATTCATTGTTCTCCGACTCTATGGCGGCCGTTATTTTGCTTGGCAAGGGGGCCTTTTGTCATCCCTCTTGCCCTTTGTATCTCCAATTGTTCTCCTCATGTACCATAATCTTTTTGTTACCCACAGGCCGGCGGTAGCTTGGGTACCGTCCGAGGCAAACCTTGCGGATCCTCCCTCGCGTGGATTAAGCGCTGGTTAGCGTATGCGTTTTTTCCGTGACGTCATTTATGACGTCGCGATAAATCCATGACGTACTAACTGGCGTTGACGTCACGCGCTCGGAGGGTATATATGCAAGCGTTTGCTTTTTCGACCCCATACAGCGATCGATTTTTCCCGTGAGCTCTTCATCCTAAGAGAAGTCTTAGCCGGCAAAGGAGGAAACGTTGAGGGCAAGTCACCTCCAGCACACTCCCGCTCACCAACGATTTTTCTCGTGGACGAGATTTACTCTTCATCTACCAGTACCCCCGGACCTAAATAGGACCTTAAGTCACCCCCCTCCCCAGCCCCCCCCCGAATAAAAATACCTTTATTTCCTTGGCACGTCATTCTGATATGACGTGCTAACCCCCCCCCCCATCCCTGCTCCGCCGTGATGTCTGGCTCCGTGAACGTGACTCTACACATATAGCTTCGTTGCAACTATGCCGTTCTACTTAGAAAAGGCATAATTGAAAACTCTGGGGAAAGGAGGTCTGAGGCTTACCCCGCTGCGGAACCCAGAGGAAGAAGTAACCTGGTTTGGGATTCAGTTACAAACGCGGGGAGGCATAACAACCTACCCTGCGGCACCGTCCAGGACCACAGAGGGAGACTCTTCCGTCTCTGTGAGATGTCGGACGTAACTGTTAAATAACCAAAACCCAATAGAGGGGGCGGCACCCCGATTGGAGTCAGTTGATTCTGGCTTCAGTCATCATTAAGTCCGCCATGTTTTTACACCCTCTGAGGAGCCCAACCAGGTCCATAAAATCATCCATCACCCTTCACCACATTCGAGTCATGTTCACGGGGTCCTCATCGGCGGGGCGGGGGCCTTCCCATAAAAGTTTAAAACCGTAATCCACAATAATGGCAAATACATCTCATCTCACACTAACAAGCACCACACAACCAGCACCCGACACAATCGACCACCACACATTGCTCACGCTAGCCTCCACCCACGACACACCAATAACAAACATAATAAAACTACGCACAGGCCACAAGCTCGTCTTCCGCTCACAGGAGGACGCGCTAACCTTCCACCAAAACGCCACCACTACACTAAACACACACAACCTCCAGACAAGACTCGCTGATGGTATCATGAAACGATACCAAATACGCATCACAAGGACCAACCCTCTGTGGCTGGCCTTCACTAATGATGACCTTCGCTCTCACCTCCGTCAGGAGTACGGGGAGGAGGTCATTAAGGACCTATACTTCAACAGGTCAAAAAACTGGGCAGTAATCACACTGTCCAGTGACAACATAAAAAACATGCTGCTAGACCAAGGTATTAAGGTCTGCGGCACCCTCACAAACCCCACACACATTGAAGAACAACACAACATAAGACCCACACAATGCCACCGGTGCTATAAAACCGGACACAGCACCAATACCTGCACTGCAGACCTAATCTGCTCAAAGTGCAGTACAGCGGGGCACCACTACACTACCTGCACCTCCACCACAACCCGCTGTGCAAACTGTGGCGGCGACCACGTCGCCGTCTACCCCAGGTGCCCTTACCTAGGCAAGGCACGCCATGACGCCGTGGAGGCCATCCGGCACCCACAACCAAACACACGCATAACCTCACACCCCGCCCTTGCACCCCCTCCCCTCACCATGTCATTCGCCGCTGCTGCCAGCCCTACGCTGCCGGCTCCCCCTGTTCTACCCCCGACGCACCCCCCTGCAGCAACCACACCCCACCCACACATTCCTCTCCCCCCCCACCCCAGCTCAGAACACTCAGAGACCCCCACTACTACCAACACCCACACACCACACTGCCACCCCCACACCACTCTACACGCCCACCCCCACCCCACTCTACACCCCCACACCCACCCCACCCCACCCCTGCGACAACACAAAAACCAAATTACACCTGGCCACCCTGCTCTCAGCGGTGGCAAAAGACATGTCGAGGGGTGACCCCCGACTTTACGCGAACATACTGAACACACTATTCGCCTCCAACGGCATAGAGCAAATCACCTTCCCCGAGAAGGTGTTCGCTCTAATAGACGCACACACATCCAGACCTGCACTCCTCCCCACCCCGTCGGGTACACTCCCCTGCCCGCAGGGAACCACCGCCCCCCACTCTCACCACGCTCTCCCTGCACCTTCCTTAGCCACTGCCCAAGCCCCCATTCACACAACCTATCCTCCTCGCGCTTCTTCCACCCCTCTATCCAAACCCCGCCTACCTCCCAAGGCCACCACCCCCCTCGCACCCATCTCAGCCTCCTCTCCCACAGCCTCCACTGTCACTCCAACCCCCTCGCAGCCCACTACACCCCGTGCTAACCCCCAAAACCCCACCCCCAAGCCCCAACCGCGTAGACAGGCACGGGACAAACAAACCCCCCTCTCTCCTGTCTCCACTCCTTCCTCGCTCCCTACTGCTTCCCCCTCCACTCCTTCTCAATCTTCCCCTTCTCAACACACCCCTTCTCACCCTACTCCTTCTCACTCTACTCCTTCTCACTCCTCTCCTCCTCCGCCTTCCGCCCCTTCACCTAAGACTCCTTCCCCTCCAACCCCCCTTCCTTCAACTCCTTCTCCTTCGTCTCCTTCCCCTTCTGCCTCAACCACCCCACCTCCTCTCTCCCCCGACACCCCTCCTCTCATAATCTGCACCTCCCCAACCATCTCCAGCCCTTCATCCTCCAGCTCTACACCGCCCACCTCCATCCAATAACACGGCCGTGCCTCACAAACACGCATCAACACGTGTCAAGGTACTCGCCCCCCACGCCTCCTGGGCTATAACCAAGGAGAAAGGGACGATTCCTGGCAAGTCAGCCTCCCGCGCACTAAGACCACGACAATAGGTCGCATTAGTGCAGTACAACTAAACGTACGCAGTTGGCACGGTATTCGTCATACGGTCGCCAACTGGGTACTCAACACACAAAGACCCGACATCATACTTCTAAACTCCACCAGCTTACACCCTCCCAACAACAGACTCCGCATTGCAGGCTACCACACATACTTATCCCCACAGGCGCGGCACCTAGGATCTGCAATCCTAGTAAAGCGAAACATACACCACTCCCTCGTCAACACACGCGACACCTCCTTTCTAGCCTGCAAAATCGACACAACCTCTGGTCCCATAATAGTGGCCACTCATTACAGACCACCACGATTACAGCTAAACATAGAAGTCCCACTCCGGGCCCTTTCTAACTACAACCTACCCATCTTCTTTGCGGGGGACCTCAACGCTTTCCACCCGTCACTCCTTTCTAACAACACGAACGATGCGGGCAGTTACTTGGCCGGTGCCTTGCGGCGTCACCGCTGCGAGCACATCGGCCCTGCCTTCCCCACGTTCTTTGGCACGCGCGGAGGCACCACATCCCCGGATGTGGTCTTCCGTAACGACCATGCCACACGTTTCTACACACACATTGCACCCGGTCCCCACCTACTATCAGACCACATACCAATATGCCTTCTCATATCCACATCCCCCATACTCATTCCCACATCACCTCTATACGACTACAGAAATACAAACTGGGCTGAATTCAGAAGCCACATATCCAC
Source organism: Ceratothoa steindachneri (assembly GCA_963969495.1). Lineage (NCBI taxonomy): Eukaryota > Metazoa > Arthropoda > Malacostraca > Isopoda > Cymothoidae > Ceratothoa > Ceratothoa steindachneri. The sequence continues at coordinate 122,600,613 of OZ018325.1, forward strand.
AAACACACCACATAACCTCGACCTGGAGAACACCAATCCAGGACAAATAGACCACCACTGGTGCTCACTTTTAGACACCATCACCACCGCACGTAATCTACACTCACCACACAAAAACTACACCTGCCTAAAACATTTCACCTTTTCAATACACACACAGAGACTTATCACACAGTACAACAACCACTACACCAGAGGCCCACGACAACAGAACATCAACCAGCTACGTGCCCGCATCCTTCAATGCGTGCAGCTAGATAGGAACCGGCAGTGGCGTGAGGTCGTCCGCATCGCGGACGACACCCGCTGCATGGACCCTTCCTTCTTCTGGCGGCACGTGAAAAGGATGCTGGGTACGGAACCATCCAAACCTATAACACTGAAAATAAACAACCACACACTCACAGACACCAATGACATCCTCGACGCATTCAGGTCCCACTGGGACACAGTACACACCAAAACCACATGCGCAGGATCACTTCCAAGACATTCAGGAATGGTGCCGGACTCATGCTCACGAGCTGAGGCCTGCCCCCCTGATACGTATGGAGGTGCTCGACTACACGTCCACACTTACCACTCCAATCACCGTCGAGGAAACAAAACACTACATAAAATCGACACCAAAACGCGCCCCCGGCCCCTCCGGCCTACCGGCCACACTAATTCACAACCTCCCCGCAGACATATACCCCACACTCACACACCTATTCAATGCCTCTCTAGCCTCAGGCCACTTTCCAAAAATATTTAAAGTCTCTCACAATATACTCCTTCATAAACAACACAAAGACCCAAAACACCCAAACAACTACAGGCCTATTGCTCTATTAGAGCACCTAGGCAAAATACTCGAACGCATGGTCAACTGCCGCCTACGGGAGTTCCTGGAAGAGAGGGACTGGTTCTCCCCCCATCAATACGGGTTCAGGAGGGGCAGGTCCACTCAGGCGGCCGTGACCATCGTTCACGACAGAATACAGAAGAAACGACAGATACACCAAAAGACTCTCTCCGTCAGTAAGGACGTGGAGAAGGCCTTTGACAAGGTGTGGCACGAGGGACTCCGTTGGAAACTCGCCAACAACACGGAGTTACCTCTCTGCACCAGAAGGCTCCTCTCACACTACCTCACTGGACGGCGATGCCACATCAGATACAACAACACCCTATCAAGACCCTTCACACCACGCTCAGGCGTTACCCAAGGAAGCGTTCTGGCACCCACACTCTACATCATGTTCACAAACGACACCCCACGCCCACCAGAAAACTGCGTTCACACTTACATAGTGGCCTACGCCGACGACGAGACCATTCTCGTTAGCGGCCGGGCCCCCGAAGAAATCGCGCTCCATGCACAAAGAATACTTGACGAGAAGACAGACTACGAGGACAAATGGCTGATTGCCACGAATCCTCAGAAGACACAGATGACACTCTACGGCGCTAGAGACCACTTCATGCACAACCTACAAATCTACTCACACACACCAAACATGATCCACCAAAACCCAACAAGGCTCGCATACACACAGTGCACCAAAATCCTGGGGGTAACATTCGACAAATCCCTCAGATTTAACTTACACTAGAACATAATACAAGCAAGAGCCTCACGTACAAACACATCGCTGGGTAGGTTCTACCCAGCGAGTAAAAAATTAAAACTACACCTTTATAAAGCACTCGTGCGTCCCATTCTCACGTACGCCCCACTGTCACTCGTAGCCTCGAGCGACACCTGGAAGCGAAAGGCTCAGCGCATTCAGAACTCTGCTCTGAAGCGCGCTTGCCGTTCGCCGCTGTACTCGAGAATGGACGCACTACACAACAACAACAAACTAACTCCTCTCAACACCTACGCTCACACCAGACTCACAAAACAACTTGAAAAACTCACCACAGACCCACTTTACACCTCGCTTCATGTAAGAAGGTACGCGATGGCGCCGCGATATCCCGCGGCCCACGAACACCTGCCACCCGTACCATTCTTCGCATAAAACCATAAAGGCATCGTGAATAACGCGTTTCCGGATGGACTGTCAGCCTCCCCCCCCCTGACTTGCCCCCAACCCTCGCCCAGTCAATTACCACATGACCTACACCCTCACTACAACACCTCGCTTCGGCGTATAGCCACCGACCTATCTACTCTCACTGTCCCTTTCTTAATTATTTTCCGCAACGCTCCTCTCTGACTACCCGTCTGCCGTATTACGGCAGTCCCTCTCTGTTCTTTCTATACACAAAATGCAAATGCAATTTCGACCGTTACTCGTGCTCCGCCTGCCTCTGGTTAACCTTTAAATTGTTTACATAAATGTTTTGTTAAAAGCAACTTCGTATTGTGTTTAGTAAGTTCATAGTTGCTTCATTTATATGGATTGGGGGAGGGAGGGCATGGATAAGGATCAGATATGAAAAGTGGGTAAAGATTAGAAAAGTTTGGGAACCACTGACCTACCTCAAAGTTGCTTTCATCAGACCAAACAACTTTAGCCCGATCATCATCAGTCCATTGTTCATATTCTTTTGCCTGAGTCAATCGCTTCTTCTTGTTCACCTGAGACAGCCACGGGTTTTTTCTAGCCTTACATCATTTGAGCCCAGCTTCTAATAACCTTCTTCTCACTGTGCATCTTGATATCTCTTTGTTTGATGCTGCCCGAAACTCAGCAGCTACACATTGAATGGCAGAAGGTTGCCCCAACCATACTATGCAAAAATGCATTAAAGCGGTTATAAAAGCAAAACGAAAACATATAAAATACTAATTATAGATGGGATATACTCTATTGTTTATTATATTGTTTTTAATTATTATCTGAATGAGTTTCATTCGTTTTCTCTATTTTTCATACCTGCCCCATAATTTTAGCCAAGGCTGGCTATATGTATATATATATATATATATATATATATATATATATATATATATATATATATATATATATATATATATATATATATATATATATGGGAAAATATCCAAGACAAATTGGTGCGGTTAAGATAATGGCATAAGTAGCTGAGGAATGGGCCATCCTTAAGTGTTGTCTTCCAGTTCAAGGAGGATAGGATCACCTGCTGGACCTGAAGCAATTGTCTAATTATGCCATTATCTTAACCGCATCATATATATATATATATATATATATATATATATATATATATATATATATATATATATATATATATATATATATATATATACCACCACCACCGAGGAAAAATTAATAAAATATATAATTCTATAGATTAACAACTATTCAACATGCCTTTCCTAATACTCTGTTGCTATTTATTCGGCGCGCAAAGCAAGCACTATTTTTCGAGTTATTAGCAATGAAAAATAGTATTTTCCAATACCTAAAGCTATTATTTGCAGCTGCCATGACGTCATACGCCTCGGAAAAAATAGTTTCATTGCACCGATTCAAGAAATGCATATTGCCCACGATGATGCAAATTTAAAAACGTTTAGTCTTAAGTGCTTTTCAAAATTTATTCCTACCAGTTAGATTTCCTTTTTTTTTTGTCTTCGAAGCCTCAAATTTAACTGGAATCTCCATATCCTTCTCGTTAAATTAATTCAGCTTAATTCTCGCACCGTTCACAAATATGTTCTTCCCAGATTAAGGCCAAGTATTTGACAAAAATCAGTTATAGCATCGAAACGACCTTAATATTCACGGGAGAATGGAAGAACAGTTAATTCACAACTATCACAGAGAGCACACGTTTACGATTAAGGCCGTGGCTAAGCGTGTCACAAGAATTAGTTTTTTTGTTTTCTTTCATTTCCGGCTTAAAAACAGCAGACAGAAAATAAAAAAAAATAAACCTACCACAGCCTCCTCTCAAATTAACCTAACTTTTAAAAACTAAAAAAAACTATCCTACCTAGTTAAAGCGCCACCTAACCTTTCTCTTGGTGATTCTCAAGTACTTCCGAACTTTATTTCGAGTTCTTTATCAAGGAATAACAGAATTATTGAAAATTGTAATATTTATAAGGATGATACAGAGGAGAGGGAACGCCCACAAAAAGCAAAAAACCAATCAACAAAATGAAATAATATGAAATGGAAACCTTAGAAGGAGCGAAGATAAATACAAAATAAGATAATTAAAACAAGTAAATTCAAAAGACTAAAGGTTGACAAGAAGATTTTAATTAAGGAGAGAGATAATCTTAACGAGAGATTAACTCCAGAGATTAGAATCTAAAAACCAAGATAAAATAAGTACAAATGTTCTAAAGACTTGACTCAAATGGAAATAAATACACATACATAAAATATAAGTCTACATAGATGCACACAAAATAAAATTAGATTGTTTATTAAGATTAATATAAATATTTAGTCTCAAATTAAAAGTTTCGACAGTACATTGTGAATAAAATTTAAAAAATAACCATCAAGTTTATACAAGCCAAGACTCAAATTAAAATTTGGAAATTTATTAATAGAGGTTGATTCAATGATATTTCGGGAAATTGTATCGTTATTATGACAGATGATTTTAGCAGAATTCCAATCAATATTCTGACTAAGATATGACATTTGAACATAAAATGAGCGATGCTTTCTTCGCCACGACGGACATTATATTTATGCTGAGAAATTCGTTATTTTAAACATTTACCTGATTAGCCAAAATAATATTTAGAGCAATCGATACATTTTACGCAATATACATTACCAATAGGAGAAGGGGCGCTCTTGACTAATAGTTTAGAGATAGTATTATTATAGTTAAATAATACACAAATGCCTAGAAATTTTAAAATATGAGGGAGAGAAGCTTAGGATTGATTAAAAAGAAGTGCAAGAGTATTCTTGTTATTAAAATGCGCGCGAGGTTCAAAACGATAAAAAGACTTTTTAGCTAACTGAAGTCATTTATCAAGTAAATGAAAAGGATAGCAAAGTTTTGGGCCGATGTCAAAATTTTGGAAACTTCAGAGTCAAAAAATTTAGGACTAACCACACGAAGTGCTCAGGGAGAAACATTGAAATAAAAATTGATCTTTTGACTTTAATATGGTGAGAAGAGTAGAAGTGAATATAAGAAGAAGAATTAGTTGGTTTCCGATAGACAGAGAATGTGAAACCAGAAGGCGTGCGGTGTATTAATAAATCAAGGAAAGGAATACTTTAATTCTGTTCAATTTCAAGGAGAAATTTGATGGAAGGCACAAGTGAATTAAGTTGGTTCAAAAAAAGAAAAATATTTTCAGAATTGTGCCACAAGCAAAGGATATCATCAATATAGCGCAACCAGATTATAGGAAAATCTACAATAGAGGGGAGGAAAACGGTTTCGAAAAATTCCATATATAAGTTAGATAAAACGGGGGATAAACAATTACTCATAGCTAAACCAAATTTAAGACAAAAGAGCTATTTTTATTTCAATGTTTCTCCGTGCACTTCGTGTAGTTAGTCCTGGGGTGGCGACGTATAAAATCAAATATCTTTGGAAAAACGAGGTAGATTACGTTAGTCATCAAGGCGACGAAGATTCCGGCAAGAGGCCGGCTACCAAGAAGAAGGGACTAAGAAGAAGCTCATCCTCGAGCCAGTTCCTGGTGGTCACACAGAACTTTAAGTTAACTTGTTTTAAGAAGCAAGTTTAAATACTCTCGTCAGAGACCCCCCCCCCCACCTATCCTGGTGGATCCCAAAAGCACCGAGATAGTCCTCTCCCTTGAGGAATACCGGAACTAAGAAGAAGCTCATCCTCGAGCCGGTTCCTGGTGGTCACACAGAACTTTAAGTTAACTTGATTTAAGAAGCAAGTTCAACTTACTTTCGTCAGAGAAACCCCCCTATCCTGGTGTATCCCTAAACACAAAGATAGTCCTCGCTCTTGAGGACCACCCCAAGTAAACTCCCTCCAGCACTCCCCTGAGTCAAAGGATTCAAGCATTGACACCACTCGCCAGTGCGAATTATTCCCTAGAGTAATCCGAAGAGAAGAAATAAACACATCTGGATAAGCGTCACGCTTCATCCCGGCAACAACATTCCTGAGGTAACATAACCATTGAGTTCAAAGTCAAACTCAAACCCGATTCTAGTAGGAATCTGTAAAGGTATTTAAACCCCAGTATCCGTTTTAGTAAAATCCGTGTGTATTTTTTGTATTAAAGTGAGCTGTGGGTCAACCATCACTATAATTTCAAGTATTTCCTTTTAGAAAGCCTCACTTAAATTCGTTGAATTCATTTCTGTCTAGTTAAGGTGTCAAATTTCGTTGGTTCATAGTTGTTTGTTTTTTTAATTAAAGTTTTAGTTTTTTTAAAAAAAATTTTATTCAATCCTCGAAACGCTAAGCAATGCACTAGCAACCCTCAAAAATTAAATAAGAAAAAATCCGATAATAATAATCAATAATAATAAAAAATATAGCACTCTTAGAGATAAAATGTAATCGCGGAGTTTTGAAGTACGTAACCAACCCAGACGTACGAACTCCATCCATCACTCGGTCCTTCCTATACCACGACATAAATATTTGGTGTCATGTTTTATGGGTATTGGAAGAACTCAGTAGAAGTTGTGTCTTGTATTCCCTTCAGAAATAGTAAATGTGTGCCAAGCGTTCGAGGAAAGATCAAACATAACAAGATCGGTGTATAAAGTTGTGGTGAATAGCCGGTAAAGGTTATTAAGTAATTTTTGGGGGAGTGGTATTTCAATCAGCAAAGTATTGGGATTAAGGGTAAGTTAGGCAGCGCGCTACCTAGTTAGTAGTTGCATAAGTACCTGAGCGTACAGTGGTGAGAGTTTGACGTACATACACAAAATGGCATCCTTCGAAAATTCTTCCAACAAGGCCAAACTCTTGGACTAGAAGGCAAAGATATGGTTGCCTATGCCCGTGTACAACAGAGAATAGAATTCGAAGAAGAAAGAAGAGATTGGAAAAGAGAAAGCGAAAAAGGAAGAAGAGAGTGGAAAAGATAAGAAGAAGAAAGGAAAATACTGATAGACATAAAAATAGAAGAAGAAAGAATATACAGTGGTGGAAAAATAGAATAAGAAAGAATACAGTGGAAAATAGAAGCAGAAGAAAGAAGAGTACCGAGGGAAAGTAAAACAAATGAAAGAATAATATAGTTGAAAAGAGAAGCAGAAAAATTAAGAATGAGGATAGAAAGAGAAGCTAAAGAAAGAAGAATAAAGATGGAAAGAGAATCAGAAGAAATAAAAATAAAGATAAAAAAGAAGTAGAAGAAAGAAGAAGATAGAGGGAAAGAGAACTAGCCCAAGCCGAAAGAGAAAAGAGAGAAGAAAAAGAAAGAATGCTCGCACAGGAAAGGGCATCTAGCGAGGATCAGGTGGAGGTTGAGGCGGTTTTATCCCGGCCTGGACCCAGGAAAGTACCATCCATGAAAACCCAGCCAAATGGGGTGATGATGGAGGAAGAAGTAAGTAGGGAAGCGGTACCAGCACGTGTTCCTAAGGAAGTACATACGATGAAAACCCAGCCAAAGGGGGTAACGATGGATTAAGAAGTAAGTAGGGAAGCGGTACCAGCATATGTACCTAAGGAAGTACCTACAATGAAAACCCAGCCAAATAGGGTGACGAAGGAGGAAGAAGGAAGTAGGGAAGAGGTACACGCATGTGCACCTAAGAAAGTACCTACCAGGAGAACCCAGCCAAATAGGGTGACAATGAAGGAAGATGGAAGTGTAAATGCGGTACACCCAGGTAAACCGAGTCAGATGGTAGACGCGGATAAGGAGTATCCCCTACCATCAGTAGTCTTTCCCCAGCACGGAACATCCACGTAGTTACCATTAAAACTCCAAGTTGTAGTGAGTGCCACACCCATTAACTATACCTTAGTGAAACTTGTCTCCAACCCCGTTAGATCGAACCCAGATACGATCGCACAGTGTACCTTGTTAAAAGAGGACTATGGGACTCACGCTCCCATCATTTATGCCACACTGCAACAGGCCGCTCTAGCCATAAGGGTAAGTTTAAAATTATTCAAGTACCATAAAAAGGGTAGTTCGAGTAGGTTGGAATGCCACTACCATTTTGTGACATACTTGGGTAGACTCAATAAATCGAACGGCCGACTCAGGCGAGGTAAGGCAATGGTCAAAGAGCACCACTATAATATTAACTGTATAAAAGGGGCAGATAAGGTAAAGCCGCTGTATAACCTGAGTCGAAACCCCATCGAAGGTTATTTCAGCACCCGGTAATCGTAAAACCATGTGTTCATTTTTCTGTGTGTGTTCGTAGTTAGTGTTTGGATTTAAATTCGTAAAAGTTTAGAAATGTAAGAAAGTAGCTGGTTAGATACCGCTTTCGAGCCAGGCTCCTTTATTGTGTGTGTAATCGATGAATTATGTTTTGTTTTGTTTGTATGTTAAATTGTGCAGTAAAACATTCCCCCAGTAGGCTCTCGAGGCCTATTTTTATCCACTGCTTTTGTACACGCGCGCGCGTGTGCGCCCTAGTTCAAAGAAATTTAAGGTAAGAGTATGGTTGACCCCAGTTAGCCGTGATAATCAGTAGTAGGTTCAAAGACATGCAAGTTTGCTTGTGTCGACTATGTTTAGTTATTTATTTTTGTTGTCCACTGGAGTCCCCTCCCCCTCATTAAGTTTTCGAAGGGAGGTTTGTAAGGGAATCGATACTCCCCCCCCCTCTTAGTTGAGCCGCTGGTCGTTAACCACAACGTCTTGGCAGTGGAGACGCCGTAGATCGAACACTTAACCTTCTTCCTTTTCGCCCCTTGTCTCGAGAAGAAGCTGAACTGTTGTCACTGACCTCATAATCAAATAATCAGCTCAGGTTGGGACCCGAGACCCTAACATCGGTTAAAACAGCAAGAATTTCCCTAAGAGTTGGTATTCAATTTCACCGCATATGCGAAATTAGAGGAGCCTCGCCCTAAAGACAGAAGGTCCCTCAAGGCCCGCTGTACGACGCTCTGAGAAAAACTGTTGGAGGAGGAACCTTAATGTGGCCTACCCAAAAATCCCCCTCTTCCCCTCCTACCCCTACCCCAGTGGGGTGGCGACGTATAAAAGCAAATATCTTTGGAAAAACGTGGTAGATTATGTTAGTCATCAAGGCGACGAAGATTCCGGCAAAAGGCCGGTTGCAAACAGAAGAGACTAAGAAGAAGCTCATCCGTGAGCCGGTTCCTGGTGGTCACACTGAACTTTAAGTTAACTTGTTTTAAGAAGCAAGTTTAACTAACTCTCGTCAGAGAAACCCCCCTATCCTAGTGGATCCCCAAAGCACCGAGATAGTCCTCTCCCTTGAGGAATACTGGAACTAAGAAGAAGCTCATCCTCGAAACAGTTCCTGGTGGTTACACCGAACTTTAAGTTAACTTGATTTAAGAAGCAAGCTCAACTTACTCTCGTCAGAGAAACCCCCTTATCCTGGTGTATCCCAAAGCACAATGATAGTCCTCGCTTTGAGGAATACCCCTAGTGAATTCCCTCCAGCACTCCTCTGAGTCAAAGGATTCACGCATTGACTCATCGCTCGCAAGTGCGAATTATTCCCAGAGTATCCAGAAGAGAAGAAGAAACAATCTTTCCCTGTCCCGTGGCGAGATCATTTCCCCCAGAAGGCGTGCGTCCCTACATCTGCCATACGCTCCAAAGTCCTCTGTGGATTTAAAGTATTTCTCCAGTCCGAGCACATCTGGGCGCTTATCCACGCGTCGGCCCGGAAACAACATTCTTGAGGTGTCAACTATTGAGTTCAAGGTCAAACTCAAATCCGATTCTCGAGGAATCGCGTAAGGTATTTAAACCTATAGGATATGTTTCGTTGAGGTCAGTTGCATTTAAGATTAAAGTGAGTTGTCGGTCAACCATTACTATAAATTCAAGTATGTCATTTCGAAAACCTCCCTTAAATTTGTTGAATTCATTTCTGTGTATTTAGTGTGTTAAATTTAGTTGGCTCATGTTTTTTTTTAAATTAAAGTTTTAGTTTTTTAGGAACAAATTTTTATTCAATCCTCGAAACGCTAAACAAGGCAATAGGAACCTTGAAAGATTAAAGTAATAATAATTAGATCAAAATAAAAAAAAAGATATATAGCACTCCTAGAGATAGAACTTAACCAGGGAGTTTTGAAGTACGTAATCAGCCTATACTTACGAACTACCATCACTCGGTCCTTCCTATACCACGATATATATATATATATATATATATATATATATATATATATATATATATATATATTGTTGAGGGATCCGTTAATAATAGTATTTCCCCATCTCCTAATATATTACTTCGGGAGAGAAAGCGAGCCGTTACCCCCCCCCCCCCCCTCCGCTTTACCCTTTTTAGACTTGCCGCCAAGTCACTGAGAAATTTACACCGAGGCATGACGCTGAAATTGAAGGCTACATCCCCGCCGTCCAAATCTACCCCCCCCCCCCCCGCGGGTCGGGATATTACGCATCTATTTTGTAGGTTTGCCGCGAACAACCTTTATGGCTCCAGCCGCTGGTCGTTCCGTCTGACCCGCTGATCTCGGCCTCTTACACTTTCCCGTAAGAAGACGCTCGGTTGTCCCGGCCGATAATAGAGGTTCGAGAAGGCCTCTCTCTCTCTCTATCTCTCTCTCTCTCTCTTCTCTCTCTCTCTCTCTCTCTCTCTCTCTCTCTCTCTCTCTCTCTCTCTCTCTCTCTCTCTCTCTCTCTCTTCTCTGTTTTGGAGAACTCCGAGTACATATGCACCCTCCCAAAGATTACCGACAGATTTGGTTAGACGACGCTTCCCTGAAAGGAGATCGATTCTACGACGCTCTCACCCGAGAAGTGTTTAGTGACGATCGCAGGCCACGGAAGAGCTGGACGTTACACTCCTATCTTTGGGTCAGAGAGAAGAGTCTCTTGAGGCAACGTCAGCCCTTCTCAACCGCCTTTGGATTAAGGATTGGCGAAGCTGTCCTCCGAAGTTCATCTGGTGACCTCTTGAGGACAAGAGGCCACAATAGCTCACTCAATCCGAGTTTGGAGAAGTCATCTCCCTCCCTCCCTTTGAAATTCGTTCGGTGACCTCTTGAGGACAAGAGGCCACAATAGCTCACTCAATCCGAGTTTGGAGAAGTCATCTCCCTCCCTCTCTTTGAAATTCGTTCGGTGACCTCTTGAGGACAAGAGGCCCAATAGCTCGCTCAATCTGAGTTTAAAGAAGTTACCTCCCCACTGCGAAGTTCGTCCGGTGACCTCTTGAGGACAAGAGGCCCGCATCTCGCTCGATCCGAGTTTGGAGAAAGTAGTACCACCGTCTTCGGGTTCCTAGCTACACCCTTGAGTAATCAAGGTCACCAAGACCTCCCCCAAGTTCGCCCCGCATTGCTCTCGAGGTTCAAAGGACTAAATCGCTCACTACCCTAAATCTCCCATTATAACCATTTAATAACCATGGTTATCCAATTAGTATTAGGAACCTAATTCCATCTTATTCATGTACCTATATATATCCATATTTATTTTGTGCCTTTTATTTAGTGTGTATTAAAATCTATTTTGGTCGTTGGGTTTGGAATATTGCTTGGTCACGCAGCTGCAGCTATCTATTCAAATCGCACTCTTAGAACAATAACAGTTGTTGCCTTGCTTAGCCTACCTTAGAGCCTGTGTGCGTGTATTCCTGTACACTTGGTCATACTTCGACATAAAGAGTTATATATATATATATATATATATATATATATATATATATATATATATATATATATATATATATATATATATATATATATATATAATTTGGCGTCAGGCTTTGGGGCCTCCTAAGAATCCTCCCCACATGATTTTTGATTTTGAAGCACTAAGTTCAATTAATAGCAGCTGCATTACCAGGAATATCTGAACACCAATACATTTGGACAATTTTCTTTTTGATTAACGGGTAATAACCAATTTTTAAGCCCATTCTTGTGTGGTGCACCCACAGTTTTCCTAGCTCCTTAAAAGAAGATACTTGCTAAGCGGTAATAGTAACCGCCATTTTTTGTGTCGTGAGTCAGATTCCCTCGTTAGTTAGTTATTTATTTTTGTTGTGTGAGTTCGCCCGATTTTTACTATGAATATTTAATAATTTCGTCGTTAGTAGAATTTATATTTGTTTTTGGGTAAAGCTTCAATAGCTATGGTAGCCTTTTCCTGTGCAAAGGTCGAAAGTAGCATATCCGGGACCGGGATATCTTCATTCGATCGCTTCCATAAGCAAGGGCAGATCCTAGGCTTATCTGGGAAAGCTTTAATCGCTTACGTCCAGGAAGAGGAACGTAACGAACGTGCGGAAAGAACAGCACAGATAGAATCAGAAGTCGAAGAAAGAAAGGCACATAGAGAAAACGAAGAAAGAAAAGTACAGAGAGAAGCAGAAGAGGAAGAAAGAAAAGCACAGAGAGAAGCAGAAGCCGAAGAAAGGAAAACACTGAAAGAAGAAAAAGAGAGGCAAGCGCAGAGAGAATCAGAAGAGAGAGAGAAAGAATTAGGCTACATGAGAGAGAGATAAGCCATGACCAAGTCGAGATAAACTCCGTAGGATCTCGAAATGAACAGGCTCAAGTGCCCTCACTAAAACTCTCCGCATACAAGCATGGAGAAGATTTTTGCTCTTATTTAACGCATTTCGAGAAGATCTTCGAAGTCAACAATTGGGACTTAGAATCAGATGACGTCGCCCGGTTACTTCCACTATAGAACTCTCGTCTTCGCGACATATTTATTTCGCTTCCTTCAGAGGCCACCCTTGATTATTCAACCCTAAAGGCAGAACTTCTTTCTGCTATAAACATGAATCCCGAATTGTATAGGGTTAGATTCCGCTCCGCGCGAATACAGCCAGGCCAAACCTACAGACAATTTTGATTCACGCTTCGGCGTAACTTCCAATTCTAACTGGATTCCACCCAAGTGTCTAATGATTATGAGTCGCTAATTGAATTCATTCTAAGGGATCAACTGATGTCGACCCTCCCTCGCGAACTAAGGGCCTTCATAGCGGACAGAAAAGCGCCCACTTTCAAGGAGTGTGTGGAAGAAGCTGACCTTCACGCTTCCAGTCACGACCTCTACCCCAAGGAGGTCAAGAAGAACCATCCCCCCTCCCCCAAACATAAGTTTGGGTTTAACCGAAGCCAACCCAAGGGTAACAACAGCTTTGTAAAAGTGCAAGCGCCGAACAAGCACAGGCCTCACCCGCCGCGAGAGCAAAAGGACGTGAAGCCTCCAAAACTCCCTTCCATGCATAGCAACTAACCCATAGACCAATTTTATGCTTTACGTGTGGCGCCCCTGTGCACTTAAGTAACAATTGCCCCCAAAATTCTCAACTCAGGACCTCGTCGAGTCACCAGGTTCACCAAATCTCTGCTGCCCACTCGCCTAATCCGCCAACCGCATCGCCAGCGGCCCCTGCTCCCTCTCCCTCGGATCAACAGGTAAATTTCCTGTTCTACAAGAGTTCACCCGGTGGGCTCCAGTTTAAAAATGGTGCAGTAAATGGTTGCCGAGTGTCAACCTTGGCTAGAGGTACAGGTTAAACCTGTATAGTAGTATCCAACATCAACTACCCCTTGTAAGACCCCAGCATAACAGGTTTACGTTGGTGCATGACTTTTTAGGTCGTGCCATCAGGTTCCCAGTGGTACGCTGCCATATTCAGTGCCAGTACTTCACCGGATGGACCGACGTAGTCGCGGCCCCGATAAAATTCTGATCCGCCCTCATCGGACAGAGCGCACAGCTCTCCCAAAACCAAATTTCTCAGCCGGTCGTTACCAGGGCGTCTCAATCGACCTAAAAAGCCCCATTCGTCCCTCATCAAGCGAGGGACACATCTATACCGTTGAACCCTTGTGTCTGGTCCAAACTGTGTGCGTAGAAGCAGACGATGAGTATCCCCTACCGTCTCCCCCCCCCTCAAGGGGAACCTAACTCCGACTTGAATGTAAGCCCCAATCTCGCCCTTAATGAGAGGGCTCAATTGCTTGCCTTATTGGAAGGCTTTCCCGTGTCATTCTATCGTCGTTTTGTGCCGAATTTCGCTGCCATAGCCTCGCCCCTTAACGACAAGCTTAAAAGAAAGGCCTCCGATCCAGTCAATTGGGCCACTTATTTTGAGATTACCGAATCCTAATAAAATATTCGGGGTTCGTACCGATGCTTCCCAGGATGGCCTAGGTTGTGCTCTCGTCCAATATGATGACGATGGAGTGGGATATCCTGTAGGATATGCTAGTAGGAAGCTGACCCATCGCGAAAAGGCGTATGCCACCATAGAGCTTGAAGCGTTAGCCATAGTGTGTTTTATTCGTAAATTTAGGATGTATCACATAGGTAAATAATTTATTGTCGAAAGTGATCACAAACCCCTGGGCTACCTAAAAAACTGTAAGAGCCAAGATGGCCGTTTAATGCGTTGGAGCCTACTACTCATAGAGTACCAATTTCAGATCATGTATGTTAAAGGCACCGACAACTGCCTAGCCGATAGCTTGAGTAGGAATCAAATAGAAGTACCCCCCCCTCCTCTCCAACAACATGAGTATATAGTAAAATTCGTGTTTGATTCATTTTGTAAATACTAGTTTCCTTTTTTTTTGCCCTGTTGATGTTGTGTGTGCGTATGTATAGATTAAGTTATTTGTGGTTACACATATGTAAATCCCGTGTAGTGTTATGTGTTTTTTTTCTCTCTATCTCTGTTGGTAAACGTTAAAATTTTAGCTTAATAAGTTCCCCTCTTGATGAAATTAGTTGTAGGCATTTTTTTCGCCCCAAAGTGTTCTGTGCTGTAAAAATGTCTTTGGATAGGGAATAGTGTAGATCGATCCTTTAAAATAGTAGTATTTCCCCACCTCCTAAGATATTACTTCGGGAGAGAAAGCGAGCCTTTCCTCCCCCCAGACCCCCACCCCTCCTCCGACTTCACCCTTTTTAGACTTGCCGCCAGGTCACTGAGAAATTCACACCGAGGCATGACGTTGAAATTGAAGGCTACCTCCCTGCCGCCTCAATCTTCCCCCCTCCCTGGGTCGGGAGATTACCCATCTATTTTGTAGGTTTGCCGCGAACAACATTTATGGCTCCAGCCGCTGGTCATTCCGTCTGACCCGCTGATCTCGGCCTCTTACACTTTCCCGTAAGAAGACGCTCGGTTGTCCCGGCCGATAATGAGGGTTCGAGAAGGCCCTCTCTCTCTCTCTCTCTCTCTCTCTCTCTCTCTCTCTCTCTCTCTCTCTCTCTCTCTCTCTCTCTCTCTCTCTCTCTCTCTCTCTCTCTCTCCCTGTTTTGGAGAACTCTGAGTATATATGACGCGTTAGGTGGAAGAAGGGTCGAAGCCACATTTTCAAATTTTTCAGGAGAAACTTCCAAAGTTTGTATATTATACATCTTGCAGTTAACTGGTATAATCCAAAGTTTTATCGGTTACTTCTATTTCAACATTTTCTTGTTTGTCCTTTTTAGTTTCCATTTGTTCTAACAAATTTGTATAATATTTCGCTGCGTTTGTTGGCATTAATTTTGTAAGTTCTTGGATATCAATTTTCTTTTCCTTTGTTATTGGGAGCATCTTAGAATACTTTGGAGGCAGTGGCTCACGAGCTAAACTGAACAAATTGCAGCTGTAAGAATTTCTTCCTCTTTGCAGCCTGACAGGATGACTATTGCTGTTTGGGCTTGTTTGAAGTCTAGAGAAAATCACGTACCCTTCTTTGTATTGATGATCCAAAACAGATTTTCTTGAATTAATAATAAATTTAATTGCGTTTAATTTCCTTTTGACAATGCGCTCTTGTAAAACGACGTCAAAATCGAAAAAATTACTTTGTTCAAGTTCTACAACTTTAAAGCGCTGAGAAATAGACGTAGTTATTGCTTTTATATAATCTTTCTTTGAATAAATAATATCATTATACTGTTTTTTTTTTATATTTTGTTCAATTTGTCCGAACTGACCATCACAAGGCATTGTTGAGTGACCGGTAACTAGGTAAATGTGTTCGATGTGAAGTAATGATCCGTTATGAATCTCCCTGAGATACATTAATACCAAATTTATATTCTTATTTTGTCCAGCACAGTTATCTTAAAATACATACAAATGTGTGACAGCATCGCTATTAGAATTTTGTCGAATCTAATGTTGGATGCAGCTGGCAACTTCAATACTTCCTCTTTTTGCAGTTAGTTCATCCCATACGTATATGGTCGGTTTATTCGTCTTCAACTTGGAAATACTTAGGTTGTATGTCCATAGTTTACGTTTATAGTAAGCTATGCAAGAACTTAACCTGGGTGTCGGCAGAGTTTGTTGAAGGTCCACGCAGATTGCAAGTATACTGGGATCGTCATTTGACTTGAATGAATTCATTTTTTTTCTAGCTTCATTGGGTGTACTTTTGTGATATTCCAAGCTTTGTCTAATAACACTCTTCTTTTCTTCATCTTGGGCATTTTGCACTTCTATTTTAAATCTGTCACAGGTTGTACAGGTATCAGATTTGGGCAGACAAAGTTTTATATTATACTGTGTAGTAAAAATTCATCTGTAATAGTCTAGAGATACAATAGACTCTTCCGGATTATTGTCGAACATCCACACATTATAAGCTTAAAACAAACTCTTCACTGAATTTATCATACTTGGAGCTAAAAAGACTCTATTAGGAGAGTAAACTCTCGAATAATGACTCGCAAAAGTAGGCAACATTTCAATGTGTTGTTTAACTCTTGCCAACTGAGTCTCATTCATTTTATTTGGTGGCACACTCTTCCCTCTTAAATCCTTCTCAACAACTCCTTCTCCAGATTGTTTATGCAGAGCAATCCTGACGCATTTCGCTGTTATGCCATGGATGCTAAGAAAAGCTTGCTTAGAGATTGGATAGAAACCATTTTCTGACATAACTTTGTACACGAATGTTGCGTTTCTGCGACTCTTTTCATTTTTTTGTGTAAGTTCGTTTCACTGTTTCTCTAACAACAAATCTTTGCATGTAGCCATTCTGTTCATTGGGGCAACCAATTCTCCAAAACGACTCAAATATTTTTGAAACCTTCTCTAATCCTCCAATTTTATCAAAACATTTTTTCTTACAATTACATGATGTTCCTATTTCCCGTTCCTTGACAACCTTGTTTATAGAAGGACTTAGGTACTCTTTTCCAGTATTTCTCTTACGCTTCGCCACTTGTCTTTTTCACACTTCTGGGCTTTTAGTTCTTTTCCTACCATTCATTCTTTCTTGTATGGCTTTTATTGTTAAAATCTTTAACTTTGATACAAGTCTGTAAAATTTCTAAAAGCAATTCAAAGAAGCATTAGAGTTATCGCACACTTATACAGTGAAAATTAATTGAAATGTCCTGTTGTAGCGAATAAACTAGAAGGCGGATTTTAGACGTACACGAGTATTCTACTTGACGCGCACTTCTTAGCGTGGCAAATTTGAAACTGAAATTTGGATATGAATTAGTTCGAATTAGACTCTGATATTTAGTATAATAAACTAAGTTATAAGGATAACTTATCCGTGAACAATGCCATTTTCAAATTTTGTGGCTTAGGCCTTTCTTCCACCTAACGCGTCATATGCACCCTCCCAAAGATTACCGACAGATTTGGTTAGACGACGCTTTCCCAAAAGAAGTTCGATTCAACAACGCTCTCTCCCGAGAAGTGTTTAGTGACGATCGCAGGCCACGGAAGAGCTGGACATTATACTCCTATCTTTGGGTCAGAGAGAAGAGTCTCTTGAGGCAACGTCAGCCTTTCTCAACCGCCTTTGGATCAAGGATTGGCGAAGCCGTCCTCCGAAGTTCTTCTGGCTACCTCATGAGGACAAGAGGCCCTGTCGTAGAATGCCTTCCTTTTTGTTCTAAGAGTGCTAAGAGTGCTAATATTGATATCTTAAAGAAGAGAGCCGTCTCAAACACGTAAGGATATAGAGAAACGCACAATAATTCCCCAAATAAACTTATATTTTAACTTTAACAATTTACTACACAAAATTTAACCATTAACCACAGCAATACTCCGAATATTATCATACACAAAAATTAATTCAATTAGTTTGACCCTGTAAAATTGGTTAAATTCGCTACACACTTCAATATATAAGATTTAGGCTTCCTGACTCTACTGGAGTTTAAATACCTCAGGAATGTTATTGTCTCACGACGCGTGCCGCCTGGCCAGATGTAGGTGGGCGTGATCACGAGGTCC
This sequence comes from Ceratothoa steindachneri, assembly GCA_963969495.1. Lineage (NCBI taxonomy): Eukaryota > Metazoa > Arthropoda > Malacostraca > Isopoda > Cymothoidae > Ceratothoa > Ceratothoa steindachneri. Next base: position 122,618,879 of record OZ018325.1, read on the forward strand.
TTTTGGCGAGGGTAGCAGCTGGGGGGTCCACACGGTATTCCGGGGGATGGGGGGTTCTTCAAGGACGAAAAAAACTCGGTGCTTTAAGTGGCACCAAAGTAGGCGTGGTCTCTCTGGCGAGAGTAAGTAGAACTTGGTTCATAAACCAAGTTAAACGGAGTTCGGTGTGACCACCGAGTAACGGGCTTGAAGGGAAGCTTTTCTCCTTCGTTACTTAATTCCTCATGGGCGAGGACTGAACTCGGGGAGGGTTTTCTTCAAGGGTGAGGATCGATGAGGGGGGTTTCTTTGACGAGAGTAAGTTAAACTTGAATAAGTTAACTTAAAGGTCGGTTTGGTAACCAGGAACTAGCTCGAGGATGAGCTTCTTCTTAGTTCCAGTCTTCTTCAAGGGCGAGTATAACGGAGGAGGGGTTTCTCTGACGAGAACATGTCGAACTTGGTTCCTCAACCAAGTAAGCTTAGGGGTTTGGTGTGGCCACCGAATAACGGGCTCGAGGGAAAGCCTTTTCCTTCTTCTTTTCTTAATTCCTCAAGGACGAGGAATACCCCTGGTGTTTAAGATGCACCAGGATATGAGGAGTCTCTCTGACGAGAGTAAGTTGAACTTAACAAAGTTAACTTAACGTTTGGTTTGATAACCAGGGACTAGCTCGAGGATGAGCTGCTCCTTAGCCCCTTAAGGTAGGTAGCCCTGCCTCTCTTGCAGGATACTTCTTGGTCTGGCGAGGCAAGTAATCTACCAGTCCAGTCTTGGTAGCCCGAGGTCTTAATCCGGGGACTTCGTCAGCTGGAGACTGACGTATTCTACCTATCCAGTCTCGGTAGCCCGGTCTTAATCCGGGGACTTCGTCACCTGGAGACTGACGTATTCTACCTCGATTTTACTCAGTGTTTCTTATTTATACCTAGTCACCCCACTGGGGGAGTGGTAAGAGGGGGGGGGGAGGCTTGAGGACGGGCCCAGGAGGGTTCTTATGCCAAACGGTTTTTCTCACCAAGTGAGAAAACTCGTTAGCCTTCGAGCTTGGGAAAAACACGTCTCCAATTTCTTACTTGACGTGAAATTGAATCTCACTCTCCTGGAGGAGATCTTGCATTTTAACCTTTAGGTCTTTCATAGCGACGAGTGGTGCGGCGCGGCGGTTACGCGCTTGACCCGACGGTGCCTGGGGCCGGATGTCTTTGCGGTAATCGCCTCGTGACTCCACCGCGAGAGAACGGGGGAGTGACGATTCTTCTACAGGCCCCAATAGCTCGCTCAATCCGAGTTTGGAGAAGTCATCCCACTCCCTCCCTTTGAAATTCGTCCGGTGACGTCTTGAGGACAAGAGGCCCAATAGCTCGCTCGATCTGAGTTTGGAGAAGTCACCTCCTCCCTGCGAAGTTCGTCCGGTGACCTCTTGAGGACAAGAGGCCCGCATCTCGCTCGATCCGAGTTTGGGGAAAGTAGCACCACCGTCTTCGGGTTCCTAGCTACACCCGTGAGTAATCAAGGTCACCAAGACCTCCCTCCAAGTTCGCCCTGCTTTGCTCTCGAGGTTCAAAGGAACTAATTTGCTCACTACCCTAAATCTCCCATTTAATAACCCTGGTTTTCCAATTAGTATTCGGAACCTAATTCCGTCTTTTTCATGTACATATATATATATATATATATATATATATATATATATATATATATATATATATATATATATATATATATAAGATATATATATATATATATATATATATATATATATATATATATATATATCCATATTTATTTTGTGCCTTTTATTTAGTGTGTATTAAAATCTATTTTAGTCGTTGTGTTTGGAATATTGTCTGGTGCAGCTATCTATTCAAATCGCACTCTTAGAACAATAACAGTTGTTGCCTTGCTTAGCTACCTTAGAGCCTGTGTGCGTATATTCCCGTACAGTTGGCCATATATATATATATATATATATATATATATATATATATATATATATATATATATAATGTATATTTAAGATTATAAACTCCCACTTCAGTTAGAGTTGCTAAATAACCGATTTTCATCGAGCCTAATTTTTGAAAAACGGTTTTGACAGAACGAAAAGTGGTACTAAAACGTACTTCATCAGCTCTTTTTCCCAGCAGTTCAAGACACACTTGGGATGCTAACTATATTTTTCAGCATGTTGGCGCACCTTGTCATAAAGCAAAAACAATAACAAAGTATTAGGCTGAAAATAACTTCGAACTTTTGCGACCTTGGCCCGGGAATTCGTCAGATTTAAACCTAATAGAGAATTTGTGGGCGATAATTCAAACTGGCGGTTGATAAACAGAAGCCATCCAATTGTGAGCAGCTGCGGGTGCTTATTGAACAAAAATGGAGCAATGTCATTCAAGATATTATTAAAAATTTGGTCTACAGGATGCCAAAACGAATTGAAGCGGTCATGTACTCTAAATTTTTATATATTCTACCTTTAACTTATGATACAAACATACCAAAACAAAATGCAACTTTTGATTAGTTCTATTAATTTTCTTATAGGAAAAAAATAGTCTCAAAACTTTTGCATGAGTGTTTATAAAAATGGCAAGCACAGTAAAAGTAAGGAAAACAAAATAAAGGAGAATCTTAATTTGAAACCTGATGTACGATGTGATAATGGGATCTAACGAAAATAACCCTGGGTTTGTTCTGGTGGATGTCCCTGTTGGTTCCCTATCTGTTGATTGCGTCCACTAAGCTTCTTTACTTACTTATGGCTGTCCTTCGAATACGAAGACGACTTAAGCTTCACTCGATGAAAATGGAAATGAATTTATGGGTATGAATTTATGGTGGCTGTCGCTTGTGCCAGCGAAGATGACTATGTAGCTCGATGCGCGATGCACACACTCTGCCACATAAATGACACTCTATTCCGGGGTTATTTGGCTGCTGGACTGGTGGATTGTGGCGCCGTTGTCTTCTCGTCTCTCTCTCTCGTTGTGGATGGACTGTTCAAGGTGCGACAGTCCCTCCATACACGTCGATTCCCATGCCGGTGGGTCACTGGCTTTGACTTCCAGAGTCAGAGGTTCAATATTACACTTTTTTTAGGGTTGCTTTTACTTGATCTTTATAGCGTTTCATAGACCCACCTTGTCTACGGTGTCCCATTGGGAGTTGCCCATAAAGGATTTGTCGAGGTAGTCTGTCATCACCCATGTGAATTATATGTCCAGTCCATCGCAGTTGTTTTTGTGCAAGCATGGTCTCAATTGAGGTTGTGCTGGTGCGTCGAAGGATTTCTACATGGGGAATTTTGTCCCTCCATGTTAGCTTGAGGATCTTCTGCAGATTTCTTATATGAAATGCTTCCAATTGTCTTATATGCTTTCTGTAAGCAGTCCATGTTTCAGCACAGTAGAGTATAGTAGTTATACATACAGCGGTGTAGACTGCTATCTTCGTTTTAGGCTGAGGTTATCGTTTTGAAAGACTTATGCGCAGTTTTCCAAAGGCTACGGAGGCTTAATTTATTCTGTTGCAGACCTCTTCATCTATATTATATTTATCCGACAGGATGCTACCCTGGTATTTGAAACTTGTGACACGTTTAATGTAATCACCGTTGATGTGGAAAGTTAGACGTTGTTCTGGATTATGTCGTTGCATTAGTATCTCTGTTTTATTGACATTCATTTTCAGATCCATTGCTTCGTAAAGACCAGCTATGACATTGAGGGATCTTTGTAAACCAAGTGTGATGTCTGTGCGATCAGCGCACAGTCGTCTGAATATTGAAGTTCCAGAATATAATTGGTCACAGTTTTCGTGCGGGCTTGAAGTCTTCTTAAACCAAATCTAATAGGTTGCCATCATGTCGGTACTGGATAGCAACCATGTCCACCTGAGCAATTGCGTTCTGACTAAGTGAAGTGATAACAGATATAAAGATGTTGAATAACATCCTTGCTTGACACCAACTTCAACGCCGAAAGGTTCGGATCTTTCTCCTAAGGCAAGTACTGTTGCTGGCATGCCAACGTGTAGTTTCTTCAGAATTGAGAGGAATTTTGGAGGGGAGCCAAACTTTTCTAAAACGATCCATAGTAGTTCCCTATTGTCTGTATCAAAAGCTTTTTGAAGGTCAATAAAAGCTATGTAGAGGTCTGTGTTTTGCTCATTGCCATCATATCGGTACTAGATAGCAACCTTGTCCACCTGAGCAATTGCGTTCTGACTGAGTGAGGTGATAGCAGATGTAAAGATGTTGAATAACATCCCTGCTTGACACTAACTTCAACGCTGAAATGTTCGGATCTTTCTCCTAAGGCAAGTACTGTTGCTGGCATGCCAACGTGTAGTTTCTTCAGAATTGAGAGGAATTTTGGAGGGGAGCCAAACTTTTCGAAAACGATCCATAGTAGTTCCCTATTGACTGTATCAAAAGCTTTTTGAAGGTCAATAAAAGCTATGTAGAGGTCTGTGTTTTGCTCATTGCACTTCTCCTGTACTTGTCTTGTACAGAATATCATGTCGCAGGTGCTCCTGTCCTTACGAAATCCGCACTGTGTTTCTGGAAAGGTGTTCTCTGATATATGGCGACATAATCTGACAAGCATAATTCTTGTCAGAATTTTAGAGGCAAACCACCAGTAGATATTCCTCTGCTATTTTCACAGAGTGCTCGATCACCCTTCTTTTGTACAGAAACACCATGTCAGGTTTCAGAAATTCAGCGGGAGGTTCTTCGGTATGCCAGATGACCGACATGAGTTCATGTATCTTTGAGTGCAAGAAATAGCCACCTTCTTTGTGCAGTTCAGAGGGAAGGCCATCTGGGCTAGATGATTTATTATTTTTTGAAGATTTTATGGCGTCAAGAGTTTCTTTAAAAGTGGAAAGTTCGTACATCTTCATTGCTAGAGGTACCTGAGGAATTGCATCTAAAAGGTTTGGCTCTATATGGTTTCTATGATTTAACAGGGTTTGGAAGAGTGCTGTCCCCAGCGATTTAGAATGGCTGTTTTGTCTTTTAAAAGATTGCCATCTTGTCATCTGACAGGAGCTAAATTGCGTTTTACAAGCCGATAGATAGTCTTCAGGCCGTTGTAGAACCCATGCTGGTTGTTATTGTCAGCGAGGTGTTGCAGGTTCTTTGCCTGGTCGGTCCACCATTCATTTTCCATATCACGAAGCTTGAGTTGAGTTTCCTTTCTTAAATTATCAAAAGTTAGTTTCAGATGTGCGGAACTTGGGTTTGAGAGCCGGGCATCATGGGCCTTATTCTTCTGCATCAGCAATATTTGAATGTATTTCGCATTTTCGGCAAACCAGTCTTTATGGTGTCGAGGTTGAAACCCCAGGGTCTCCTCTGCACACTGTCACAGTTGGGAGTTGTGGCCTTGCATAAAATTTTCATAAAATGAGCTTCTGTAAGCATTTCCTTTTACTTAATCTTTCAAGCCGTTGGTATTTAGCTTTTTTGAGGAGCATGTGCGCTGAGCTGGGGGGCGTATTATAAGATTTAGCTTGCAGAGTAACGTAGTATGATCTGTTGAGCACTCTGCACCTCTCATTGCTCGTGTGAGGTAAATGTCCTTTTGGTCACTCTGCCTGGTTATTATAAAATCAATTTTATGCCCATGCTTGGAACGTGGGTGAGTCCAAGTGGTTTTATATTTGTTCGGAAGTTAAAATGTAGTATTAGTGATTACAAGATTATGCTCTGAACAGAGTGTTAGCAGTCTGAGACCGTTACTGTTCATTTTCCTCATTCCATGTTTGCCAATGACCAGTGGCCAGAGATAGACTTGTTTTGCTACTCTTGCATTGAAATAACCCAAGCAATAATAGGATTTTGTCTTTTGGGGGTACTGCGACTCGTGCTGAATGTAGAGATTCATAGAATGCAGCTTTTTGTTCTTCACTGGAGTCTAGTGTCAGAGCATATGCACTAATTAGGGTGGTGAAGTGGTGCTTTGCAAGAGGTATACGCCATGTCATCAGTCTTGGAGATATGCCTACTGTCGATTCAGTTATTTTGGCGAGTAATTTGTTTCGTATGGCAAAGCCAACTCCATGGATTTTCCGTTCGTATTCATCATATCCTTTCCAGTAGACTGCATATCCCTCACCAACCTCTGTTAAACTTTCTTCGCCTGGTAATATCGTTTTGCTCAGTGCCACAATGTCAACATTGTATCTGTTTAGTTCATGGGCTATAATAGTTGTTCTGCGTCGAGATCTGATTTGGGGTTCATTATCTAATAAGGTTCTGATATTCCACTCAGCAACTCTAAGTAGTATTTTCCTTTTCTTAAGTTTACGACCGCAGTCAGGGATTCCTTGGCAGATGCGGTCTTCGGCCCAGGTTGTTGTAAGGCTGCCTTTTTTAAAATCCGTGTCTTGGTAACGGTCCTTCCCATTCCTGGGTGAGAAGTAAGGTTTCCGTTTCCGGCTGCCCAGACATGTTGAGAGCACATGAAAGCTGAGCCAGCCCTTTTCGCAACTCAGCCAGCGGCGATCACCTCAACACCGCCCGCGTGCAGGAATCAAGTTCACAGCTCCCAGCCACATCCATGGCTTGCCACTTACATCTTATCCTGTCACCGAGGGACTTTTGATGGTAAAGGGTTAATGAAGGGATGAGTCTGTGAAGGGGATGATTGAGTGAAAGAGATAAATGAAAGAAAGAGATGAGAGATGCGAAAAAGATGAGTGGAGCTGTGCTTGCGCAGTGAGGGGATTAATGTAGAGAGGTGCTTGTGCTGGGCCTATCCCCACAGCTTAGCCTCGCACAGAATTGATGGTGGCAAGAGTTAATCAAGACGACCATCGACTGTGAGAGGTTGCGGAGGTCTGCCGGACATCCTGTTTGTCAAAAGCCACTCAATGTTAGACCCCACTCACAGCTTTTTCATTCGGGGCTTTGCTCCCGTAGACCTATCTCAATCAAGGTTAACCCACAGGTCTGGTGGGACTAAGCTTCTATACTCCTCTTGTATAGCAATCATTTTCGGTGTCTAGTTCGATACTGGCAGGGTCCTGTACTTGATTTGGGGGAAGGTTCTCCTGTCTCCCTCTAAGAGTTTCGTTGTTAATCGACTTATTTCTTTATCTATCTCTTCTGATGTGGCTTCCTCTAGGTTTGCCGGAACGTAGTCCTGACAAACGGCCTGTAGTTTTCTTAGTCTGCACGCACGAATCATTTTCTTTCCCCTATTGGGATTAGTATGGGACTAGTTGATAGAGGAATGATTATTTTCTCATGGTCGCTGGGTATTAGTGGTCCTGGGCCAATGTGGTAGTTGTATGGGGAATCTTGTACTCGTTAAGACTATATTGGGCTTTGTTGCACCTCTCGCTGAGTAGTAGGTCGGGAATTCTGGTCCATTGCGTACTGCCACATTTCGTTCCAGTAGCAATTTCAGATTTTGTCCCGCCTTGTTGGTGCTGGTGTACTCAGCGGTTCTACATCTGGCGTTAAGGTCTCCGACAACCATTACAGATTTTTTTGTGGGCAAATAGTCTCAGAAGTTATATATTGGTAAGTACCCTCTCCTTGGGGGCTGGTGCCTAGTTGCAATAGTTATGGGCCCTATGGTGGTGTTGATTTCTAACGCTAAGTAGGACTTGAGAAATGATGGGCCCATCACTTCTCAAGTCATGACACCAACGTACCGTTTAGCTAAAACCTTAAATGAAATAATAAAACTGCACATCCCTTCAAAGTACAAAATAAAGTTTACGGAGAAATTTACTGGTATACTTCACCCCACAAGACCCGCAGGAATAATATCATCCCTTGATGTGGAAAGCCTGTTTACGAGCATGACTATCTCTCAGATCATCAATATCATTATACAAAATGTATACCACCATCCTACTTTACCTTCACCAAATCTTGATCTAAGCTTATAAAAAAATATGCCTTGGTCATGCACATCAGAAGCTCCGTTCAGGACACCGGACGGATATCTATACACACAAGTCGCTGCAGTGTCTATGGGATCGCCCATAAGGCCAACCTTTTCCAATTACTATAAGGGTCAACTCGAAGAGAGATTCTTAGACAACATCGAAAATAAGCCACACACATACTGCCGATACGTAGACGACATCTACATTAACGTCCAAAATGAAGAACATCTAAAAAACATCAAGCAGCAATTCGAGGAGAACTCCACGTTAAAATTCACTTATGAATTGAGCACGGGCAATAAACTCCCTTTTCTAGACGTTAAAGTACAAAATAACAAGGGAAATTACGTCACAAAAAATATAGAAAAGATACGGACATGGGAAGATGCCTCAACGCAGATGGTGAATGTCCCTAAAGATATAAAAAAGTGTAATCGGCTCATACATACGTCGAGCATACAAATGCTGTTCTACGTGGGAACTATTCCATCAAGAGATCTCCCGCGTCAAACAAACCTTCGTGAACAAGTGTTTCCCGAACAGCATGATTGAACAATTTCAATCATTTTTATGAATGCAATTCAAAGTCGCGGATAAAACGGAAAGTAACCAGGAACCAAACAAGGTCTGCTGACCAAAGGTCGCGTGCTCTCACTTATGATTTATGACCTTACGACCTTCAAAACTTTCAATAATTCCAGGACTAACCTTGGGGGGACATTGGCAATTATATCATTCGAAAGAGAATGCAAAACAACATAAGGGTTTCAAATTTCGTTAGAATCAGCCAAATAGTCATGATGTTATTGCCAAATAATTTCCCGGCTAACCTTGGAAAGACTTTGGCAATTATATCATTCGAAAGATAATTTAAAACAACATAAGGATTTGAAATTTTGTTAGAATCGGTCGAATAGTTATGATGTTATTTTCAAAACAAAATCAGTCCGGGCTAACCTTGGGAGGGCCTGGGCAATTGTATCATTCAAAAGAGAATGTAAAACAACATAAGGCTGTCAGATTTCGATAGAATCGGCGGAATAGTTATGATGTTATTGCCAAATAATTCCCTGGCTAACATTGGGAGGACTTTGACAATTATATCACTCGAAATAGAATGTAAAACAACATAAGGGTTTCATTTTTTTTTAGAATGGGCCGAATAGTTATGATGTTATTGCCAAAACAAAATAATTCTCGAGCTAGCCGTGGGAATAGTTACAATCTTATTACCCCCCCCCCCACCAAAAAAAAAGTAAAACGGACACCGTCCTACCGACCGAACGACCGACAACCGATCGCCCGAAATAGTGAGATGTAGAGTCACTCGCGACTAAAAATAACATAAAATAACTGTTTTATAGAAATCAAATGTCATCGCCCTACAAAATAAATGAAAAAACCATCAAAGAGATTGTTAATAGTAACATCAAAGTCAAGAGTCAAATGGACAAGATTCAGCTGATTATATATTATAAAACACGGTAAAAATTAACAATCTCCTTATGAAAAATAACATTTGCCAAGTCTCCTCGAAGCTGAAGTCTACCAACATAGTTTACGAGTTTAACTACCCGCATGAAGACTGCAAGCTTCATAATAACTCGAAGTATGTTGGCATGACAACCACCACCCTTTCGAGGCGCTTAACCATGCACCTTTAAGACGGATCACCTAAAAATCATATGGAGAGCGTACATAACACCAGCCTAACAAGGGATATATTAGTTGAAAACACCACAATTTGAAGAGAAGAGGGAAATCAATCTAGGCTAAACATCTTAGAAGCCATCTTAATCAATGAACAAAGGCCACCCTTCAACACTCAGTCTACGAGTTAGAATCGATCATTAAAATTGTTTTAACAATTCCACTTGCCAGATTGGACAGTTTTTGCTCCTTGACATTACGTTCAGGCAAGGAGAAATAAATAAACCGTTTTGATTTCATGACTGCTCGCTCCGGCCCAGCACGCACGGACTCTTTAGAGCTCGCGATACTCTGCCAAGACACACTCACCTACCACGAAGGAATTTCATTTATCAAGAAGAAATTTGCATATAGAAGAATAGAATAAATCCTCTCGCACGAGATACCCACTCTCTGGGACTCTTCATTTGAAGTCAACGCATAGTTGGGCCAATAACCCATCTTTATTTCCTTTCTGCCTCCTCTCACCTCTACTCATCCTCACTCATCTCGCTCATTCCCCTCCCTCTCACAAAAAGAGAGAATAATACATTTCATCTGACCCTCATATTTTAATATGTCCGGCTAAATTCACCACCCTTCCCTGCCTCAGGGGAGCATCGTCCGGATAGGAAAGCTGCCTATCATCACCTAGTTAAAACTATGCCCTGCACTGTGCAAAGGCATAATTTGAGGCTCCAGGGAAAGCAGGTTTGAGGCTTAACCCACTATGGAACTCGGAGTCATAGGTACACTGGCCAATGGGGCTACATTGCAAGCCCCAGAGTGTCCAAAGGACCTTCTGGGGTGCCCGGCCAAAAACCTAGATAGACTTGAAACCGTCTCTATGTAAGTTGCCTCCTCTTTATTGACATATATTTTTTTATTCCTTATTTTCTATACAAATTCATATATGCAAATTAATATATACATTCTCATCTTCTTATTCTCATATTAGACATATTATTTTATATGTGTGGAGTTTGTCAGGATTTAATAAGACCACCGCGCGTCCATTTTGTGGAGTTTGTCGCTGGGCCTATTGAATCCTGCAATTTGGTGCCAGTAGCATACCTATTACATAACCCAAGCACCACAATGTTACGAATAAACTATAAAAACTAGGGCTCGTTGCCAGGATACTACCTGCCGTTGCAACCAAAAGATCTGTAATATGCAGTATACTATAGTCATGGGTAGGGGAACACTCCGCATAAGAGATTAAGAAAGAAATTGAAAAAATCCGGAATGGGCCAGACTTAAAAAAGTCATAAAATTCCAAGAACAGAGTGGTGAGAAACACATTCACGTGTTCAAAGCTGTATTCAAGGAGGCCGAGATGGCAGTTAAAGCGGCAGAAAACGGACTATTATCATTTTACACTAAGATAGCACCAGAGCAGATAGAGAGGGAAGCCGTTATATCTATCCAAGTCTGTTTTAAGTGCTACGCCCTTGATGCCCACCCAACGAGAGACTGCACGTACCAAGGTATGAAATGCTCCGAGTGCTCCAGCACAGAGCAGATGGGCACAATGCAAAAAACCCTGAAAAAGTGTGCTAACTATGGGAATGCACACCGCACTCTTTCAATGGTCTGCCCTATGAAAAAATAGGACGATCGCTATGATAGAAGAAAAAGAAAGAAGAAGAACTACTACATATGCCGCGGCTACAGAAGCAAAATCGATACAAGAACAAAACACTATCGTTGTCGTATAATGCCCCATTTTGATCACCCCACACCTGACACCACTTTTGTCGTATAATGCCCCCTTTTGATCACCCCACACCAACCGCTTTTGTGATTTTCCTCAGTGTTTCTTATTTATACCTCGTCACCCCACTGGGGGAGGAGTAAGAGAAGGGGGGGCTTGAGGACGGGCCCAGGAGGATTCTTATTCCAAACGGTTTTTCTCACCAAGTCTTACATCAGCTCCCGTTAGCCTTCGAACTTGAGAGAAACGCGTCTCCAATTTCTTCTTTGAAGGGAAATTAAATATCGCTCTCGTAGGGAAGATCTTGCATTTTAACCGTTCGGCTTTTTATAGCGATGAGTGGCGAGGCGCTGTGGTTACGAGTTTGACCCCACGGTGCCGGGGCCGGATGTTTTTGCGGTAACCATCTCGGGTCTCCACTGAGAGAGAACGGGTGGGTGACGATTCCCCTACAATCGTAAACATTGAAGGGAACATGAGGCCGGACCTTATATTGTGCATGCTACACACACACTTTGTGGCGATGGCAAAGCCCCGGTCATATTCGGAAGAACTGAACAAGATGCTTACCGAAAACGGTCTGAAACCTCTGTAGTTACCCAAGAACTCACCATGAAATTATCTGTACCGCATTTCAATGGCACCCTAACACGAATCAACTGAAGAACAACAAATCGACGGGGAAACAGCAATCACCGAAGAAGACAGAAGTCATGGGGCAAATTAAACTCATGAAACAAAAACTTAAAAAGCAAAAGAAAAAGAAATGGCAAGAGTAATAACACCAAAAAATACAACATAAAGATTTACGGAACACACTCCTCGCCAGTACCATAGGTTAACAAGCAGAAATACAATCTCAAAGGCCTGATCAAAGGAAAATATAAATGGGACTATGGTTCCGATTACGATGAAACCGAGATCAATAATGCCCCTAAACAAAGACTCATGGAGATCTCGACGAACTCATGCTTCAACCTGCCTGCAGACCAATTCAAAATGAAACGGCCAGGCCATGTCAGAGCACCCGCGAATTGGGACAAGAATTCGCTAAGATGTATCAAAACGTGCATTACCTAAAAAATCTTAGGATCTTTACCCTGAATGTCGACGGATGGAGAAATATAAAGGTCCTATACTGCAATATCATCAGAAAAATTGATCCTGACATCGTCATAATAACGGAACATGACATAAACTTGTAAAACGAATACATCAAAATCCCAAATTATACAGTCCTAGTCACAAACCCTACCCAAACTCTCTATGACGGGACGGCCATTGGGATCAGGAAAGGGCTAACATTCACGGAGATTAAAGATCTATAGGAATCATATTTAGCCATCTAGTGGTATCCGGGGCATACCAACGCCCCGGCGCTTGTACCTTCCGACTCCTAACTTCATCCGGATCTTCCGCCCACCGTCATCAGCGATTATTCTAGAGGATCTGAACGCAAGGTGCAACTCCACGGGATCCACGACCGATTTCGACGGAAATGGAAAAATGCTGGAACTCTTCATGAGGCGGCAAATAGTGCAAAGGGAAGGCCCTGACTTTCGCACGTTCATTACGGAACGGTCTTCGACTACTCCGGATATCATATTGACAAATCCGAACTTTGCCTTCAACATCCATACCTCTCCCAGCCTCAAAATACCATCTGACCATATCGGTTTTGTCACAAAGATTTCTACCTCGCCCATACAAATAGAAATTTCCCAAAGGAAAGCAGTATCCAAGACCAACTGGACCGCATATAAAACCCATCTAGAGGAGTATACAATATCTATCCTTGAAGACAGTCTCCTAGAAGAAATAGATACACACTTAAGGAACATCACAAACCTCATTATAGAATCTGACACGCTATACACCCCTAAAACTAGTTACCGAACTATCCCAGCCCCTCACTAAACCGAAGAAATCAGAGCAAAAAGGGAAGAAGTTTATAGTACATTCGAAGAAATCCGTCGGCATAGAAAAACCAGGGGAAGGTTTGTACGCTTAAGAAATCTTAGAAACTAAGCAAATGATCAAATCAGAAGAAATGTAAATACAACTTGGGACAATCTAATTAGAAAGATGGATATAGATAGAGACCCTAGAAGGTTATGGAAACAATATAAATAACCAAAAGGTTCCATCCCAAGGATAAAATGTACTTAAGGGAAGGAGCAGTGGCAATGAATGACGATAGGGAAATTGAAGAACGGTTCAGAGGTCACTGGTATAGGACCTTCTCCATTACCCTAAATGAGAATCTAAACTACGAGGTGGCCCACGAGCAGCATATAACAGAAGAAGTAGAAAAAAAGGAACCTGAACTCTCACCTTTCACACGGGTTAACGAATCCCGTGAGCAAAGGAACTAGGGAAGGCCCTTCACCCTGCAAGAATTTAATTCAGCCCTTACATCATTTAAACAAAGAACCCCAGACATTAGTGGAATCATTAAAAAACATATTTTAAACGCGCCCGCCAATATTCAACTATCATTACTCAAACATTACTAAACACTAGCTACTTTCCATTCGCCTTGAAGACAGCGAGGATGATATTCATTTTCAAACCCGGAAAACCAAAAAGCCACATTGAGAGTTATAGACCGATCTTATTATTGGAGTTCATTGGAAAACTGCTGGAAAAACTGCTCAAAGAAAGACTAAAGAACCTCCTAGAGGAACACGAGATGCAAAACCACCAGCAACACGGATTCAGGAAGCAGCGAGACACAGAGAGAGCACTGGCACTCATTACCGAAAAGATTGCAGTCGATCTTGGAAGAACCAACCGGGTGGACTTAACACTCTGTGATGTTGTCAAAGCCTTTGATAAGGTATAGGTTCCAGTGCTAAAAATAAAAATAACGCTGCTCGGTCTCGAAATGAACCTGACCCGAATCCTCTGTAGCTATCTCGAAGGAAGGAAGGCAAAAATCTCAGTAAGCAACTTCACTGGCGATGCCTTCACCCTTAATGCAGGAGTCACGCAAGGAAAGTGTTTTAGTAGTACGTTATATACTGTATATAGTAGAGACCTCCCCTAAACCCTTGGAAGAAAGTGCATTATACATCCAACTATTAGCCGATGTCTCACAAATCATCGCTAGTGAACGGAAAAATCTGAGAGACATCGCACAACGTATTGCCAGAGAAATCATAAATATTAACGATTTCGAAAGAACCCACAAAATAAAAACTAACAAAAACAAGTTTCAAACGATCCCCATGAACAGGAGGAAGACGCATCGTGTCACTGCAAATAATATCAATTACCCATACAACAATCGAGACAAGGTACTAGGCCTGAAAATCACAAGGAACGGGTAAAATTCACATGTAAATGAAAAAATTGCCTGGACAAAGATCACCCTGTCCTCCCTGCACAGATTCAAGAACCTATCCGAAAATAATAAGAGGTCCAAAACAAAGCGACCCGATTCATAACAAATATCTCTAGACTAGAAAGAATCCTGTCTATTGAACTTCACCATAGAACAAAGCTAAAACCAATTTATCAATTTATCAACGTGCCCCCAAAATATGGCCCAAATTAGAAGAGAAACTCCCGGACGAAAAACTAAACAAAAGTAGGGTGACCGAACGAGAAAAGAGAAGACTACAATTTAAACAGAAGTTTAAAAGTAGTAGGAAGATAATACACGATGAGATAGTACCGCTATACAGTTGAGTAACCGAAGAATGATTCTAAAAGAGGAGATAGAAGTTAAGCAAATAATTTAGTAATAATTTAAAAGAATTCAAAGTAGAAAAAATAATAAAAAATAAACAAATATAAAAACTCAAACCTGATAAATAAAAGAGAAGAAAACTTTAAAGAATAAATCAAGAAAACAAAGGCTCGAAGACTTCATACAAAAGAAGAAACTACAAAATAAATATCTATCTGCAAAGAATCTACGAAAGCAAAGGCTCTTATGTTTAAAGGACACAAAAAAAATATTTAGTAATAATTTAAAATAGTAATTTAAAAGAATCAAAAGTAGAAAACTAATAAAAATTAAACAAATAAAAAAAACCCAACCTGAAAAATAAAAGAAAAGAAAACTTTAAAGAATAAATCAAGAAAACAAAGGCTCGAAGGCGTCACACAAAAGAAGAAACTACAAAATAAATATCTATGTGCAAAAAATCTAAGAAAACAAAGTCTCTTAAGCTCAAAGGAAACAAAGATAATATGTAAAATAAGCAAAATAAAGCAAAAATAAAGCGTTTACTGGCAACCTAGTACATATCGCCATCACTCTCATCCATATCATTGTTCATTATTGCCCCCTCTCTTCATCCATATCATTAACATCACTCATTCTCCTTTTTATACAATAATTTTTACCTATTCTGTCTTACACTCTCACACATTGACCACTTTTTAATATCCCTATCCCTTTATTTGATTCCAATTCCACCATACTTCAACGGTAAAGGAGGAAAAGAATACCTAGAGAACACTGAAGATGATCTCATAGCTCGAAAGCTCAGCTATTAAAGTTTGTTTTTTACCAAACGCAGTTACTTAAAAGAGAGAGATGAACGTAGGATAAATAATACACCATCTTCAAGATGACAAAAGAAGACAATTATTAAAATAGAAAGTTCCCCAAGAAAATTATTAAGGCGTAATATACAATGGACTTTAACAAAATCTGCATTCAAGAAAGACTGCTACCCATTTACACTAATATATATATATATATATATATATATATATATATATATATATATATATATATATATATATATATATATATATATATATATATATATATATATATATATATATATATATATATATATATATATATATATATGTGTATATATATATATATATATATATATATATATATATATATATATATATATATATATATATATATATATATATATATATATATATATATATATATATATATTTATATATATATATATATATATATATATATATATATATATATATATATATATATATATATATATATATATATATATATATGTATATATATATATATATATATGTGATAAATAACACCCACAAGAATAATGGAAAAACGATTCCGAGCGCTTTCGTCTTTATTCTAAAAGACCTCTTCATGGAATAACATAGGTCAGGACAGACAATGTCTTAAATAGTAAGAAGTGAGGGGTTAAAACGGCTACCTGCATCAAAACCCTAACTAGGGGGTACAAATTCTTTAAACACTTTAATTTGTGATTTAATATAATTAGATATGATAGGATCTAGGCTAAACAATCCAGGGCTAATATTAAAATTTGGGAAAGTATTAATAGAGATACACTCCCAAAAATTTCTTGCAATGTAGTTTGTACATTTAATAACAGGTTTAGCCCTATTCCAATTAATAGTATGATCCTGACTATAGATATGTAAAAAAATACAGATTGTTAACAAAGATTACGAACATTAGTTTGGTGCTGTTTAACTCTAACATTCAATTCTTTACCTGTCTGTCCATAATAGCATTTTTCACAACTATTGCAACCAATAGAATATACAATGCCTGGTTTAGGGGGAGGATTTTTTTTACGAGAAGGGGATGGATAGTGTTTTCATATTAAAAAATAAAATTTATGTTCAAAGGTTTTAGTAAACGAGGTAATTTAATGAAAATTTGGTTAAAAGGTAAAATTAATACATTTTGGCATGAAATTTAGGGATGTTACGATTAGGTTGATAAAATGAACGCTTAGCAGAATTAGAACAATATTTACGTAGGTAGAAAGGGTAACACAAATTTAAACATATATTATATATCCTATCAACCTCTTTTTCCAAATATTCGGGTGAAACAATTCTCAGGGCACGGAGAAACATGGAAGAGAAAACACTTTTTTTGGTACTCATATGGCGATCGGAATAAAAATTGATGTATGAGTCAATGGCTGTAGGTTTTCTATAAATTTCATATTTGAAAACCTTGGTCTGTTCGGTGGATCAAAATATCTAAGAAAGGGATGGTGTTAGCTTTTTCATTTTCTAAAGTAAATTTAATTGAGGGGACTAATGTGTTGATTTTTTCAAGAAAAGTATTGATATTAAGATCATTAGGCCACAAACAAAGAATATCATCAACATAACGCATCCATAAAATAGGGGTTATGTTGGTCTGGGGAAGTATTTTGGATTCAAAAAACTCCATATATAGATTGGCCAGTACCGGGGACAAACAATTGCCCATAGACATTCCAAAGATTTGATGGTAATATTTCCCGTCAAAGGTGAATTTACAGTTGTTAATACAGAGGAAAATAATTTTAATAAGTTTATAATATTCGATATTATAGCAATGCCCTCTGGCATTCCTATAAAATATTAAATTTATCAATATTCCATTAGCATACTTTCTTTTTTAAATTCAATGTAAAATTATCCATTATAAATAATCGATCCAAAATCTCAAATATTTGTCATATATAATTGCCATTCAAAAATTAATAACTAGGATATTCTTTTCGGCAACACTTACTTTTACCAATACACACAAACGAATGCACGCCTTTAGCTGCCCGCTTTGAAACAGTCACCCATCCATTCGTGCTCTACTTTAATTCGAATTAAAGTCAGTTATAAATCCTCTCACATTATTCTCTGCAACCTGCCATACGAGAGTAGGGCCTAATTCTCGTTACTTTTCTCATTGCAGATCCAAATTCACAGTTCACCATAGTTACCATATTTTAGTCATCGTAATTACTACATAGTTACCACATCTTAGTTACTTTACATACCTTACATTCATTAAACTTTTCATTACTTCCACACATTACATTACGTTGTATTCCTTAGCAATTCTCAATTTAATTATATCATTCATCCATATAATTGTAATACCTGCTCACTAGTTATTTTCATAATTCAATTCTCTCATTGTGCATTCGTTGATTTTGTAAATATATTTATTTTCTGTTTTTATTACAAATCTAGTTCAGAAGTTTTATAAATTCATTTCACGTCAGTCGTTAGGCCTAAATATTAGCAGACGACTATTCCATCCAAATTCAACAAATTTATAGTAATGGTTTTCAATTAGCTATCTAGGCTAATTTATTAGCTAAAATCAACCCCACAAATAACCAAATACGATACATGTATCTAATTACATAGTTACACAGATATTATTTAGAAATAATGTGACATTAGGACGATTATTTTTAGTAGGAGTAACCTTAAAGACATAATCATAGCTAGAATCTACCTTAGTAACTTTAGCCTTGTCCAGTATATGGACTCTATTATTCCCGTTAGATTTTGGTTTAGTTTTACCAAAATTAACAATTTGAACAATTCTGCACATGGGTTTAATTTGCCCTTTCTGATTACAAGCAAAACAAGAAGCATCCTTGGATCGGCACGCCCGCTTCCAATGCAATTTTTCACAACTAGAACAAAGAGTCTGAGGTTTCAATGTAGCCCCTCCTCCCCGCTTGTGCATCTCTGAAAGCTGTTTCTCTAGCATTTGCTATTTCTACATCTCTAATGAAAATTAAATCCGATTCTGCCAGCAAAATGTGCTGTGTAGTCATTACATGGTTCATCACAAATCTGTCTTTTAACATATCTATTAACTGGTCACCAAAATTACATTGTGAGCCAGTGCTTTAATTCCAGCAGCAAAATTAGCAATAGTTTTACCAGATTTTTTTATTCCTAGAATAGAACTTAAATCTCTCAAGTATCACAAATAACTTGGGTTTGTAATCTTCCTTCAAATCCTTAATAATATCAGAATGTTTACAAGTCCCTTGCTCATTTGCAGATAACAGACCCTTAGCTAAAGAAAAAACACTAGCACCGACCAAAGTAAGAAAAGCTGGTACCTTCCCTTCCTCAGGGATACAGTTAGCTAGAAAATAGAGCTCAAATCTACTAATATAGGTCTCAGTATCTTCGACTCCAACATCGCTACATTCCTGGTCGTCAATGTAATATATCTTTTATATATGTTATCAATTATAGTTATAGCGTGAACAACAATAAACATCACTTACGTGTTTATTACTACATCTGACGTGTTAGATGTAGTAATTAGTATCAAGTTACGTGTTAGCAGGATGAAGTAGCCCAAACGTGAAAGAAGATTCCAAACGTTGGCTTTATTTCCCTGAAATAAACAATTACAGAACATAAGTATACAAAGAAAATAATACATATATTATTAATGTCAATGTTGGTTTCACAAACCTAGGAGTCCAGTTAGTAGAGGAACTGCAAGATCTTCATTTTCATACATTATCGTATATAGCAATAAATCTATTTCATACTTCTATTTAATATTTGAACCTAATAAAAAAAGAAACACAGGTTAGTCATGAACCCAACCACAAAACTAAATTATAACAATCTTCCTCTCTACAAAAAGAAACAGGTTAAAATACAATGAAATACTAAATTAAGAGTCTAAGGCGAGTATTTACAGGATCTAACAGTTTTCAATGTAATGTTCAACAGACTTCCTAGGTCGAGTAGAGCGACAAAGAATAGTTTCAGGGAAGGGCTCAGGGGGAGCAACTGGAGAAGGAACATTATGAGATGTATCGTTTTTAATAGAACAGTCAACAAGTTTCCTATATCGAGTAGATCGACGAGGGATATTTTCAGGGGAGGCTTCCCGGAGAGCAACTGGAGGAGGAAAATCATGACATGATGAATTAGCATCTCGTTTAGTTTCAACATTTACAGGAGCATCAAGAAAAGGAAAGAGATTTTGTATCGGAATTAAGATTATGAATATCCGATTTCGTTTAACTGGCTCTCTCCGGCTGGGGCTAAATTGTAGATAGCCACCGTATCTTCTCGGCCGTCTGGAAATCTCACGTGTGCATATTAGGATTGGCTTCGATTAGTTCCACTTCGTGTACTAAGGGATCGTCCTTATTCAGTATATGTCGTTTTAACAGTACTTTACTAGGTGAAGCAAGCCAGCTAGCTATAAAATGGTGAAATAGTGTAATCCCTGGATGACAGAGAGCTCTATGAAGTTCGACAAGATTATTGTGGGTCATGCTTGAGCAGAAAATGCGCGATGGGGCGTCAGCAGCTCTGTTGAGCGAACCAAGACGATGTATAACTTCGTAGCATAATGATGATGATGAACGAGTTGAGAAATAAGTAGTAGACTTGTTAGGGGTAAAAAGTTTTTGTTTCTTACCCTGGTGAATAGAGCATCACAATTCAATTGCGTTCTTCTTTTTGTTTCTTTACATGTTGCCTTGCCTTCGGTGCCACCAGTGGAGTCCTCTAGGGCTATGTTGATCGTTTTACCGATCTAGAAGTTTCCTTTTCGTAGTTTTTGCCTTAATTATATATATATATATATATATATATATATATATATATATATATATATATATATATATATATATATATATATATATATATATATAGAATCCACTTTATATAAAATGTTAGTCTACAGTAATACAAGAAAAAAAGGTGGAGTATATGCTATAGAATGTTCTATTTGTAATTTACCTTACTTCGGGCAAACTGGTAAATCTTTATCTACTAGGATTTACCAACTTAAGTATAATATTTGAAGAGATGAAATAAACAGCGCTTTATTTTTACATAAATCTGAAAATAACCACTCCATTGACTGGAATTCTGCAAAATTCTTTTATCATTCAGCTGATTTCACAAAAATAAATATTGTCGAATGTTCCTTAATTGGCATCTTACTAAATAAAAATATTTTCCCTGTCTTATTTAAACTCGACTCTGTTTTCAAAAAACCTTGTACTAAATGAAATAACTTCATAATGTAGCCTGTTGTCACTGTTTATTAGTGTAATATCATTCGCATTGCCTCCCCCGCCACGTGTCTTTGTTTTGACTGGATTAACTCTTAGTCCTAAATGTTTTCGCTCTATTGATAATCCTTTAAAATGTTGTGGTGTTTTTTTTAGGGGGGGGGGGGGTCACCCACCATATTCCATTCATATACATGACGTTGTTGTGTGTATATCGTTTTAAGGATTCATATGTAATTTATTAGTTGCCTATTGTTCTTTTTCTTGGAATATTTCTGTCTTGTTTTTGTTTTTTGCATTGGCTTGTACTATGTGATGGGCGTTCCCTTCGTATCTTTGTACCCTATATAAGGTTGTCTTCTCCATTTTCATGCTATTCCTTGAAAATGAACTTGCAAATATAGTTCGAAAGTGCTTGGATTCATCTTTTCATTTTCTTCTGGGATAATTTTCATATATATATATATATATATATATATATATATATATATATATATATATATATATATATATATATATATATATATATATATATATAAATTTTATTGGGACCTTTTGCCTCTTTTAATTACTCACTTGTTGTCTATTTCTTGGTTTATTAGTTGAAAATGGCATCTTGCCGAAACTAGTCCGATAGTTATAAATAAAATCTTGATTCAAATATATATATATATATATATATATATATATATATATATATATATATATATATATATATATATATATATATATATATATATATATATATATATATTTCTATTTACTCCGTCGTGGCTGGCTTTCGAGTCTTTCATTTTTTTTGCTACCTTTTTCGTTTTGTTTGTTTTCTTTTATTACTTTTATTTATATTTATTTTATTTGGACTTTTTGCCTCTTTTAATTATTAACTTGTTGTCTCTTTCTTGGTTGTCGCCGTTAGTTGTCATGTTTGTGTGTATTGTTTGTAGTTTGTTTTTCTGTTTTCTCTTTATTGGGCACTTTGCCTCTTTTGTTTTAATGATTTTGTTTTATTCTTACTTAATTGGGGCATTTGACCTCTTTTTATTAGATTTTTGCGATTATTATTTATTTTTAATTTTCTTCTTAGGAATTGGGCACTTTGCCTTTTTTTGTTTTATCTTGTTGGGCTTTTGCCTCTTTTAACTTCTCGATGTTTAATTTGATCAGTCTACAGTCTGGGTATCGCTTTCAGGTTTAATTTTTCTCATTTTTAAGTGTCTTCTGCTTGGGAAGAGATCCTTCCTGGTCACGATGTGCAGTTATTATTATGTAATTAATTAGTGTTTTATTCAGCCTAGATAGTAGGGTAGGTTAATTTTTTTAACTTTATATTTTTGTGCCTTTTCAAAGAAAAGTGAAAAATATTAACCGTTACCTACATAAATCCTAGCCTCAAATTTCCCAAATCAGTAAAATTCCGATTAAATGTACTGAATTTCTATTTTATTTCAAATGCAGGATGAGACATTGAATTACTCCATTTCAGTGAAATTTTAGGACATTTTATTAATAACTAGCTTTTGCACAATATAGTAAAATGGCGTTGTAAACAGCTCAATTCCTGTTGCAACTTGTATGCACGGTGTCAGTACGACGTGCGCACCACTTGAGTGACGAGTCAGTCTGCTTCCAGTTTTCATGCAAGATTGTAGTATTCACTTCCCTTCACTTGTAGCCCCTTTCACTGACGGATACCTCTTTTCAATTATAGTAAGTATCTCATAAATATTATATAATGAAAGCTGGTATTATTTCTTGAAATATTATTCGAAAGTACATTTTTAATTACGCTAATCGCTAATTTTGCATCTCTGACTAAAAAGTAAATAGAAAGTAAAGTAAAAAGTAAATACTTAGAAATCATGAAGGAAATATCCAATCAGCAAGAGAAAGAACTGAAAGAAAGAGGGCTCTCAGACATTTGGCTCGATGGAAGAATAGACTAAACAAAAGTTATGCTAGAAGTAGAAGGAGCTCATAGGAAGTTTCTTAGTCTCATTAAGGAGTAACACTACTCCGTTTGCTCAGAGCCTGATGGAAGATTTATATTTCACTTCGTGCCAAAAGCTGAGGTTGACGGGGAAAAACATGCAGAAATTATTGCTGATCATATATTGCGCTGGCTTAAAGAGAGAGGACTTGATAATTCACTATAGGCTATTGGTGGCGATTCAATGCTAGTCAATACAGGATGGAAGGGAGCTGTGGTGACGCATTTAGAGAAATCAGAGGAAACAAATACGACGACCAATTGGGTGACAACTCTTTCTAAACGAGAAAGGTGCCCACAATAAATGTCGATGCAATAAATATTTCAGTTATCTGAATTAAATTGCATGGTCTTAGAGCCACCATTAACAACAAAACTAAAAAAACAAGGATGTGAAAATCTTCAAAGATGTTCCCATGCAGGTGCTCAAATGGCCTTCGTACACTCAAAGTGTGGAGAGGTGCGTCAAAATGGTCACGGAAGCTGCAGGCCATGTCTGCAGTCACGAGAGACGCGAGGGTTATATAAAAGCCTAAATAGCAAGCCGCCAACTACTGGCACGAAACACAAGTAAAAAGGATCTCATAACCTTAGCTTTGTTTAAATAATTCATCAAACTTAAAAATCTTTCGAAATTATAGAGGGTAATATTTTTTGATGAACTTATTTCTTATTATTACATATAAATTGAGATGCCATTTTTATGTAGGTAGGAGTTATTTTGCGGAACTTTTCTTTTTATATTATGATTAGTATGCTTAAAGTCAATAAAAAATTGCTACACAATTACCCAATTTTCATTTTAGCGAAATCACCCCCGAAAATCGACATACCCTACTAGATAGCGAAAAAGAATTAATTACATACTAATTTTAAAGATGAAAATTGAATAATGAACTTAGGCTTAATGAGCCTGAGAATCGACAGTTCACACGTTGGGAAATTAGAAGGAGTGGAAGAATGAACGTCAAACGAAAATAAAATGTATTTAAGAATTAATAAATGAAAGCAGGATGGATTGAATATAACTTTAGACAAATTGGCATACACGAGTGATAGTTAAATGGATATTAATAGGACGCTGAATAGGAAGTTAAATATGATGTTAAATAACATAAGATCACAATACGATATTAAATTGGATATAAACAGTAGTGTTAATAATAGTGGATCACAATGATATATAAATTAGGATGTACGATAATAGTATGTTAGCTATCACAATGGTAATAGTAAGTTGGCGTCTGCAATTAATTATAAATATCTATTAATAACGTACTCACACTTAATATGAATTTATTAGCCAGATTATGGAACTCTTTCGCACAAACCTTGCGAGTCTGGAGATGCGAGCATAATGAGGCACAGTTAAGACGATTGGGATTTACTTTAAACAATGAGGTTCCCGGGGAATTTGTCATATATGGGAATTAAAATTTGATATATATATATATATATATATATATATATATATATATATATATATATATATATATATATATATATATATATATATATATATATATATATATATATATATATATATATATATATATATATATATATATATATATATATATATATATATATATATATATATATATATATATATATATATAGGGCCATCGTGGTATGAACCTAGATAGATACTTCACAACAAACATATATCTATAAGTTTTTAAAAAGAGTTATTGAATTGTAAAAATGGCTCGAGCGGCTAAGCTTATGGCGAAGTTAGGCTTAAGCGTTGGACACGAAATCATTAAGGAATGGATGAAATACAACGAGGATAAAACAAAATATATATTATTATAGATTAACAAGAGTGGAACACATTTGAAATTATATTGGTTGAATTTGAATTTAATTATACAAAAAGAACATGAGTTTAATATTTCTTCGCGTGACGAGATGAAGTGTGACGTATAAATTTTGTAAATGGATGTTGAATGTGGAAAATGATTTTGATGTAGCGAATGTAATCGTTTTTCTGTAGCGACTATAATTAGTGAATTGGGGATGTAATGAAAGCTTGAATGGGAATTAGGATCTCTCTCTAGTATGGGGGTGATTTTAGAGAATAAGTAAAGAGGGAAGTTTTTAACATACCTCAATGTGACGGTGAAGCGAATACAATAAAAGAGTCATCTCGCGTCATTTCACAAGTGGTTAAATGCGTGTGTTTGTATGTGGGTGAAATTCTAAGAGATGTTGTTTGTATCTGTGCGTTAAATGAAATCAGTTTCTTGTCACGGAATGGTTGAATTATTAAAGGTTACATAAAATAAATGAATGATTGAATTGCAAAAAGTTATGCATAAAATAACTGAATGAAAAAGTTAAGTAAAATAAATGAATGATTTCCATTTTATACATAATATATATATATATATATATATATATATATATATATATATATATATATATATATATATATATATATATATGATAAATAACACCCACAAGGAAAATGGAAAAACGATTCCCAGCGCTTTCCGTCTAAATTCTAAAAGACCTTCATGGAATAACATAGGTCAGGACAGACAATGTCTTAAATAGTAAGGAGTGGGGGGTTAGTACGGCTACCTGCATCAAAATCCTAACAAAGGGGTACAAATTCTTTAAACATTGTGATTTAATAAAATAAATATGATAGCCTAGATCCTATCATATCTAATTATATTAAATCACAAATTAAAGTGTTTAAAGTATTTGTACCCCTTAGTTAGGGTTTTGATGCAGGTAGCCGTATTAACCCCCCCACTCCTTACTATTTAAGACATTGTTGTCTATCCTGACCTATGTTATTCCATTTAGAGGTCTTTTAGAATAAAGACGAAAGCGCTCGGAATCGTTTTTCCATTTTTCTTGTGTTTATTATTTATCATAATTTTCTCTCACGTGCAAGTTGTGAGTTTCTTTTCATATATATATATATATATATATATATATATATATATATATATATACAAGCCGCTGTTCTCTTCCTTAACAGGAAGAGCTTGGTTACATGGGCACCCCTGCGGGGGTGTGGCCTACGGCCTAATTTACTAATCTTAACAGCTTTTTTTAAATCCCCTTTATAGACTTTATTTTAACACACTGAACACCCTTTTCTTCTTCTTCATCTTCTTCTTCATCTTCATCTATATTTTCTTTTTCTTTTTCTTCTTCTTCTTGATCTTTTTAACTATTTTAATCCTTTGAATTTCCAAAACAACCGAAGTCATTTGTCAACTAAGCAAAAAAAAAAAAAATTTTAAATTAAAAAAAAAATCCCCATCTTAAATTATAGAGTTATATATATATGATTTATAGATACAGATACCAGTTACATTGAAGTACTCGGAATAACATAAATTATTTAAATTACCTTTTGAATAGTACAGATTTACATGATAATTTATTTTAATTATTTTGAATAATACAGAAATCATTACATACACGTACATTATTTTCTTTATTTTTAGAGTACCACAGATTAATAAGAATCGGGAATTGCTACATCGGTTCTGGTGGATCTCAATGTTATCTTCCATCACCGGCATTATTTCCTCTTCTATTTTCTGCCAAATTCTTCTCCCTAGTCTTTGCAGTTCCAAAGGGGCATCAATTCAAAACGCCATCTAGAAATCTTTTCGTTCTTTATTTTACTCCTATGACGTGGATCAAACATGTAAGATACAGATTTTTGATCTGTAATCAAGGTAAACTTACAACTGAGAAGAAAATGACGCCACCTTTTGATTGCCTTAACAATAGCATAGGCCTCTTTTTCGACAGAGCAGTGATTTCTTTCGTAGGAATCTAAGGATCTCGAAAAAAAGGCAACAGGTCGTCCATTCTGGTTCAGAGTGGCCCTAATGTCGCTATTTGAGGCATCAGTTTCCAGTGAAAACGGTAAATTTCATCGATTTATGCCCTAACAGATTTAATAATATCTGATTTTAATTACTTGATTGCATTTGCAGCTTCTCCAAAAAGTGGAAACTGCCAATTAATTAGGAAGCGAATTCGTTTAAAAAATCTTGGAACTCACTACGAGTAGTATGCAAGCAATCCGACTATTCGAGCTAATGATTCTTGGCTGGTTGGTACGCGCATATCCTTGAGAGCAGCAAGGCTTGAAGGTTCTGGGCGAAGTTCATTCTGGCGAACATGATAACCTAGAATACATATAATATTAGTTGAAAAGGTGCATCGTTATAATTTTTATTGAGGTTGAGTTCATAGCTAACCTGTGTTTATGTCTTTATTAGGCTCAAATACTGAAATAAATTGAAGTAGCCCAGAAGTGAAAGAAGATTCCAAACGTTGGCTTTATTTCACTGAACTAAACAACTACCGAACATAAGTATAGAAAGAAAATAATACATATATTAAACGCATTCCCGCGCACACAAAAAGGCACACATAATGCAGACAATGAATACACTCTCACATAAGTACACAAAGCACTGCAAGTGTATTTAGTCTTTCAAAATTCATAGTGCTCCTTGCAAAAGTTTTTATTCTTTTCAGTGTTCAAAAAGCATCGTTCTGATGTAGTGATGGGAATTGTCAAAAGGATTTTTATCAGTTTTGTAATTCCACTAAGAACATCATTTAGATTATTTACTAAGATAAATTTCAGCAGCTCAATTAATTTGCAAAATTCATGCATATTAAACCTACAAAGAATAAAAGAACCGACCGAAAAAATATGATTTAAATTCTAGCCTTTATCACATTCAAGAATAGACACGTTTTTAAGTACAACACATGCGGAGTAAAAAGGAAACAGTACATAAGAACATAAGAACATAAGAAAAGAAGGAGACTGCAAAAGACCATTCATGGCCTACACTTGGCAGCTCCTGTTCCAGTCAACACACAAAAGATTTCTTACCAGAGAAAAGTCATCAACATTGTCACCCTTTACAGGAGTTCGTCAGATCTAATCTACAATATACATAAAATGCATCCAGAGGATTATGTCCATTCATGCAACCGCAAAATAATCTCCCCACTCCTTAGAAAAATATATACATATGTACATAAAAAAGTCAGTCCCATCTAGCAGTTTCATCCATATGTTTATCTAATCTATTCTTAAAACTACCCAGAGAGGAGGCTTCTATCACATGTCTAGTGAGCCTATTCCATTCATCTACCACACGATTTGTAAACCAATTCCTCCCAATCTCCTTACTAAACCTATACTTATCAAGCTTAAACCCATTGCTACGTGTCCTGTCATGTTCACTAAGTATAAGAACCTTACCCAGATCCCCTTTATTATATCCTTTTACCCATTTGAAGACTTCAATCAATTCCCCTCTGACTCTTCTCCTTTCCAATGTATGTAGATTTAGTTTTCTGAGCCTTTCACCATAAGGTAAGTTCCTTAGCCCACCAATCATCTTTGTCATCCTTCTCTGCACAGACTCAAGCAAATCAATATCCTTCCTATAATATGGTGACCAAAATTGTACTGCATAGTCTAGATGAGGCCTAACTAGCGCCAGATACAGTTTTAGAATGACTTCAGCACTCTTGTGGCGTACACTCCTTCTAATGAATCCCAATATCCTATTAGCTTTATTCTTAGCATTTAGGCATTGCTTTCTAGGACGAAGGTCTGAACTTACCAAAATACCCAAGTCCCTCTCACAATCGGTCCTCCCTAAATTTCTCCCATTTAATTTATAACTATTCAGTGGATTATTTCTACCTATACTAAGTACACTACATTTGTCTATGTTAAACTTCATTTGCCATTTCTCAGCCCAATTGGACAGAATGGTCAATTCCTCCTGCATTACAACATTCCACTAGCACGCCAGGGTCGGCAAGGCGTGAGCCACAGTGCTCTCTCTCCCTAGCGTTCAGCTTCTTATTTCGGACATGTGAGCATGCGCACAACAACCAAACACTATGTCGCTGGAACTGTGAAGCGCACAGCTCTATACAAGGATTTTTGTATTTCTTTTCATAAACTAGGGGATGGCTAGTGACATTAAGCTTAAAGATTATATAATGTACAAGTATAAAGAAATAATAAAAAAAACCATTATATTGAATGTTATCGATAAATTCAAGTGAAAATAGGAGGTGCTGCAGTTCCGTAGTGCCTATACACGAGCCGCCACTGGTCTATCTACATATTCAAACTACTTCAGGAAAGGTATCATCTTTGTTGCCATCCTTTAGCACCGACTCTAGCGTGTTGATATCATGTCTAAAGTGTGGGGACCATTTCTGTATGCAAAACTTAAGATGCGAAATAACATGCGAGTTATAGAGTTTGGGTTTTTTCTTTTTACTTTTCTAACTAATATTTCTCTTAATGAAGCTCAATACTCAATTTTCTTCTTTTTTTTTGCCTCAATGCACTGCTTAGAAAATCTCAGTGACACTTCTTAGTGTCGCTTTGATGTCCTGCAACTCTTTTCTTTTCGTACACAATATTTCTTTTGAGGGAATTCGTCCTATTCAGGATAGAATTGTCACCATTCTTTTTCAAATTATTTCATCCTTACCAACTAGCTCTAATGTGGTTACTCAAATCTGTTTTAAAAAAATCTATTAGTTACTGTTCCAACGTTTTCTTTGTAAGGTGGGTGGAACTGTAATCTGGAAAGTGCTGCCATCTATTGTAGCCTTACGCAAGCGCCAGTTTATGACAACTTTAGGCCCTCCTTCCCAGACCAGTTAATCACACAATTTTTGTATGAATTTTTGTTATCTTTTTTCAGTCAAAGAAATATGAACCGATTATGAATAAGCTTTCATGTGTCGGTTAAGAGTTGAAAGATTTATTATTAAGTAATACTAATGCGTCAATATGGCCGATACGGATTCTCCACTTACCAAGACGGAAACTCATGATGATATGAATCAACATGGCCCATCTAATTATAAACATGATTCCAAATCTACAGTTCAAGGTACCTATGACAACAGATTATTTACTGCTAGATTTTAATTTAGGTTTAGTTAAGCCACGCCTCATTAGTGGGCTTTAAAACCCCATTGCCCTTTTATGTCCCCCCAGGGGATCTGAGAATTTGCATGGGCTGAGACGACATCTGGCGATTTGGGGGTCGATTTCACAGAAGAAAAATATGTATCTTAATGCACTATGAATGAATTTGATCTCGATACCTATTTAGATGAAGCGGTTGTGAGATAAAAATGACCCACAACCAACTCATAAAATGACTAACGCCATAATATAAACAACCTAACAACCTGGGTAATTGTGAAGACTATGGGCAGATCGTAGGCCTATTTTTTTTTGGCTATTTTGGGCTACTTTCCGGTGTTACTTTTTTAGAGATGAAATCAAAGAATTTTATGGCTATTTTCATTTATATACTGGGGCTGTGCCCCCCAGACCCCCCCAAAGGATTGAAACAGGGTCATCGCAGTGTTATCCCCGCGGCGAGCCGTACCCAACAACGAGCCGACGCTCAAAATAATCGTTAATACTTACGCCAGACGGTAAGATGTTCGTATCCTTCAGATGACAAATTTGAATAGGCTGCCCATCCGTCAGATACGACTGTCGTGCCCGGCAAAATCCACTTTTTTATCGCTGCGAGGAGGGTTTCTCGATCTCGATTAGCCACTGAAACAATGAAAATTCTCTTTGTTCCACATTCGAAGCATCCCAAAACCCACTGCCCTTCCACTACACGGCCCATGGGCTTCGAGAAACGCAACATATTTCTCGTTATCGGTTAAAATAGCACCGAAACGTTGAATAGGTAACAAACAAACTTAACACGAAAATGAAATTTTGACAAATGTGCGGGAAACGGCGTGGGTGGTCGTTTAAATATGAGAGATGCGGACGGAAAAGTAGAGCATTGTTCCCAGAAATTTCGTGACTTTTTTTTTACTGAAATTGACCATTTGTGTTTCTTGAACTACACATATATAGTAATAAAAACACTAATACTGAATGCATCCATTTGGAACAATAATCAAAATGAAGGTCGTAAAAAACCTGTTAAAAAAATCAAAGAAGAGAAATAAATACGCAACAGAAAAAATGAAAAAGTACTGTTTTCGTCAGAATTAAGACGTGAGACTTCCTTAACAACACCGAAATATGGTTTAATCAAGCATTAAACAATGGGAAATTAAGTAACAAGTAAATAAAAAGACTAAATAATGTCAGGCATAGGGTAGGTAGGATATATAGAAAAGAAATAAGGGGGGAAAAACATCTAAAATATAAGAAAAACCAAGTTTTGATCAATATAAAAAGCACAAAAAGCCTTGAAACAAATACAGCTTTCTGATTGGTCATTTATGAAACTGAATCCAGATCTGTGATTGGCCAGTGTGATAGCAGAAAAACAATCAAAAGTAGCCCAAAAAATAAACTAGAGTCGCATCTGCCCATAGTCTTCACAATTACCTAAACCTGAAGATCCATACCCTGCGAACCGTAGTATACATTGCTATATGGGGGGCATAGCCCCCCCATACCCCCCTGCTCGCTACGCTCATCCTCAGGAACAAGTAATAAAACAAGTTAATCACACAGTTGGGTGAAAACATGTTGGGAGGTGGAATAAATATTATGGGAATGTGAGCGGGAAAGCTCACAGGGTATGGATCTTCAGAATTACCAAGAAAAGCTACAAAGTCCCGCCTATCAGAGGTCATCTGACTCACCACAACCCATAACCATAACATAACATAATTTCACGGATGACAAAAGCCACAAGGGCCTATCAAAGGTCATCCGCATCTGTCAAAACCCACCCACAAAATGCATCCATAGGATTGTGTCAGACCATGCATCTACATTATACGATTTAAACAATCCAGTGTCCAGTCATGCATCTAGAATATACAATTCAAACCATACCCAGGAATGTGTCAAAAACAAAAAGCATCATCATCAAGACTTGTCAAAATCCAAATCAATCATAATATACAATAATAAAAATCTGCATTCACAGGTATGAGTCCAGAATACCCTCCAAAGTTAACCCTCCCTCCCTATAAAATCATCTAATCTGCATTTGAATATATTCAAGTTTGGACTGTACCGTCTCAGATGGTAAACTATTCCAGTAATCTACCACTCTATTGGTGAAAAAATATTTTCTAACATCCAACCTGCACCTCTGTTTTTTAATTTTTAAGTGGTGACCCCTTTTCCTATTACTACCTTCCAACTCAAATAACTTGCTAAAATCCAACTTATCCATCCCAGAACAGATTTTAAAAAGCTCAATCATATCTTCCCTCACACACCTTTCAAATGATAATATATTTATTTAGCAGTGGCATGCAGTCATTGGAAGCAATGGAAGCAATGCTTCCCCTATTTAAGAAGAAAAGAAAAAGGAATTACACCCCAATAATTAATATGACAGCAGAATCAATTTTATTCTCATATTTATGCTTGCCTATACTACTTGTATATACCATACAGTACCATTCAATTTCAATCAAATTAATGTTAGACCCTGATGAGCAATTGAAGAAATGCATCCTTTTGTCAAGATATCTCTTATTTTTTTCCTTTTAATTTCAATAATAGTTCTGCCTGCATTCATTTATTTATAAACGGTTTTCTGCACAACACTTTGTTTCAGCGAGAAGCTGAGGAAATTATTGTTAAGGTTAGGTTAGGTTAGGTTTGGTCGATCTTTTAAATGATTTAAAAATGTTTTATCTTTTGCAGTTTTGTGTGTAATTTTCAGATCTGAAACTCATTTTTGCTAGAAATACATATTTTCCTATTAACATAACATAACATAATTTCATGGATGACAAAAGCCACAAGAGCCTATCAAAGGTCATCTGCATCTGTCAAAACCCACCCACAAAAAGCACCGTCGCCAGGGGAAGACAAAATCAAAGTCCCCCACAATATAATATAACAGATGACAAAAGCCACAAGGGCCTATCATAGGTCATCCAAGTCAAACGGCCTCTTTTTTTTAAGGCACCCAAACTCCCAAGAAAACTACATTCCAGTACTATTCCATTCAGCCAATGCCCATCCATTTCATAACTGGACCTCCAGTAGGGTATGGGAAAAGCATGCATTTCTGGGAAAAATGAGTGTTACATCTGAAAAGTACACATAAAACTGGATAAGGAAAACACATTTTTAAATTCCTTAGAAGAGATGTCTTAAAATGAATATTTACTATAATTTGCCCCAATACAACATAAAAACCATGATAACCTACCCTCCCCACATACTCATCTAACCTGCTCTATTTTTTGCCTAAATAGAAAACCTGAGTGACCTATCTACTACTACTCCTAAAAGTTCTTCTCATCTTCTATTCCATTCAGCCAATGCCCATCTATTTCATAACTTAATTCTCTATTATCTCTTCCCATGTAAATAACTTTGCATATTTTTAAGGTTAAAACTTCCACTTTAGTGCCCAACCTAATAACTTATTTAAATCACTTTGCACTTTAAAGTTAGTTTCACTTCATTTACTACAGTTGCCAATTTTGTGTCATCTGTGAAAATTCACCTCTACTATTTATACCCCCCCCCCTAAGATCATTTATATAAAATCAGAATAATAATGGGCCTAGTACTGATCCCTGAGGTATGCCACTGATAACGTCCCTCCACTGTAACCTCGCTCCATTCAGTACTACCCTCTGTTTCCATCTATCAGCCAATCTGCTATCCAATTCAAACTTTCCCACATATCCAATGAATTCTTAATTTGTGAACTAGTCTCTTATGTGGAACCTTGTCAAAATCTTTTGCTAAAATATAAGTAAATTATATCAACTTATATCAACATTTTCTCTAATTGTTTAGTTACTTAATCAATAAATTCCATTAAGTTTGTTAAACATGATCTACCACTTCTAAACCCATGCTGAGCATCATTTATTAAACTACCTTTTTATAAGGAGTCATATACCTATGCTATTAAATATTAGTGTTTTTGGACTGGGGGCTTGGAAAACCCTATATAAGTGTGTGGCTCTTAACATTTGCCCCCAAAAGGGGAAGCAAAGTAATGAGTTTACTAAAAATAAAAATATCTTTGGCACCACAACCTGATGATTACTATTTCCCAATGCTTCCCCAACAGTCAATTTCTGAACTAAATTATCATAATTTGAAAGTACTACAGTGACTGTGAAAAGTATACAATCACGCTCAAAATTTATAATTTCAATGATATTCACAGACTCATAATTCTATTTGTTCTAGCGACATCTGATAACTTTCATATAACGCTCTGATATGATAGCTTTTCAAGGCAATCTTAAGTTAGTATTGTGGTAGCGTTCATTGTGTGTGGTTGTGCATTAAATTTGCATTGTTGCTCTTCATAAATATGGGAAATCTCAGAGACAGATAGCTAATGAATTAAACATATCCCAAAGTACTGTTAATTTATGTGTTTCACCTGCTAAAAACAATGTTAGCCTATCTATGCCAGTAACTAAAAACCTATCTGGCAGACTGAGAAAAACAATTTTGCGAACAGACAGGCTTATGAAACGTTTAGTAGTGAATAATCCAACAATAACTACAAAAGAACTAAAATTTAACCCCTTCCCAACGATGACAAAACAGCTTTTGTCACTCCTACTCTTGCACACGTCTCCGGTGACAAAAAGGTTATCGTCATGAAATAAATGATTTTTTTTCTGTTTTGTAATTTTGCCGGATTACGCTATGAACATTCCTGATCATTACCCAAAATGTCTGTCTCATAATGATATCATTCTCAACTGACCAATAAAAACACTTTGTGGGTGTGGTTTATTTATACCTGCAAGGCGAAAGCGTGTTCTATGCCAGTTGGAAATTACTTGTGATTGATTGTGTAATATATAGCATAAACTTTTAATTTTGTTCTATATTTTGACTGTCTTCAAGCGATAGTGATAATTATGAAGATAAAGTAGCATGAACAATGTTAAAATTCCTGACTTTAGAAGAGCAAATTATAATGGGCTAAGGACTTACCTGGAGGCAGTTGTACAGAAACCAGGCAATGAAATCAAATCAGGAATAGATTCAATGATATCAGTTAGTGGAGACAATAATCACCAGGAGGAAGAGATTACAATTGAAGAGGAGTATGAAAGAATAATTGAGCAATTAATTACAGGTCAGATGATTAACATTCCATATAAGGAGATTAAGACTAAAAATAATGACCCAAAATGGATGACAGATAAAATTAAGCATTATATTGGCATTAAAAAGGGCATTTATAGGAAAATAAAAAATGGAGAGGATCACTTAAGGCAGAGATATAATGAACTAGCAAGAGATGTTCAAAAGTTAGTTAGAGTAGCAAGGAGAAATTATGAAATTAAAGTGGCAAATAGGGCAAAGGAAGATCCTAAAAGTTTTTATCAATTATACAAAACTAAGGTTAGAGATAAAATAGGCCCACTTATAGATTCCAATGGAGAATTAGTGAGTGATAGGGACTCAATGGCTGGAATGCTAAATGACTTTTTTTCTCTCAGTATTTACACAGGAGGATACTCTAAATATACCTGAGGTGTCAATGATCTTTCGGGGTAATGATGAAGAGAAATTAAAGGATATCTTAATCACAAAGGAGATAGTGACAAAGGAAATTGATAAAATCAAAAGTAGTAAAGCACCCGGTCCTGATGAGGTCTTTCCTAGAATTTTGAAAGAATGTAAGGATGTGTTAAGTGAGCCCCTAGCATGCATCTTTAGAAAATCATTGGAGAGTGGCATTGTGCCAGTGGCATGGAAGAAAGCCAATGTGATACCTATATTTAAGAAAGGAGATAAAACAAATATGTCTAATTACAGACCAGTAAGTTTGACATCAATGGTAGGGAAAATGATGGAATCTATTATAGCAAGGAATATTAGAGATCACTTGGATAAGCATAAGTTGATAAAAGAATCACAGCATGGCTTTAGTAAGGGTAAATCCTGTCTGACTAATTTGCTGTCTTTTTATAGTAAGGTGTATGAAGCAGCAGATAATGATGAAAACTATGATATTTTATACTTGGACTTTAGTAAGGCTTTTGATCGAGTGCCACACTTACGGCTTCTGAGCAAAGTTAAAGCACATGGGATCGATGGCAGTATATTTAGGTGGATTCAGTCATGGCTTGGTGACAGACAGCAAAGAGTTAGTATAGATGGAGTTAAATCTGAGTGGGGGTGTGTTAGCAGTGGAGTTCCGCAAGGATCTGTTTTGGGTCCCTTGCTATTCTTAATTTATATTAATGATCTTGACATAGGTATAAGTAGTGACCTGAGTAAATTTGCTGATGATACTAAGCTAGGTAGGGCCATTAGGGCTGATTCTGATGCTGTTGTAATGCAGGAGGAATTGACCATTCTGTCCAATTGGGCCGAGAAATGGCAAATGAAGTTTAACATAGACAAATGTAGTGTACTTAGTATAGGTAGAAATAATCCATTGAATAGTTATAAATTAAATGGGAGAATTTTAGGGAGGACCGATTGTGAGAGGGACTTGGGTATTTTGGTAAGTTCAGACCTTCGTCCTAGAAAGCAATGCCTAAATGCTAAGAATAAAGCTAATAGGATATTGGGATTCATTAGGAGGAGTGTAAGCAATAAGAGTGCTGAAGTCATTCTAAAACTGTATCTGGCGCTAGTTAGGCCTCATAACATAACATAACATAACATAATTACACGGATGACAAAAGCCACAAGGGCCTATCAAAGGTCATCCGCCTCCGTCAAAACCCACCCACAAAAAGCACCATCACCAGGGGAAGACAAAATCAAAGTCCCCCACAATATAATATAACGGATGACAAAAGCCACAAGGGCTCATCATAGGTCATCCGAGTCAAGCGGCCTCTTTTTCAAGGCACCCAAACTCCCAGGAAAACTACATCCAGAGGATTGCATCCAGAAACAAGGGTATCACCAATCAAGGCTTGTCAAGAACTAAATCATGCAGCTATAGATATATACAAACAATATTAATATATACAAAACTTAGGAACCATCACAACCTTCCCTTCCCATAAACTCATCCAACCTACTCTTAAATACATTTAGATTTGGACTACCTACTACCCTCTGCGGCAATTTGTTCCAGAAGTCTACCACTCTA
Source organism: Ceratothoa steindachneri (assembly GCA_963969495.1). Classification (NCBI taxonomy): domain Eukaryota; kingdom Metazoa; phylum Arthropoda; class Malacostraca; order Isopoda; family Cymothoidae; genus Ceratothoa; species Ceratothoa steindachneri. The sequence continues at coordinate 122,656,056 of OZ018325.1, forward strand.
TTGGTGAAAAAATATTTTCTTAAATCCAACCTACACCCTTGCTTTTTAATTTTCAAGTGGTGACCTCTAGTCCGATTTCCATCATCTAACTCAAAAAACTTGCTAACATCCAATTTATCTATCCCGGAAAAAATTTTAAACAGCTCAATCATATCCCCTCTCACACACCTCCTTTCGAACGAGAACATATTTAATACCCTCAGTCTATCTTCATATTCAAGGTGCCTCAGGGAAGGAATAATCTTTGTTGCCCTCCGTTGCACTGACTCAAGAAGGTTAATATCGTGTCTAAAATGTGGGGACCATGCCTGTATACAGTACTCTAGATGTGGCCTAACATAAGAGTTATAGAGTTTAAGAATAACCTCCTTACTTTTGTAACTGACATTTCTCTTAATAAAACCCAGCACTCTATTTGCCCTATTTCTTGCTTCAATACACTGCTTAGAAAACCTTAATGACTTATCTATTACTACTCCTAGATCTTTCTCATCCTCTACTGAGCTCAGCCAATGCCCATCCATTTCATAGTTAAATTCTCTATTATCTTTTCCCATGTTAATAACTTTGCACTTATCAAGGTTGAAAGTCATTTGCCACTTATGTGCCCAGGATAACAATTTATTTAAGTCCGCCTGCACTTTAAAATTATCATCAATATCTTTAACTACAGCTGCTAATTTGGTATCATCCGCAAAAATTGACACTTTATTATTAACTGCCTCCCCAAGATCGTTTATATAGATGACAAATAATAATGGACCGAGAACTGATCCCTGAGGAACCCCACTGATAACATCCCTCCACTCTGACTTTACACCATTTAGCACTACCCTTTGCTTCCTGTCTTTCAGCCACTCAGCTATCCAATTTGAAACACCCCCATCTAGACTATGCAGTACAATTTTGGTCACCATATTATAGGAAGGATATTGATTTGCTTGAGTCTGTGCAGAGAAGGATGACAAAGATGATTGGTGGGCTAAGGAACTTACCTTATGGTGAAAGGCTCAGAAAACTAAATCTACATACATTGGAAAGGAGAAGAGTCAGAGGGGAATTGATTGAAGTCTTCAAATGGGTAAAAGGATATAATAAAGGGGATCTGGGTAAGGGTCTTATACTTAGTGAACATGACAGGACACGTAGCAATGGGTTTAAGCTTGATAAGTATAGGTTTAGGAAGGAGATTGGGAGGAATTGGTTTACAAATCGTGTGGTAGATGAATGGAATAGGCTCACTAGACATGTGATAGAAGCCTCCTCTCTGGGTAGTTTTAAGAATAGATTAGATAAACATATGGATGAAACTGCTAGATGGGACTGACCTTTTTTTTTATGTACATATGTATATATTTTTCTAAGGAGTGGGGAGATTATATTTTGCGGTTGCATGAATGGACATAATCCTCTGGATGCATTTTATGTATATTGTAGATTAGATCTGACGAACTCCTTAAAGGGTGACAATGTTGATGACTTTTCTCTGGTAAGAAATCTTTTATGTGTTGACTGGAACAGGAGCTGACAAGTGTAGGCCATGAATGGTCTTTTGCAGTCTCCTTCTTTTCTTATGTTCTTATGTTAAACCCATGCAGTGACAATGAATCAAAAATAGTAGTGATAGTGACACTTATATTTCAATCAGTCATGAAGAATGTGAATCAATGGATTTATCGGGCAGATGGAAACATTGCATTTAAGTGAGTAAGCAATATGTCATTTAAAATTTTTTTTAATTAATTATTTGAAAGATATTCTCAACATGAACAAACATCATAAGAATAGGCAAAATTTAAACATAACAACATGAATAATGCAATAAATACAAAATTTAAATTTTCTACTGCTGAAGAAAAACTCTCTAAATATAGACCCATAATTAATTAAAATTAATAAAACAAAGTAATTAAAAAAAATATATGGCTGCCCCCACACAACCCCAAATAGACAAAAACAAATGTGCTGCATGCAGTTTGGATGATAATATGACACACACACTGCAATGCAATGACTGTAAAGATTGGATACACTTCTTCTGTTAAAAATTGCCAATCTACCGACTAATGTGCTTGCTCAAAACTAACAGAAAATACACCTGTAAAAAGTGTTGCATCACCAAAGTGCTAAGTGATATTGAGTGGAACAAAGATAAAGAAAAAAACAGCAGGCCATCAGGAAGCAGGGAGGCAACAAGGAACCAGAGGAAAAACACGGCACCCAGACACATGTAGATGAGCTGCAAAGCTCTACCCCAACCCCTGGGCTCCGAGAGAATGCCCCGTCACCACCTCCACTCCTACAAGATCCAGAATTAGAGGAGCAACCACAAACATCCACAACTCAGGAGACTAGGCCTAGTCAGGAAGAGAGAACATTGAGGGAAGGGGAAAACACTGACGGTATAGTATACAAAATATGTTACTTCTATGAGAGAAACAAATGTCAGCATGGGCTAAAAGGTAGTAATTATAGGTACAAACACCCTAAGCCATGTGCCAAATTCCTAAAACACGGATTAGACAATCGAATTGGGTGTAAGCTTGGTCTTCGCTGCAAGGATTTTCACCCCCTCATTTGCAAGAGCTCTCTATACAAAAAAGTGTATAAAGGTGGGCCAAAAATGTGGCATCTAAAGGGGACATCTAAAAATCCTAGAAAATCAGACCCCGAGGCCAACAACTACACCATCAGGAGCGACGCCAACTTCACCGAGGAATCAAGGAGTGCCTAACCAAAGTAACACCCAATATGGAAACAACAATCAGAGCACTTGGCCTAGAAACTCCTGGACTCAACCTGCCCAGGAGATGATTCACCGGAACAAGGTCAGTGAACAGGCTTTTTTAGAGACTTACATCTTCAAAATCTAAACAATGGTGGAATGCCTAATCGAGCGGACAGACAGGCTAGAGAAGAAACAGAGAGGAGCTGCTGCACCCACCACTAACAGCCTTCTATGCAGGGAACATTCGGGGCCTTTACCCAAGATGTAATCAAAGTAAGGTCCCATTGTTGCAAGAAGTGGCAAGCCTAGAAAAAATATCCTTTCTAGTGCTTACTGAAACACACCTAAAGGATGAAATAAAAGACATAGAAGTCAACCTACAAGGATACACTATCTTCAGGACAGATTGGAAAGAGAGAAGCCATGGGGGAGTAGCTATCTACTTAAAAAATGAAATGGCTCAGGACACAAAGGTGCTGGTTACTCTCTCCAACAATACAACAGAAATGATTGCTCTCTATCTTGAGAAGATAAATTTAATCTTAATTAATGTATACTGTCCCCCAAACGCAACTGCTGAAAAATTTAGGGATGTGATGAATAACCTAAGAGCAATTTTGAATGAGCTGCCGAAACCCATCAATAGATGTCCTCATGATGGGAGACCTTAATTTTCCTCATGTCTGCTAGGATTCCTTCACTGTTAAAGGAGGAACTTCGCTGATGACCAGAGACAAATGGAGGATTTTCTTGCAGTCATCGAGGACCATTACCTGACACAGTTCATTAGAGCACCAACAAGAGGAGATAATATATTGGACCTGATCATAAGCAACAACCATAATATTATGCACCCATATGAAGCATCAAAAACTGCACTATCAGACCACAAACTAATCAAAGGCCTAATTACGCTGCCAGGAAATTATCAGATAAATATTGGTACTCGGGGGGGGGGGGGGGGAACTGCACACAGCAACCAATCTACCGGTATGTATGATCTGAATTTCTACAACTGAGAAACAAACTGGTAGCAAATAAAGCATGAACTGAGCCAAGTGGACTGGGAAAATACTGTCAATAACAAGAACGAGAGCCATATACTTAATGTCCTGCTAAAAGTAATGTATGATATATGCAAGAAATATGTTCCTGCAAAGAGCAAAAGCAAAAAGAAGCAAGAGATTCCTAGAGATAGAAGAATCCTAATGAAGAGAAGATCAAGCCTACGGAAGAAGTTCAAAAAAACATTATACAGGAGAAAGTCTGAAAAAGTGGAAGAGGAAATCAAGAGATTCCAACAAAAATTGATCAAGTCACATGACGAACAGAAGAGAAGAGAGGAACTACAAGCAGTCTCCAATATCAAGAATAACACAAATTTCCTTTTCTCTTATGCCAAAAAGAAGCTGAAAAGTTTCACCAATTAGTCCCTTAATAAATGGAAATGGTGCATTAGAAAATGATCCCCCCCCAAAATGGCAGATATAATTAGTGAATAGTACACTAATGTCTACAATCGTCCAGATGAGAACAAAAAGGTAGCAGATCCAGTTGAATTCTTCTGTGAACCCAGAGCGGATCCAAACTGCTTATCAAACATTGAGGTGACAACTGAGGACAATCACAGCCATTGACAGCATAAGGTCAAATTCAGCTGCTGGCATGGATGGTTTTCATGCCTTACTGTTAAAAAATTGCAAGGAAGAGCTAGCAAAGCCTCTCCAGCTACTGTGGTCTCAATCTCTTCATTCGGGCATTATACCACCTGCCCTTAAGTTGGGTATTGTTACACCCATTCACAAAGGTGGCAGTAAAGGCCTCTCCAAGAACTACAGGGTGGTAACATTAACATCCCACCTCATCAAAATTGTTGAAAAAATTATACGTGACAAATTGGTAGCTTATATAGAATCCATAAGTGCCTTCAATGATGGCCAACATGGGTTCAGAAAAGGCCCTTCCTGCCTCTCGCAGTTGCTACTGTACTAGAGGATATCCAACAAGGCAGCAATACAGATGTAATCTACCTCGATTTTGCTAAAGCCTTTGGCAAGGTAGATCATGGTATTTTCCTTCATAAACTGAGAGTGCATGGCATCTGCGGGAGGTTCGGAAAGTGGCTACACAGTTTCCTCTCCAACCGGTTGCAACAGGTAACTGTTAATGGAATGCTATCAGAGCCCAGTAATGTAATAAGTGGTGTTCCTCAAGGCTCTGTCCTGAGTCCACTGCTATTTCTGGTGATGATAGAGGACATAGATGAAGATTACAGCACTCCTATGCTACGTCCTTCGTTGATGACACCAGGATAACCAAGAAGATGCAACCCTACTACAGGAGGACCTAAGCAGAATTATAGCCTGAGAAAAAAAAGAATAACATGGCGCTCAACAGGGATAAATTCGAGCTGTTACGATATGGCCCCCTACAAGAAATTAAAAACTCGACCAGCTATGAAGTCAGCTCTCATAACATTGCTGGGAAAGTACACGTTAAAGACCTAGAGATGCATATGAGCAGTGACATGACTTTCTCTCCCCACATCAACGAGATCTCTGATACTGACAGGAAGCTCTCAGGCTAGATGCTCCGAACATTCTAGACAAGAAATAAAACGTATGCCGACTCTCTGGAAAGCACTAGTGCTCCCGAAACTTGAGTATTGTTGCCAGCTTTGGTCTTCCTTCAGGACAGGAAACATTATGAAGTTAGAAGCAAGCCAGTGAACATTTACAAGCAAAATAGAGGGACTGCAACAGTACAACTACTGGAAATGGCTGCAATAGTTGGGACTGTACTCTCTCCAGTAACGACGCAAAAGATACATAATAATATACTTTTGAAAGATTCTGGAGCATCTGGTACCGAATGTGGATCTGCAGGTGAATCACCATCCAAGAAGGGGTTGCCTGTGCTATTTGCAGAGGACTGAGGGGGCATCACAAAGGATGAAGACCATATTGCATCATAGCTTTACCTACACAGGGGCACGCCTCTTCAACTCTGTCCCACAAAGACTGGAATCTGACAGGCATTTCACCAGAGAGCTTCAAGAACCAATTAGACAAGTGGCTGCCCACAGTTGATGACCAGCCACCTACACCAGGGTACACCAGCTCCAACACCAACTCCAACACCAACTCTCTCGAGTCACTGGGCCAGTACGTCAGTGGGGAGGAGCTGCCTGGGGACAGCGGACGTCCACGTTAGCTGAATCAAATTAGATGGAAGTAGACAAAGGTAGGTAGCACCCTACGTGGGCGCTGCCGACTCGTATAGAAGGGGTTAATATGAATAATTTATTATCTGATGTTCCTGAATGAACTATCCAAGAGCAGCTACAAAAAGAACTCGGATTACCATCTCGCCATGCTGCAAAGAAACCATTCATTAATAAAAAAATGCGGAACAAATGTGTTGCATTTTGTAAAAAATACATTCATTGGACTGTTGAAGAGTGGAAAAAGTTTTATTCAATGATGAGTCAACATTTTTAACATTCAGAAGCTGTCCTAAAAAGGTTCATTGGCTCAAATAGAGTGGACCCTAAATACACCCAAAAGACAATGAAACATCCTCCAAGTGGGGTTGTTTCAGTTTCCAAGGAAAAGGAAGCATATATTTCCTTCCTAAGAACACAATATGAATGGCACACAGTATTTAGCAATGTTACAGGAGAAACCTCCAGTGGTAATGATAATCTATGAGACAGAAATATTCATGCATGATGGGGCACCTTGTCACCAGGCTAAAATTGTGACAAAATAGCTTACTGACAATTAATTTAATCTTTTGTACTGGCCAGATCTCAATCCCCTAGAAAATTTATGGCTAATAATAAAAAAATAAGGTTGAAGGCCAAGATACTGGCTCCGTTGAAAAATTAAAAGATGCCTTCATAAGGGTATGGTGTAACGAAATATCAGTGGAAGTTTATCAAAACTTGATCAAATCCATGCTGAAGTGTCTACAACAAGTCATCATGTCCAAAGGAAAGATGACAAAATACTAATATAAGGTTCGTCAATATTAAACATGTTTTTTTATGTTAAAAATACAAATTGCAAGGGGGATCAGATACTTTTCATGGGCGCTGTATATCTTCAAAATCAGATTGTCATAGAACTTGAAATCTCAATGGAATTACCACAGACTCTGGGCCAACTGGTAGGAGCTGTGGAGACTCATGTTCTCCTGTTTGCTTTTAGTTATCTTTTTGAAGGAGTGTACCCCCTGCCCACTCTGCCAGGGTATATGAGTTTTGCAACCCCACCACCATGGGATGGGGGCCTATCCAGGCGCAGCTGGATTGGATGTATAGTTATTAATTTGTATATTCTGCTGTCAGCTAACTTCAATGATGGGAATGTCTGCTCTATTGTGGCACGGTTGCTGATGCCCTTTCTACTTCTCTGGGATTTGAATGGTAGACATCCTCTCTGGGCAGACTACTACTTGATCAATCTCACAGATCAAGTCCTTGCTAACTTGCTTGATGAGCTGGAGATAGGTGTTGTAAATATGGATGAGTTTATGCATCACTGTCTGAGAGCCATTTCATTTTCCTGCCTTTACCTATCCCTGTCCTCTCTAGATGCACAGCCTGATTTTGAAAGGGAGGTGGTTACTGACCTCCATGGTTGATCACTTTCCTATTCATATATCAATTTCTGGACAGCTGCCGACTGAGAGACCCTCCGGTGGTCCTTGGCACATGCATGACAATCTGCATTTCATGAAATGACTATTTTCTCTTTCCCAGTCGCAGAGTTTAGTTTAGTTGATGTGGCCATTTATTCTCCAGCAACTTTAGCGCTGTGGGCCTAACTACTATTCCTAGAACCTCTTGACACTTTTTCAGGCTGACTGCTTCTATGGTGATCAGCCAAGTGCGAGATGGCTCTCAAACAGAGGAGTTATCCCTACATGAACTATAAGTGCTCCCTGAATGATTTCACTGTCAGTGAATTTTGTTGAGGTAGGGCTAGGTTCCAGTATGTTTAGAAACATCCCCACACTCTTCCTGCCATGCATATACATGTCTTTACTGAATGAGAAATTGGTAAATGTTAGACTAGCCTTTTACCTAGACAGCTGAGGCCACCTGTCTTCAGCACAGTTTGGCTTCCGCAAGTTTCACTCAATATTAGATGCTCTACACTGACTGGAAAATGCTGTCTGCGAGACCTTTCTTTATAAACAGCACTATGTCATAGTATTTTGTATTTTTCGATCTGGAGAAGACCTATAATACCACATGGCGATATGATATCATGGAGACTCTCCACAAGATGGGGTGTGGGGACACTTCCCAATCTTTATTTCTGAGCTTGCGAGATTGATTCAGAATATGGGTGGGGTCGCCCTCTCTAGCCCAATGGAGCAGGAAGAGAGTGCCCTGCAGGGAAGTTTCCTCAATGTTACACGTTCTATGTGGAAGACCTTTTGATTTCTTTTGGGGCAGTTCAGATGCCAATTCTGGAGCATTGACTCTAACAGGCATTGAACCGCATCTCTCACTATGCCAAAGTGTACAGGCTTGTTTTATTTGGCTAAGACTAAGGTGGTGCACTTCTGCTGGCATCCACGGCTCCACCCCAACCTGGACTTGTTCTTAAAAGGTGTTTGCCTGGAAGTTGTAGATTTGCACTACTTCCTTGTTCTTGTTTTTGACTGATGCCTCACCATGGAGGCTCATAGTCGCAGCTTTCATTCTTTGGCTACTCCCTTGGTTTTCTATCAACCCTTTGTTCAATTGAAGCTTTAGTACAGATGTGAGTTTTATGCCTCCACAACTGAGGGTGTATTGTGGAAGGTGGAGTTGATCCACCACACCAGTCTCTGCCTGGTGACTGGTGCCTTCTGCATGTTCCCCATTGAGAGCCTACTTGTCGATGCTGGGGAGATGCTACTTGCTCTGTGCCTTGCACAGTGCATTATGCGCTTGTACACTCGAGATTGGTGCCTCCCTCAGTCGCCAATGGCTCTCACTGCATCCCAGACTGATCTTGATGGTGCCTATGCCACCCTTAGACCACAGTCCTATGCTAACCCATTTGGCTTTAGGGCTATGAAATTCCTTTGAGAGTTCTGTGTAGCTCTTGGGGCTGGTGGCCCCCTGGTTCTACCCAAGGTCCCACTCTGGAGGGTACCATCTTTGACTAATTGTCATATGCCTCTTCTCCCAAAGTTTCTACTGTGCTGGTAGTATTGCATTCTGCCTTTTTAGAGCACTTTTAGTGTCATGCTGGATCCGTGACAGTGTTTACGGATGGCTCCAACTACCAGGAGAGAATAAAAAAAATTGAGGTGGCTACTCTCTTCCATTTCATTTGACTCTCTTTGATGTAGGTTGCACATTTCTGCACTGGGTGGAGGCAGGCCTCCCCTTGATGACAGAACTTTTGTGTGTGAATTGTAGAATAAGCTAGAATTTTAATTATGGTGACCTATGCCCTTGAAGGCAGTTAACGGATGGGCAATTTAAAAAAAAAAAAAATGTGTAGCTGTAGAAGAAAATTTGTTGGGGATGGAATGTCATGTTGGCATGCAATGACAAGACATTCTTCCATTGCTGAACAAGAGTTCCCTATTTCTTAGGTATATCTGGAATAATTATTTTCATACAGGAAATTTGTTCCTATTAAGAACAAAATCTTCCACTTTCTACTTGCACCTCTAAAACAATATCAATTAATTCTACTTGTTATTTCTTCAATATGATTAAACTATTTATTTTTATTTTTTAGCAATTTCTTAAAATACAAACTAATACAAATTTATCTATTTGTAAGGTCTTTCCTTAAATCGTCCCTTAATTTAAATATTAAGTAATTATTCTATTATATTTTGTCAATCGAAAAGGGAATCTAGGCAACGCTTAAAAAATAACCTTACCCCAAATTTGAGGTTTAGCTGATTTTGTTAATTATCAGATGTCAATATAATTTTTATTTTAATCTGAACCTTGTACTCAGGATGCATTCATGCATATTTTGTAGGTTGCATGTTCCTGCACCGGGGGTGGGTGAGGCATGTGGGTCTACCCCCGAACCTGGAGTGTGCCCACTTCCTGCATTTCTTTGTTTTCTTGTTATTTTTTTTTTTTAGCCCTTGTCCTTTTTAGCGTCGTTATTTACATATTCTTATTTGGTATTTACATATGGTTTTCTCATTTTTTGTTTCTTAATATAGCCTAGTAGTAGGCTGTGTCATGTACGGCGACTTATGCCCAAGCAGACAGTCACCAGATGGGCTCCCTAGAAAAAAGGCCTTAATCTGAAAATATTTACAGACACTGAAACGAAACAAAACAAATATAAATATGTATTTGGGGAATATGTTCAAAAGTATGATTTGTAAGAAGAGTAGTTTTAGTTAATCAATTAAAATAATTGACCCTACTTCATTGATTACCTTCTGGCAAATTTGGCGGATCCTTCTGAGGCATCCATGATAGGTGTCCTTCAGACACTCCTTGATGGCTCACAGGTGTGTGATGCTACACTCTACCATGAATTTTGTGAAAGCACATCAAAGAGCTTGCTGACCAAGGAGCGGTCAAGGTCAAGCGTGTGATGAGAAAACAGGGAGGGGTGGGTGGTGGCTCAACTCTTCATTACATTTGATTGTGAAGGCTCCCTGAGTTGCTAAGTGCTATTTGGTATCAATACTGCATGAAAGCATTAATTCCACTGCAGCAGAGGTGCTACTACTGCCACTGCTTTGGCCAATTTGATATGTAAAGTTAGGTTTACCCGGCCTGTGTAATTTGCTCTAAGGCCTACACAATAAATCCTTATTCTGTATAGCCATGTGTGTCAATTATGGAGAGCTGCACCCTGCTTCCTAGAAGTAGTGTGGTGTTTATCTTCTAGAGAAGGAAATCCTGGCCATTCACACTAGATCTTCTCTCCTTTTATGAGGCTGAGTCTTTGTCCTGGCATGCCCAGCACTACCTGGGATATCTTATACCCCAATATTAAAAAAAAGCGCCATCAGGCCCCTCCAGGGCTATGAGTACAGTCACTTCTCCCCCCCATTTGGAACCATTCTGCATGTTTTACACACTCTGGGTGCTTCTCACATCCTAAGCTAAAACCAGGGCTTCCCCCTCTCCCCATGTGATAGTTTCTCATTAGGCCTCCACAAAATCATTAGACTCATAGGAACCAAATTCCCCAAATGTGGTTTTGAGGTGAGGGGGAAGCAGGCCCAGGGCTTGCCACCTCCTCCTTTTGTTTTTATCTTTTTTAATCTTATCTAGCCCAACATTAGGCTATAAGATAGTTACAACGACTTATGCCTTATTTTAGCAGTTGCCAAATGGGCACTAAAAAATATCTGCTGAGTTCGTGGACATGTAAGGATTTCAGAGAATGAGAGCTTGGCCAACGGGAAATTAAAGCTACACACCTTCGCAGCAACTGTTTCCTTGGATACCCTCCTCCCCCTCAGTGGCTACAGATCGCTTTCTGGCAGCTTGGAATTGTGTACGCATGCAATGCACCACCATTTGATGGAGGCTCCCCCTCACCTTACTGTGACAACTACACATTCTTGTTGAGTCATTGCCTGGGGGATCTTTGTGCACATAACCTCTCCTGGTATTGGGATGAGCAGGGTCACTACCACTCATCACTTTTACAAATGGGATAGGTTCATGTACACCAGACTGTGGTCTTCAGTTTTTTAACTTTTGGGTGTTGTGTGCATGCTCAGGTTTCCTGCACACAGTGAACATACATTTTTGTCTTTTTTTGGGTGTTTCTGTTAGATTTTTGTCTTTTTAGGGGTTTGTTGGTTTTGTTTATATTTGCTTGCTTTTATTTGTGATGTAGCCTTAGTATCTGGCTTCTTATCTCTTTCCTTCCCTTGATGAATTCCACACCTTTGGCAATTTACAGTGTTCACACCCTTTGAAGGCAGAGGGAGAGAGTTTCAGGCAATGGCAGTAGAGCCTCACCTGGATAGGAGTATATTTTAATTTTGGGGTATGTTATATCAGCCCTCTTTGATGTGCCATATTATGGCAAGTTTCCTGAGGCCCTTTCTTCTCCTTTCCCAGTCGATTGCGAGTTGGAGATGTGGATGAATTGGCACATTATTGTGAGAACTGCCTCATTTTCATGTCTCAATCTTTCTCTGTGCTTCCTAGATGCACAGCCTGGTTTTGGGTGTGAAGGGGTCATTGACATGCATGGTAGTGGTACTTTCCCATCCAAATATTTTTCTTCTACGTATCTGCCACCTCAGAAACCACCTCAGTGATTTTGGGAGTGGGTGCAGTGACCCACATTTCAGGAAATGACTGATTTCTCTGTTTAGGGAGGTTGAAGAGGATATTGTTCTCTGGCACCCTCTGAGAATGTCTGGCTATTTTGTGCGCAATCTGCTTCCATACTGGTTGTTCCATTGATCCCTTGGAGTAGATGACCTCTGCTCCCTGCTAACGCTTGGATGGAGAAGTGATATGCCTATATGCCCTACAAGCACTGCCCAAATGATTTCACAGTGGGTTTTGTTAAGTGAGGGAGGGCTAGGTTCCAGTATATTTGAAGCATACCCACCACTCTTCCTGGTCATCATGTGTGTCTTCACGTTATGAGAAGATCCTTCTTGCAGGGTGTAGAAGCAGGTCAAAAGGATTTGGTGCAAGTTCTTGCAAAGCCCTGTCTACCTCTCCAGGGGGGGGGGGGTTAGGTCTGCAATCTCGGATCCGATATCTGTGGCTGAGACCTTTATGATCACTTTCCTCACATTCTCCAGCCGCCATGCTGTTCCACCAGCATTTGAAACTCATCAGGGCTTGCTGAAGGCTGCTGACTGGATTTTACCTCCTAAAGAGGGGAATGCTTCAATGACCTGTTTGTTTATGCTGAGTTGTGCTATGTTCTCACTTGTATGCACAGATACTCCCCTAGGGCTGGATGATATCCTGCACCCTGTATGGGTAAGAAAATTTTGTCACAAAATTATTTTATAGTATTCTAGTTGTGGGGTTTGTGGTAGATTAATTATCTAGCAATTGGGTGTAGATGGTGAAGTGGACCAGATGATAAATAAGATTCTGACTCAAATTTCTGGTTTTAATCAACTTAAAATATGACAAAGGAATAAGCACATGCTGTAACAAATACACAATAAGTCTAAAACAATTACATTAAATTATTAATAATCTATATAAATGTTATAAACAATATATAAAAAGGTTAAATAATAATAAGTTATATTTACTTTAAACTAAGATTCACCAGGTTGATCAATTTCCACCATTCCTTGAGAGAACTAAGGTGAACACTTGGGAGAGCAGTCAGAAGAAGACTGACCACTGCCAGCAGTTTCCAATTATTATCAGTTGTCTCCAAACCACCCAGCTGTTCTTGCTGGTTGTTTTCATTGGCAATTTATAACAATATCCGGCACAGATTGTGGCACTTTTGGGGGTGGTGGTGAGTGGCATAGTATTTTTCTGAAGAATTATGTGGCTATCGTGTTTAGGTTGTCCTCGATTGGGAGGATTTTTTTTTCTGCATGGAGGTGGTCCATTGAGTTGATTTTTGTGTGGTCATTTCCAATGTGAAGGAAACTATTTTGTGTAGATGTCCATTAGTTTGGTGTGCAGGCTGGGGATGCATAATTTACTGTCATATAGATGAATTTACAAGGTTAGGGAGCTCTAGAGAGGAAGCAGTTTCTTGACAGACTTGGCTTGGTTCAGACGGAGAAGTATAGCTGTGTATCGAGTTGGTTTTGTGCTGGTGAAGTCTACTTCTTATTCCTATTTCCCCATTCTTTATTGTAATTGTCTGGGTTTAACTGGCTGGTTCGTTGTCACCAGTTCTGGCATCACATATTGGTTCTGGTTTATATAGTTAGTAAATAGTCACTTAGTATTATTTAAGTTGCATTGTTATTATTGTTGTTTGGTATCTGTATTGCACACCACACCTGCCTAACTGTCAGGAAAGATGTGATATGGCACACATATCAGGTCAAATAACATACCAATTGTTGGTTAAAATTAGAAAAAATTTGGTTGATAGGTCGGTCAAATAACTTTCAAAGGTCAAATTAGAGGTCAACTTTTTTAATAGACCCAACCCCCTTTGATAAAAAAAAAGCATATAATAAAGGTTGTAGAGCTACTCAAAAAGTTTGCAATGGTCTAAGAATGAGTATTCTTGCTATCATATTAATTGGAACTCCCCATTTAACCAGTACAAGATGGGTACCATTCATCTTTGCTCATTAGATCTAGAAGCATGTAAATTTTGACCAAATCTGTGATAGTTATGGTTCAACCACTAATTGACCCTGACCCCATCCCCCCTCCCCTAAAAGGCAGGGTGTGCATATTATATATAATCCCATATGGCAGCTTCAATTGATATATAAAACCTGTATGTACTGCTATTATCTCTCAAACAGACCTAATGGCAACTATATTTCCTGTCATCATCAAATTATATCCAAACTTTGGTAGGGCACATTTTATTAGCCTCATATCTTTGAAACTGTCTTGTTGCCAGAAAATTATAATATATCTGATTTTCTTGCAGATAATGATGTTGTTAACAAAGCAAATGAAAAAGATACAAAAAGAAGACCTTCTGCAGTTGATGTATGTATTTACTAATATTGGATTTATATTGACATTAATAGATCTTTTTTATTTTAAAAGGCAAATAATTTTTAGTGTTAAGCTATCTTAATTTTACCATCAAGATACAATTAAGTTTGCTAAATGTGGTGGTCTCTCACCAATTCCTTAATCTTAGATTTGACTAACATGACACAGGAAGTATTCATTAGCTTCCCTGGTTATGGTTTAGCTGAGTGCAAACACTGCTGATTTTAGCCAAGTTAAGCCACATTGAGTATAGTTATTTTCTGGATGGGGGCTTGCTATGGGTTAACCTTATGGCAACTGGCCATATGGTTTAGATACCCATGATTCAGATCCTAAATTAATCAATAGGTCCCTGCTGAGAAATAAAGGTATTTTTATTAGTGTAGACCAGTGGTAAAACACCAATTTCATTTTTCACTAGAAGCCTTAGTGTGCTGTCTTGTCCACACACCATGGAAATTCTTCATCCTGTACCATTCATTGTGTAGGGAGTGATGGGCCTGCCTTAACTCTGTTCCATCAAAAAGATGAGATTTACTCTGCACCTGAATGTCTATTATTATGGATGGTTGATTCAAGCTACCACTTTGGTTGCTGGTTGTCAACTGGTGCCCTCTGCATGTCACCTACAGAGAGCCTTTTTGTCGATTCTTGGGAGATTACATTTGCTTTATTGTGCACTTATATGTGGAGGTTTATCATCTCCCTCAGTCACCAGCAGCTGAGCTTTCATCCACAACCAATCTTGATGGTTCCTTTGTCAACAATGAACACCAATCATGCCCTAGATCTTTGGGGTTTAGGGTTAGGAAGCTCATTTGAGAGTTTGGTGTAATTCTCAGGCCAGTGGCACTGATCACTCCACTCAAGTTCAACTACCATTGATGATCGCACTTCTGAACATGGTGACCACACATTCTGCTCCTGAAACTTCTACAGCAGTTGGAGAAATGTGTTCATATATTCTTGGAATATTGTTCCACATTGGATCCATGCTGGCTCCAAATCCGAAAAGACCAAAGTCTCAAGTACAGTGAGTGTAGCCTCGATTATGTTGGGGGGCCTTTCAGACTACCTGGCATTTTTTAGCCCACTGGCTTAAAATGCTTTTTTGTTATTCGCTCCACTGATAGCTGCATGTTAGCCAAAGGCAACATGATCTATCAGAGGAGAGCATTAGCTAATTTGACTTGTAGAGAGCCGAAAATGACACATTTCTCAGATGGGAGCCTTCTGGCAAATGCATGACCCTTCAGAGGTGGCCATATTGAGTGCCCTTTGGACACTCAATGGCTCACTAATGAGTATGAAGTATACTCTACCATGAACTTTGTGAAAGGAGTTGTTTATGAAGGAGAACTCTTAGATTACTCCTTAGAAGACATCCCCGAAGAACTGGCTGACCATGGGGCATTCAAGGTCGAATGATTGATGAGAAAATAGGGAGGGGCATCAAGACCTGTCCGTACACTCTTTGTTACGTTTGAGTGTAATTGGCTTCCTGAGTTTTTGCATGTCAGTTGGTAGTATCATTAGGGGGTGAAAGCATTCGTGCCAGCGTTTCAGCAATTAAGTCTCTCCTGTAGACATGCAAAGTTGGGTTTACCTGAACTCTGTGTAAGTTGGTCAAAGGCTGTACACGATGAATCATTATCGTGTTTGGCAAGTGTGTCAATTGTGGAGAGCCGCACTCAGCCTCCTTGAAGCTACGAGGGGCGGTCAAAAAGTTTTGTGAATCGGTAGGGCAAAACAGAGGAAGGGGGATGGCTGTTTGTGGGGGTGTTAGGACAAGTTATGACAAATCAGAACCTGCAGCCGCATGCTCCTGCCTCATCTATTTAAGAAGCAGTAGCTGATTGCAGATCGTCAATCACAAATTTTTCAACAATGGAGAAGGTTGAGCACTGCGCAGTGATCAAATTTTTGACCAGGGAAGGCAAGAATGCAAAAGAGATACATGAATGCATGGTTGCAGTGTACACCGACACCGCCCCTTCCTATGCAATCATTGCTCGCTGGAATAGGGAGTTCCGCCATGGTCACGAGTCCCTTGAAGATGACCCCCATCCAGAACGCCCGTCAGATGTGACCAACGAGGACAATGTGGCCCGTGTGGAGAGGATGATCCTCAAAAATCGATGGGTGAAGGTCGAAGAAATCGAGCAGAACTTGGAATATCACATGGAAGTGTTATTAACATCATCCACAACAATTTGGCCATGACCAAGGTCTCTGCTTGTTGGGGCCCTAGAAATCTCATGCCCCATGATTGACTTCAACGTCGTCAAAGTTCGGAGGAGCTGCTGCTCATGTACAACTAAGACCCGGCGGGATTCGAGTGACGCATAGTGACAGGTGATGAAATGTGGGTCCATCACTGGGATCTTGAGACCAAGCCAAAAGCATGGCCTGGAAGCACAGGGGCTCTCTGACCCCCATCAAGTTCCGGACCCAACCCTCAGCCAGGAAGATCATGGCCACCTTCTGGGATTCTGAGGGCGTGTTGATGGTGGACTATGCGCCTCGTGGAAGGACCATCACAGGCCAATATTACGCCGAGGAACTGGCTGGGTTGAAGAAGTGCATCCATCAGAAGCGGCATGGCAAGTTGACACACGGTCTCCTGCTCCTCCATGACAATGCCACTGTCCACAAGGCTAGACTCGCACAAGCTGCCCTATGGCGGGTGCGGATTCGAGGAGCTCAACCATCCCCCCTACAGTCCAGATCTGGCCCCTAGCGACTACTTTTTATTCCGCCAGCTCAAGGCTGCACTGCGTCGACGCCGGTTTGGGGACGATGAAGATGTCCAGCTCGCCGTCCAGGAGTGGATTGAACAGCAGTCGGTAGATTTCTGGTTGTCGGGAATTCAAAGCCTCAGGGACAAGTGGCGCAAGTGCATTGAAGTCGAGGGTAGTTATATTGAAAAATAATAAAACACTTTTCCTCATATCTCGTTTCCTTATATCCGAATTCCAAAACTTATTGACTGCCCCTTGTATGTGGCATTTATCCCCTAGAGAAGGAAATGTTGGCCATTCAGGCTGCAGATTGTCTCTCCTTTGGCATCATTTAAAAAAGGCACCATCTACTCTTGACCCTATGAGCATGGGCATTGTCCCACCCATTCAGAACCCTTCTGCTGGTGCTATTCAACTTGGGCCACACCTGGTAGAGCTGGTGTCAAAAAGGGGTCACACCCAGACTTGGCTAAAATCAGCCCCTTCCCGAGCATGACCTGTGGAGATGCATTTCCTCCCATTTCCTGTTAGCTATCTTTTTGCAGACCATGCTGGGTGCCTGTACCCTGCCCTCCCTCCCATTATATAAGGGTTTTGCGACCCCACCACCTTTAGATTTTAGGTTGGGCAGGAGGTTGTGTGATTTACACCTGGCATGATGTCTCCATTCTTCTCTTTGCTCTAAATACCTAATTTCAGGCAGTAGCAGTACAGTTGCAGCTGGATAGTAGGTATGCTGTTATTTCTGCTCACATTCAACCAACTTTGATCTAGGGGACTTCTGCCATATGTCTCACGGTCGCAAAGGCCCTTTCTACTGCTCAGAGATTTGAACAGTAGACATCCCCTCTGGGAAGACTACTTAATCAATCCCAAGGTATAGGTTCTTGCTGACCTGATTGATGAGCAGGAGATAGTAGGCATCATAAATGCAGATTAGTTTATGCATCACTTCCCGAGAACTGCTTCATTTTCCTATATTGATCTATCCCTTTACTTCCATACACTCTCTAGATGCACAGCCTGATTTTGGGTGAGAGGTAGTGATCAATTTCTCATTCAAATATCATTTTCTGGAACGCTACTGCCTGAGACATCCCTTTGGCACTTTGGCAATGATCTGAATTTCAGGAAATGACTGATTTCTCTGTCTCAAGTCAGTAGATGAGTCTCTTTGAGTTTTTCTCTTGCAACCTCATCATTGTTGGCCTAACTACTATTCTTAGAAGGTCTGCCTGTTTAGCACACTGACCCGTTCCTACATGCGCTACAACTGTCACCTGAATGATTTCACTGTGGATGAATTTTGTCCAGCTAGGATTAGTTCTGCTATGTTTTGAAGCAACCCCTCCCTCCCCCTGCGCTCTTCCTGGTGGGCATATATGCCTTCATTTAATGGGAAGACTTTCTAGCTGAGGTGTGGAAGCAAGTCAAAAGGATTTGGAGCAAATTCTTGCACCCCCCACCCCCATAGAATAGAATAAGAATGTAATCTGAGATAGAGGATATGTGGAAGAGTTGTTTGCAACCACTTTCTCCCCATTCTCTAGACGGAATGTTGCTCTCTCAGAATTCACTGTACATCATGATGTTATTGACAGCCTCTGACTGGACTTTATCTCCAAAGGCGGAGAATACTTCAAGACAGGCTTACATTGACTGAGTTGCGTTCCGCTCACATTTCATGTCCCTGGTTCAGACGATGACCCATATGCCATCCTTCGACACTTAGATGAGCGAGGCATGGCCTTTCTGTTAATTTTGTTCAACAAGATCTGGACAGAGTATATCTTCCCAGACTCCTGGCAAATGGCTACTGTGCTCGCTTTTTGCAAACTGGGAAGACATCGTTCTACTCTGGCCTGTTTCTGCCCAATCTCTCTAACCTCCTGTATGTGCAAGTTTATGGAGAAATTGGTAAATGTTATACTAGACTTTTTCCTGGACAGTGGAAGCCACATGTCTTCCACACAGTGTGGCTTTCACAAGTTCTACTCCATGGTGGATGCTCTGCTCTGACTGGAAAATGCCATTTGCGAGGTCTTCCTTCATAAAGAAGCACTATGCCATGTTACTTTTTTGATATGGAGAAAGTCTATGATATCTTATGGTGATGCAGTATCATGGAACTTCCACAGGATGAGGGGACACCTCCTATTCTGAATTTCTGCGAGATCATCAATTCTGTATAGAGGTTGGGGTACCCTCTCTGGCCCAATTACACAGGAAGAGGGTGTCCCACAGGGAAATGTCCTCAGTGTCACTCTCTTTGCTCTGAACATCAACAGTATCACCTCAGTGCTGCTAGAAGATGATCTTGCTATTCTCTACATGGATGACCTTTCTATCTCTTTTTGCTGAGGCCCAGATGCAAACTCTTGAGCATGGACTCCAATAGGCATCAAACTGCATCTCTTGCTATGTTGAAGTCCACAGATTTCAGTATTCCTTGGCCAAAACTAAGGTGGTGCATTTCTGCTACCATCCACTGTTCCACCCCAATCCAGACTTCCTAAATGTGCTCGCCTGCAAGTGGTGGATTCACACCGTTTCCTTGGTCTTGTTTTAAACTGACGCCTCACCTGGTAGGCTCAAAACCACAGCCTCTTGTACCTGTCCCATGGATATTCTTGATTTATGAAGTTCAGAACTTGGGGTGTTGATTGGGCTTCTGCTTTACTTTTCCACTGTTCCTTTGTTCATTCGAACTTGGCTACAGATCATAGTTTTATTTATCAATATCTAAATGTAGGTTGTGGAAGTTGGACTCTATCCACCACACAGGTCTCCACTGGCGACCGTTACCTTCTGCACTTCCTCCATTGAGGGCCTACTTGTTACTGTTGGGGAAATGTCACTCACTCTGCGCTGTACACAGTGTGTATTTTGTGCTTTTAACACGCTAACCTGGCACCTCCCTCAGCTGCCAATGGTTCTTACTGCATCTGCGAGTAATCTCAATGTTGCCTCTCTTGCCGAGAGACGGCACTCATACCCTAAGCCCTTTGGCTTTATGGCTAGGAAACTCTGAGAGCTTGGTGTAGCTCTTGATCCAATGGTGCTTCTGATTTTGTCCAGGATGCCTCCCTGGAGGGTACCACCTCTGACTATTTGTCACCATGCCCCTACTCTTCCCGCCATTGTACATAGATAGCTCCAATTCCTAGGAGGTGGTTGGCTTCCATGCAGTATTCCCCTCTGTAGTCAGTGGTGTTCTACCAGCCATTGCATCTGTCTTCACTGCTGAGCTGGTTGCAATATACTGCTCTGTCATTCAGAGACTGGATTGTCATCTGTAGTGACTCACAAAGCATCCTGAGTGCTCTCAGAGCTTTGGAATTTCCACACCCCTTGGTTCGTAGTATCCCAGATGCTGCAGTTGCCATGAGTTGTTCTTTTGTTGATTTTATCTCCTGGGGTTCCTGGACATGTGGGTATTGCAGGGAATAATCGCACTGACAAGTGTGCAAAGAGTCTGCTATGACTGAATATCCAGACCATGCATTTTGCTCTTCCTCACACCAATTACATGGCAAGAATCGGAGCAGCCTGGACTACCTGGCAAAGATGATGTGAGACTGGTGTGGGGAACTGGAACTTAAAGTTGATAAGTGTGTGAGAGAGAAGGAGTGTGTGTTTGTGTAAGAGAGAAGAGTGTGTGTGTGCGAGAAGAGTGTGTGTGTGAGAGAGAGACAGTGTGTGTGTGTGTGTGTGAGAGAAAGAGACAGTGTGTGTGTGTGTGAGAGAGAAAGAGACAGTGTGTGTGTGTGTGAGAGAGAGAGAGAGAGAGAGAGAGAGAGAAGTATGTGTGTGTGAGAGAGAGAGAACAGTGTGTGTCATGAATATGAACAACTAAGATTTTTTACTTGCTTTTCAATTACTTCATATAATAGAGCTTTATTAGTATGTATGAGTTCTATTCTTTATTCAGAACTTGGTTCTTTGTTTTGTCTTGCAGATACCTTCTGCTCAAACCTCTGAGTCTCTTGTTGGTGGTCGCTCATCATCCATCAGCCAAACACCACGTACCCCGGGGCCTTCAAGACATGACACTTTTAAGGATAAAGAAAGGAAAATTGGTCACAGAAGAGTTGATCATGGTGGACAAGTTACGTACAAAAAGGTAATGGAGTTTTAAAGATTTTGCTCTTTCAGTATTATTATTGTTGATGATTTTCAGACCTTTTGGTGTTCCCACAAAGCCCTCGAGGAGTGCATATTGTGTTGTTAGCTTGTGTGATTGTGTGCAGTGGTCTTATATAGTATTTGTCTGATTATGTGTAGTGGTGATATATAATGTTTGTGTGGGGTTCAGTGTTGCATTCTGGACAGCCATCCGTGATGGTTGCATCCAGCCTCTGGTAGTTCAGGAGGGCTGTGTGATGTCCACAGTGCAGCCTGCCCAGGTGGCCTCTGTCCTCAGGAGGCAGGGTGGATGTGTCATTGGGCTGTGTATGTTGCATGGATGTTTCTGGTGGATGGTTTGGAGAGGCGGGGGGGCATTGACAGTTTGTCTCTAATGTAGAATAAATTTGTGGGAGTGGATGTTCTGCCATGTAGTGTAGTGGGCGTCTTGGGTTTGAGAAGGCTGTGGCTAGTATTTGAGTGTGTGTCATATCAAGGTGATACTTGACCTTGGGTTTCAGCGTAGGTGGTCTGTGAGTGTAGTAGCTGTGTAGTGTTTAGTTTTTATTTATTTTTAGGGGTTTGTTTTTATGGTCTTAGTGTTGAGGGACCAAAGTAGGGCTTTCGTAGTCCATTACTGAATTTATTAATGGTTTGTATTATGTGGTTGTGGATTCTTTGTTTTCTGTGGGAATGATTTGAGTGCATTGTCTGATATGTTTTTTTTTTTTTGTTTGCTCCATGATCTTTGAATGTTGCTGATGTATTGTTGTATGTTATGCCAAGTTTTTTTTTATGGTTAGGTGAATTTGGTTGGGGGTACTTCTAGTCTGTATGTGATGAGCCAGGTGAGTATTGTGTTGAGGTAAGGTTGAAGTTGATAAGTAGCGGTGCATTGTTGTGAGAGTTATGTTGTCTATCTATGAAGCTATATGTATCTGGAGTGAATGGGTGTACGAGTGTCATGCATGTAGTGGTTAAAAAAGGGTTAGGCACATTAAAGATCCTTGGGCAACACTTTATGAAGTTTTTGATGTTTGATGTATGGCCACCAAATGTCATATGGGTGTGTCTGTCTGCCACATAGGTGGTGAGCTTTCTTTTTGTGTTGTGCATGTTGATGTTTTATATTTTTTTAGTCACGTTGTAGTAGGGGATAGCATAGAAAGCTTTGCTGATGTGTTAATAGGGATTGTTTTGTGTGGTTCTGTGTTACTCATGCCTAGTAGTTACTAGGAGTATTGGGTGCTTGGTCAATGCCATTAAAGATTATTTTTGAGGTCAGTGCAAAGAGAGGTTAAATATAGTAGTCAGAAACCAAGTTGTGTTTAGTGATAGAGTTTTGGATGAGGCACTTGATGGGTTTGGAAGGTCTGCAGAGGATAGTTATGGGAAGGTAGTGTAGGGGCTTTGTTGGGTTTAGAGAATGTGATTATTGTACCATCCTGCCAAATATTGCATACTGTGTTGTATGAGTAGCTGGTGTTTGCAATGTTGGTGAATGCTTGTATTCAATGGTGTATGTTTTGATGTCTGAATGATAGGCAATTGAATGCTTGAGGTATTGGATGATGTGACACTGGATATTACAAAAGTCATGTTACACTTGTTATGAGGCTCTCAACAAAGGACACAATGATAGTTTTGATGCTGTTAGACATGTTTTTATTGTTTAACATATAAATATGTGTTTAAATTGTAATATTAATCAATGTGGCTGGTGGTAGTGAGCACACGCTCCAGGCTAGACCTGAAGGCCATGCACACATTGCGGATGATGATGTTCCTCATGCTGGTCCACACACAGTTGACAGAAGACTTCAGTTAATCGATGTTGCTATAGTGGACCTTGCATGCCTTGCTCTTGATATGCACCCACACACTGTAGTCAAGGGGATTGAGGTCAGGTGATTGCAGTGGCCAAAAGTTCATGTTTGATCCCAACCACTCTTGCACAGTATTGTCCAAGTGGTGGGTCAGGGCACTGTTCTGCTGAAAGACGTAGTCCACCTTCTTTGTAATCTTTCTCACCCAGTGCAGTACTTTCATGGCAAAAATGTCCCTGTAACTGACTGCCAACCACACCGGCGGCATCTTCTTACCATTCAAAGCCATGATGCCGAGCATCATCACAGAGGCTGTGTGCATGGTTCTGGACACGTAGTGCACCTACGAGATGTCCTGATCAAAGCCTACCACACAGTCATTCTGCTTGTTGATGAATGCATTGACTGTGAACGTTTTTTCATCAGGAAAAAATAGATTTAGATTACCATGATTCTTCAAGCCATTGAGGTGATGACAGCATTCCTGATGTTGTTCGCACATACAGTTGGTGAGCAGAGTCCTTTCCATGCAGCCCAAGCTCTTGTCATCCTCCTTGACAGCCTTGGACACTGAGATGCTCTTCTTTACAAGTGCAGTTATTTTAAGCTTCAGAGTAGTTTCAAAGGCCTTTCTCACAGCCTAGTGGTTGACAACTTGAGGTCTGCCTGAACAAGGTTGATCTTTGGGGTCTTCTCCATTCTTGAGCCTCTCCACAACTCTGTAAAAGCTCATCTGGCTGATGTTGAGCAGCTTAGTGATGTCGGACTTGTTGTGGCCAGGGTGCAGGAGAGCAGAGATCTTGATTCTTTTCACTGAATGGAAAAGACTTGCTTGCTAAGTAAAACCTCAAGTGTGTTTGTGGGAACCTTTTTCTATCACACACATAAAACCTCTCGAAAGATGAACCCCACTCCCCCCAGAGTGTAACAGAACTTTTGCCAAAATGGATATCTGGCAGTAAAACTCTTGAAACAACACAGCATACACATATGGCTATGTGTATACTGTGTTGTTTCAAGAGTTTTACCCTTAATTTTTTGTGTTAATGCTGTCTATATTTAATTGTTGCATGCTAAGGTGTGTACAGTGGGCATTGGATGCTGCTGTCTGAGAGTAAATGGAAGCAATAAAAGGAGTAATGGGGGAAATGGTGTTGGTGGTAGTGATAACACCCGTAGTTGAGGGGAAGAAGGAAGAGATTGGAGTTGAATACTGAGAGTTGAGTTTGTTGGTTGAGTGGGAGGATATCAGGGGAGGAAAGGGTTGGTGAGGGAGCATGAGAAGCAAGTGGTCCATGTTTTTGTAGTGTTTTTTTTTATGGTAAATGTATGTGTGTGTGAAGCAGGTTGAGCTTTTGCAAGAGGTGCATTGAACTAAATCCCAAGTCTGTTGACTGGAGAGTCATTTCTTGGTTCCCCAAAATGGGTAGGGTGTGGGATGTGGTACTTCCTCCGGAGACAAGCCATTCCCAGGGTCTCATGCTGGGGAGGGGGCAGAAGGTTTTTGTGGCTCTTTTGATATTGACAATGCCTGAATTTTTTTCCACCTCTAACTTTACTTGGTTGTCCCCCTAAGATCCCAAAGGGAAAAGATGTTGTGTAGTACTTGTGTGAGGTTTGGGCAGTCGGATAGTAGGTGTGATGTTGCCTGGGCTTTGGTTGTGTCAGGGCATGGTTCTATGTTTGTATTGTTGGAGTTGCCTGTGACCTGAATTGAGATAGAATTACTCTTTTATGTAATGATTTCTCTGATTGGTTTATTTGTGGGGGAGGCTCATTCACGATGTTGTTGGAGGGTAGTGTGTTCGTCTCATTGGGTAAAGGTAGTGTGGGTTTGACTAAGTTATGGTTTGTTGGTGGGGGAGGAAGGTTATTGTAGAGGTGTTGGCAGTAGTGTTCCTAGGTTTCTTGTGTTTGGTGGGTGGGGGCTTTGCCATCAGGTGGTGGTTAGGGTGGGGAGGGGTCAGTGCTCTGCTGAAGTGTTGGGTTGCAATCATGTCTCGGTTATTTTTTTTTATCAGAATGTAGGTGTGTGTTGGGTATGCAAGGGTATCCTGTGGTTTAGTGTTTGCTCGTGTGAGATTTGGCTGCAGTTGGGTGCCATGTAGTTGAGGCTGGTGCAGATGAATTGCTTGTCGAGGGTCGGGAGAAGCCACTTGTTTTCCGCTGTACACAGTGCATTAGATGCTTGTATGTGCATGCCTAGTGTTTCCTCCTTCAGCTGCTCCCTTATCCGCAGGTGATCTTGATGGTTCCTATGCCACTGAGACGCCAGTCATACCCTAAGAGCTAGGAAACTCATTCGAGAGCTCAGTGTAGCTTTCAGGCTGGTGCCGCCTTTGGTTCTGCCCAGGATGCCACCATTTGGTTCTGCTATTTGTCACCATGCCTCTCCTCCCAAAGCTTCCACAGTGCCTGGAGTAACACATTTAACCTTTTTTGAGCACTCCATGTCCCAGGAGGAGTCAGTTTCTATACCTAATCTCCTCTGTTTGAAGTCAGCAGGGGTCTACCATGCACTGTATGTCTTCACTGCCAAGCAGGTTGCATTACACTGGGTTCCTGGACATGTGAGGATTACAGGGAATGAGAGTGCCAAAAATGACTGCGAGACCTGGGAGACCAGAACAGCATTTTGCTCTTCATGAATTGCCACAGAGGTGATAATACTGCCACCGCTTCAGCCACACATATTATTCATGCAGATTTGCCAAGTTGTTTGCCAAAATCTGTGCCAATTGAACCAAGATCATTCATATTAATCTTTATTGTGAGTGGTTAGGTGTGTGGATTTCAGAGCTACACCCTGCTTCCTCAAAGCAATGTGGTGCATATCTTCTAGAGAAAGAAGCCTTAGATATTCAGGCTATGGGCCAAATCTCTTTTTAAATGGCTAAGGATTTGGTCCCATTGTGTCTTATGTGACCTGGGACATACAATAGCTCAAGTTAAAAAGCACCATACAAGTATGATAGCTGCCATGCCTATTCGGAACACTTCTGGGTGTTTACCACTTCAGGCATTTCTCTATTAAAGCTGGTATCCCTAAGGGCTCATGCCCACCCTGGTAAGACCAGGGCTTCCTCCCCACCCACATGACTGCTTCCTGTAAGGTGAAGCTGCAACGGGCCTCTACAGAGCCATTCTACCTAGAGGAGATACCCCCCCCTCCCTAAAGGGGGGGTTGTGTGACTGTCTTTAAGGCCTTATAAATCTGTCCCCTGAAAGCACAGCATCAAGGGAGACTAGGCGCCAACATCCCTGTCTAAGACTCGACAGGGTGACTAGGAAACATGAGAGCCTTGATAAGGTGAGGGCCCCCCTAAAACATTGCCCACAAAAGGTTTTGAGGCACTGTCGCCGATGGTCCTGGAAACCACCCACCACAAGGGACTGCTCACTTGCTCATTAGATGCCTTTTAGATTTTTAGATCAGAAAGAGACTAAGGAAATGCTGATATATATATATATATATATATATATATATATATATATATATATATATATATATATATATATATATATATTCATTATTAGTATATATAAAGGGTCTTTCAACAAGGACGCTCAAGCTTTGTCAGGCGATAGTGGCCATGTTATTAAAGCGACATCTGTCAACCTCACTGTGAACTATTCAGTAGTACTTGGCAAGTCACGATGGAAGGTTATAGTGTTGAACAGCGTGTGCAAATCATGTAATGTTATCAAAATCAGTGCTCCGTTTGACAAACATTCCGCGCATTACGTGATTTCTATCCTTGCCACAGCGATGAGGCACATTTTTGGATGAATGGATTTGTGAACAAGTAAAATTGTTGGATTTGGGATGAAAACAATCCACATGAGATACACCAGCACCAATTTCATCCCAACAAAGTCACTGTTAGGTGCGGATTTTCGTCTAACAGAATCATCGGTCCGTATTTTTTTGAGATGAAAATGGGATTGCCATAACTGTCAACGGCAAGACCTACAAATCCATGAAAAGCAACTTCTTGTGACCTCAACTGGATTATATGCCTGATATGGATACTGACGACATGTGGTTCCAACAGGACGGCGCTATGTGCCACACTGTGCACGCCACAATAGACATTTTGCACCAGCAATTTCAGGGCAGGGTCATCTCGTGCGGTGGTGCCATCAACTGGCCACCAAAATCATGTGATTTAATGCCATTAGACTACTTTCTTCGGGGCTACCGTAAATCGCAGGTCTATGCGAATAATGCGCAAATAGTTGATATCCTCAAAGTCAACATAACGAACACCATCCAGCAAATTCAGCCAGATTTATGCAACAAAGTCATCAAAAATTGGGCCTCCCAAATACGTTCCGCCAAGCGAAGCCACGACGGACATTTGAACAAGGTGATATTCCACACTTAATGCCATAAAATGTACTTTCAAATTTAATATAAATTGAGTGCATATATCACACACAACTTGTTTTATTTATATTTAAAAATCGAGTGATCTTATTGAAAGACCCTTTATATATATACAGTGGGTGCAATAAATATCCGATACATGGTCAAAAGTTTACCATAGTTACACAACAGCAAAGTAATTGAAAATTCAACATCTTATGTATTTTGTACGTTGAATACAAATTCAGTATTACAATACACAAATAGTAAAGCATTGATATTATATCGACAAAAGTGTTAGATTATCACCTCAAAAAGTATCCAACACACCCACAAAATTAGTTTTACAGTGATAATAAATAGTTCTTGAACATTCCAGAGTGGTTTACATGACAAGAATGCTGTAGAACTTTCTAGAAAAATAATCTACTTCATCCACGGTAAACAGCGGACCTCAGTCAGTGTCTGAGAGCTACATGAGAAGGAGGTCATCGTTCAACACACTAATTCTAATATGTTGAAGATGAAAGAATTGCCAAAAAGGACCAGAGAACTAATTGTTCAGTTACATAAAAGTGGTTTGGGCTATAGAGAAATTTCATCTATGATAAAAATACCAATCTCAATATTGGTGACACAATTCATTTCATATCAGTCCACTGCAAGTCTACTACATTCAGGGCGTCCATATAGTCCATAAAGTAAAGAAGAATCCTCAAGTAACTTGATCTGAACTTCAGAAAGATTTGGAAGCAGCTGGGACAAATGTATGCAAAAATACAATTAGAGCAGTTCTTAGGAATGAGGGATTCTATTCTCGCACACCAAGAAAGACACCTTTGTTGAAACCAATTCATGTCAGAAATCATCTGAATTTTGCCAAGGAACATTTAGGGAGAAGCCTGCAAGTTTTGGAGACGCTGTACTATGGTCTGACGAAGATTGAGTTATTTGGGCGGAATAGTGTTAGTCATCTTTGGAGGCAGAAAAACTCGCTGCATGATCCTAAAAATACAATCCCAACAGTAAAGTTTGGAAGAGGCAGCATAATGGTATGGGGCTGCTTCTCCTCTGCAGGTCCTGGAAGACTCCATATTATTGAAGGGAAAATGAATGCTCAGATGTATCACAGGATTCTGGACGATGATCTCTTACAGTCTGTAGACGACTTGAAGTTGCCAAGAGGATGGACATTCCAGCAGGACAACGATCCATAACATACAGCCAAGGGCACTGCAGCCTGGTTTCAGCAGAAGAAAATAAAGGTTATGGGATGGCCAAGTCAGTCGCCAGACCTAAATCCTATCGAGAACCTGTGGCGAGAATTAAAACTAAAGATTCAGAAAAGGGACTCAAGAAATTTTAACAGATTTAAAAAGAATATGCCAAGAAGAATGGGACAAGATACCTACAAATATCTGTAAGAACCTCATAAGTAAATATCCCAAATGGTTGGAAGCTGTACTTTTTGAAACGTTCATTTCATATTTTTGCCGTAATCATAGTAATGTTTTACTATTTTTGCAATGTGATACCAATTTGTATTCAACATACAAAATACATAAGATGTTCAATTTTTGATTACTTTGCTATTGTGTAACTATGGTAAATAAACTTTTAACCATGTATCGGATATTTATTGCACCCACTGTGTGTATTATATATATAGATAGATAGATATATATCACTTAATCTTATCACCTATGAATAAGTATACCTACACCAATATACAATTCCAAGCTTGAGTAAATATTGGCAAAAAATGAGACAATGCAAATATATATATTGATAATGAATTCAAGTATGAGTTCTTTAAATATAATATATATATATATATATATATATATATATATATATATATATATATATATATATATATATATATATATATATATATATATATATATATATATATATATATATATATATAATACCCCCAAACTTGCTTTAGGCAAAACACCAATTTGGGTGTTCTCCCTTATTCAATTATTGCTCGGTCAGTGCAATAAATTGTCTCAGTTGCCCCGGGCACTCTTTTTTGAGAGTTAACGAGGTGCTACCCTCATGCTTGTTTTGTGTGGAGCAGGGGGGGAGGGGCACTGGTGTCTGGCTGGGTCCGTGTAATCCTCATTCTCCGTTCTCACTAACGATGGACCAGGGGGAAGAATGGCTGTGACTCCAAAATCATATCCCTCAGGGTCGCACTCCTCATCTTCTTCCTCATTCCAAAATGAAAGCAGCCAGCAGTACCTTAGGAGCTAGAAAGAGGGGAAAAGAAATTACTCCCTGCTTGCTCCTTAATGGTGTTATGTAGCCCCCTCCCTTATATAAACACATGATATTCCCACCAATACGCACCTGGCTTTGCATCCAGCTCCACTTATTTTAGTGTACTTGCACTAAAACTTTAATTGGTCTTCTTTTTTCTTCTCTTTTAAAATTTCACAACTGTTTCACAATTACTTTTATTTTCAAATTCTCATTCACACCTCCTTCCTTCCCCAGAACCTGAAATATACAGTGGGCATTAGAGTGGGCACAGATGAGTTTAGGTAAAAAACCCAACAAAAACTACTACATCCTTCCCTCTTAAGTTCGCCTCATCTTACGTGCCCCTAATCTCCTCCCCTACTTCATTCTGTATTTACTCTTTCACAACCATTCCAAAGCTTTCATCATTACCCAATCATATTCTTTTGCACCGCCTCTTCTCCTAGTAACAGGGCCTATCAACGTCTTAGTCATGTGTCATGATTTCCTATCTTCATCATAACAGTCTTCCCTTTAGCATGCACTTCATCTACACACACACACACACACACACACACACACACACACACACACACACACACACACACACACACACACACACACACACACACACACACATTTGACACTCCCTGATCAATCCCACTCAAATCTTCGACCATCCTTTCTACTTTATCCATCAATCCTTCCCATTCTTTCATAGCACTCATTAAATCTTGCTCTAATTGCACACTCATCTCATTTATACTTACTAACATAGACTCAGACTCACTCAATGGAAACTTACAAATACTATAAGTTCCATCAAATCCTTTCTCCCAATCTGGCAAAAATGCTGAAAATTCACCCACCTCACTTTCACCAAACTGATCCTTCCATCCATCCTTCCTTGTGCACCTCCTCTTACGCTTTCCCCTTCCATATCAACTAACACTAACTGCTTCCCCTCTAAAGCACTAGCTATATCATTCACTCCTTCACACTCTTCCATGTTTTCCAAAAGATAGGTCATTCACAGGGTGTCACAACAAATATTCAAGAAGTTCACGCCACTTCCCTTAACTGACACTGATGCATTCTACATTCATCCAAACTTCCATCCTCTCATTTCACGCACGATCACATAACTTAGCCCATTTGACCAAACCTTTCTTACCACAAACGGACCTTAAAACTTCTCTTTCAATTTATCTACATTCAGCCTTCCTTTTGTTTCAATCTCTTTCAGCATTTTATCCCCAACACATAAACTTTCAAACCTTTCATTTCCTCTTTTCCATAACTCACAATTGCTTTCACTAAGTCCCCTCCGTGGCATAATCAGTATCTCAAAATTCATCACATATTTACACTGACATTCCAAAATACTCTCCCTAAACATTCATCCCATTCTCTCCCATCTTTCACCATCAATCGTAACATCTCGCTCAAGGTTCTTATCATTCTTTCAGCCAAGCCATTTGCGATAGGTACATACTGTGTCGTTCACACATGATCAATCCCCTATTTGCTCAATATCTCTTGAACAGCACATCCTACAAACTTGGGTCCATTATCACTCAACATTCGCGCTGGCTTAGACACACACATTAGCACCAGTTTCCACTTTCTCACTCACAACTCTAGCAACAGTCACATGTTTTATTCTTCAAAGTACAGCATAAACAAACTTCCTCTTATGATCAACCATTCTAACATGACTTTGCACAGTCAAAGGCAAAGATACACAATCAATTGCAACCATTTCAAATGGCTCCTTCATGAACAATTTCAAAACAAGTGGACTCGCATACACTCTCTGATACTTTCCCTTCTGACATGCTTCACAAGTAGTGGCAACATCAGCACAAATTTTCCTTAAAAAATTAACTAAACATACGCTCTTTCATGCACTCCCACAGCTTGTTCTTCCCAATATGTCCAAACCTCTTGTGCACGATTTTCACCATCCCAATTGTACCAGAAACTGAAAATACTGTAACATACACATCCTCTTCTACTATTCTTCGTACAAAATAAATCACATCCTTACATAACACAAACTTTTAAACAAACCTTTTAAACTCTTTCAATATACCATTCCATTCTTCAACAGGCACACATTCTGACACTACACACATAGGAAACTTATCTTTCAACATTCTTTTATCCACCTTTTGATAATATAAATTTGCAACCTTCCATTGGGCTTCCTTACAGGCACAACAGGGCTATTCCGCACACACACTCACTTGGTTCAATAGCACCAATCTTCTCTAACTCCTCGCACTGCATCTCTATCTCTTGAGCCACAGGGTGAGGGAAATGACAAGGCCATTGGTATATGCACGTGTCATTTGTCAACACTATATTAAATTGCAGTAAATAGGAATTACTGAAATCTTCATCTCTCTGGCTCAAGGCACCTCTTCTCTCCCATAACAACCTGTAAATCTTCTGTTTCTCACATGCACTCATCCCTTCTCCCAACTTCACTTTAGCAACTGACTCTTCATACTTCCAATCTTCTGATGACACGCTCCTAGAAAACATGCTCACATTCGCTGCAAAGACATTCCTTTCAACAGTCACCAACACACTCAATATACCCAACTTATCTCCAGCACGTATCCCTCTCAAACTTTTCTTTCATATTCTTCTCTTGGATTCTTCCGATCAATCACTCCATCAAAAACTTGTGCAACCCTTCGTACTTGATATTTTACACTATTGCCATTCAAAACAAACATATTCCCATTGTCCTCGCATATTCTTATGTCTGGACTTCATCCAATCTTCACGCTAGACACTCCACCCATTTTCAATGACACATTCTCAATAGCAAACACATCCAATACCTTCATCAAATCCAGTCTTACTTTTCCATTGTGATTCACATACAATTGGCACCTCAAGCTTCCATTCCTCTTACATTCTATCATCCCCTGCTCTGGAACTATCACCATACCATTGTCTTTCAGAAACTTATACCCTAATAACATATCATACTTCTTATTTGTGCCATCTACCACACAAAACTCATCATCTCTTATTTGAACAGTGCCAACTAACACCTCCTTAAATCTGGCCATAATTGGCACCTATTTCTTTCCCAATCGAGCCAGACTACAGCCACTTTCATAAGTTCCATCAACATTCATGCCTTCAAATGCTTCTCAAAATACCACATTCACCTGACAACCTGTATCTATCAATGCAAGTATCTCTTGCTCTCCACATTTAACTATGACACACATCATTTATTCTCTCAACCCAATACACTCCATGTCTGTAGAACCCTTCTCTCACATGCATTATCCGCACACCAGAGGGTTCCACAGAAGGACACTCTCAAAACTCAGTTTTCCTGCTTTGTATTTTCCCCAGCAGTCACAGGCTTCATTCTTTCATTTCCCCTACTTGCATTTTCTGATCTCATTACAGTTTGACACAACCTTGTCAAGTGACCAACTACACCACACTTCTCACACATGCTCCTCAGGCAAGAACACATTCTCGCATAATGTCCCATCTGTCCACAGTTTCCACATACTCCATACCCATTTGCATTCACTCTTCCACCTTTGGTGCAGGTTCAAGCGAAATGTCCCTTCTTTCCTCACTGTTTGCATTCCGGCAATCCTTAATAAGGTGGCCTGATTGATCACATCCAAAAGCAGAACCCCACTACCAGGCAACATTCTGCTCTCACATGGCCAACCTTGTTTCACTCCCAACACCTCATTTCTCATTTGTTGATTCATATATCCATCCACTCTGCTTACATTCCGATTCCCTTCATTCATACGATTTCTACCTGTAAAGTTCCCATTACCACCACTCATACTACTATTAGTCCTGCCTCTCACTGCGCTACCACTTTGACTTTGTACCTGCTCCCGATCCATATAAACCCTTCTTTCCTCCTTTAAGTCTTCCTCTTGGCCATAGTATTCCTCCAGGAACTTGGCCATGACTTCCACTGGGTTAGACATCAATGCCTCCTTATGAGATGTGAAGTCAGGTACACTACTTTTATGTTTCCTACCTCCTACATACACAGATGCTTTTCCTTGACCATACCCTTCAAACTCGCAGTCTTCTTCAATTTCCAAAACATCTTCCCACAACAATCTTTCTCTCATCCATCACATTTTTTCCTTCCTTCATGCATTCACATATTCACACACATCATTTGGGGCTCTACTTAAGAACTTTCACATTAACTCCTTGTTATCATTTACCCCACCATCACCAAACTTCTTCCTCACTAATGTTTTAAACCTATGAGCAATACAAATCAAACTCTTTTGTCTTTTGATATTTCATGCCAACTTTCACCCTCTTCACCTGATCTATAATGTGCTCCTTCACTACCTTGTACCTCGGCTCACCTACACTCACAATAGTCATATAAAGATCATGCAACCAATCTTCCCAAAATTCACCTAATTCTTTCACCCAAAACTGACTATTCTCCCCAAACTTTTCCCTACAATAAGCTTCATACTTCTTGAAAACTTCCTTAACATTCTTTGGCCCATACACACTAAACTTACTCACCTTCGGTACCTCTCTTATTATAACACTCCTGTGTACTTCCACCCCATTTTTACTTTCATTCTCACACTTAGATTCATCACTTCTATTGATACTAGAGTAATGTTTTCCTCTTTTTAAAGATCGGTACATCGCAACTCATGGCATCAATCCAGCTGGGAATTCAACAAGCAGTTGGGAGTCTTGCTGGGCAGCCTGTGCTTGATGTTCTTATTCAGGACTTTTATGTTGTAGAAACAATATTTTTTCCATCTGGAGGATCTCAGTCAACACCAGCACATCCATTCTCAGAATTCAGGTAGTTTTTCCTGAAAAAAATTCTTGATAAATTTAGTTTAAATTTTTTAGCCACCATATCTGCCATTTTTGTCATTACCAC
The DNA here is from genome assembly GCA_963969495.1 of Ceratothoa steindachneri. Classification (NCBI taxonomy): domain Eukaryota; kingdom Metazoa; phylum Arthropoda; class Malacostraca; order Isopoda; family Cymothoidae; genus Ceratothoa; species Ceratothoa steindachneri. The sequence continues at coordinate 122,690,666 of OZ018325.1, forward strand.
TTTTATTTTCCATCCTTTTTAGGTTTAAGGTTTATGCGCCTATAGCTTTCCGCCATTTCCGAGATCTCTTTCGCATTGCCCCGGATGACTATCTGGTATCACTATGCAGTGAACCTCTTCGGGAGCTGAGCAACCCTGGTGCCAGTGGCAGTATTTTTTATCTCAGCAATGATGATGAATTTATCATTAAGACAGTGCAGCACAAGGAAGCAGAGTTTCTGCAAAAGCTTCTTCCTGGTTATTATATGGTAAGCTTCTTTCTCATTATTATATGGTAACCAATATATTAAAATTGTCAAATTCTTTTATTATATAGGCTGGTACATAATTTAATTCAGCTCAATTTTTAGATGTTTGATATATACATGTTTAGATTTGCACAGCTGTGTATTGCTGCTGCAAGGGTTCACTTTATTTATATATTTATTAATTTGTATTTATATTTGAAGCCCTCACCATTATAAGGGAGTAAAATACCCTTGTGGTAAAAGTTTTAGAAAATGCTCTTTGAGGTTTGGCAAACTTCAAACACCCATAACTCTGTTATATTTTGAGCTAGATAGGGCATCAAAATGATGATACTCATGAATAAAAATGCAATAGTTTTTTTTAACCAACCTTTCACCCCATTTTGTGATGCTTATTTGGACATATTGATTTTTGTGCACAATGTGATGAACAAAAATTTTCCTCTTTCCCAGTCAATTACTCCTTCTATATTGGGCACTATACTGTAGGCCTATGACACTCATTAAAAACACCTTATATAGTTTTTTGTGGTGTCTTGTGTAAGAATGATTTATTAGTTTTTTATACAATAAAGCTCAAAAAGTCTACAAGAATATTGCAGGGAAATAAAGCTTTTAAAACGGTTGCTGGCAGTTTTAGGCAAAAACAATGCTGCATCATCCTTCTTGGATGCTCTGACATAGCATGCTGCAATTGGCCTTGAGTGTTGCTTTGGCTTAGATGTACCATGCTGCAATTGTCCACCCTCCTCACTCACAGAATGGGATGTCACCATCTTCTAATGTGCCCATTCATCTCGGGTGACTCTGGCCTGCTATAAAGAATTATTTCAGTGGGCTATAGCACCTACAGCCATTCTAGTAAGGGAGTTATATTTAATGATATCAAATAGAAGCATGTTTGAAGTGTCCATTTCTGTGAAAAAATGTATCCAACTGGGGTGGTCTGAAACCCCCTTCAAATGTTGAGGGCCTCTTTTATTCTGTATTGATCAGTATGCTATGCTCCAGAACCCAGACCTCTTTTTTTTTTTGTATGTGTCACCCTGAAGTTGATTGCACTTCCCAGTCAATTACTCCTTCTATATTGGGCTATTTTTATATTTATATTGTCACTAAGTATATCATTACAGATCATTTATTGAGCCATTCTGTGAGATAGATGGTCTTTTTATCAAAATATATTTGTTCATTTTCATACTTTTTGACTTTCTGGTGTCACTTGATGCCAGATGTTAAACCTTTTATTTCTGTGCCTATGGATAAAGTTGTTTTGAACTTGTTTACTGATGTTGTCCATCCTTTAGGTCATTAGTTTCAATGAACTTCACCTACCCGACCCTGCAAGGGGGTGCCCCATATACTCTGCTACACCTGCTACCTGGAGGAATTGCATGTCCTCTTGGCACCAGTGCCCCCAGGAGTATCAAACTAAATTGAAACTAACTATGCTTTATTCACTCTAGCCATCTTCATTTTCCCTTTTTTGGCCTATTTACAAGCTGCTTCTCACCTATTTTCTTGGTGGCTCATTAATATCACAGGCTAGTGACCAACCAGCTTTCGTCTATTCATCTCTGTTTGGGGAGGGAGGGAGGGGCTGGCTCACTGGCTCACTCCCTCTTCCCATTTTTTTTTCCTACTTGCACCCTTCTTTTTATCTATCCTTTTATAAACCCTCTACGGGGGGGGGGGGGGCTTATATGCACTTCTGTCCCACACACATACATTATGCCCTTTTAGCCCCAATGTCTGAAGGAGGATCTGCTGCCATATATCTTCCACACATTTTCACTTTCTTACAAACCTTCTGAGTAATACAGCCTCATTGATATTGCGCTTTAAATTCAAGAAAAAAAAAAACACCAGGCAGGGTTCATCATGAAATCATCCACTCTGTGTATCTGGAGGTTTTGTCTCTAATGCTTGTGTTGTGAATATGTATTTAATTTTGTCACTCTATTGTCTATATTCAAGAGTCAGCTGATTTTAATGAGGCAGAATTCTGCTGCATCAAGGCATGGTTGTTGAGCCCCTTTCTCCACCTCCCCCCGACGCAGGAGCTTGCTTACTGCTCGCTTCCTTTCCCCCTTTTTTGGGGGGGGGCTGTTGTTTTTTGTCTTTTTTAATTTTATTTTAAAGTAGCTTAGTACTAGGCCAGTTTTTAATATGGTGACTAATGCCCAAGTAGGCAGTCGCCAGATGAGCTCTTTAAAAAAAAAAAAGAATCTGTGACTTGAATGGTAGGCACACCTCTCTGTGTGGATTACATGGTCAATCCCAAGTGTTAGGTTCTTAGGGATCCGATCAAAGAGTTGGAGATTGGAGTCCTAATTGTGGATGAATTCACACTATCTTAAGAACCTCTTTTAACATGCCCTTGTTCTCTCTATATGCACATGCAGACTTTGCATAGTAGATGATTGAACATCTTCCATGTTGCCAGATGGGCTCTATAAAAAAAAAAAAAAAAAAAAATCCATGTAAGTGGTAATTTCACCATTCAGATCTCTTTCGCTTTGCCATTGCGACTCAAGAGGCACAACCAGTGGCCTTATATTCAAGAAAATGACAGATTTCTCTATTCCTGTCAAGAGGTTTAAGTTGGTAGATGAGGCCATTGATTTCTCCTCTGGTATACTCATTGCCATGAGCTTGGAGCATGGATTCCATTCCTTGAATGTATGCCCATTTTGTATGCTGACTGTTTCCATGGTGATTGAGATAGTGAGACACCTCAGAGAGAAGCTAAATGCCCCAAAATGCTGGCTGTGTGAATTCACTTTTGAGTGAATTTTACCAGGCCCTGGCCAGATTCCATTTCATCTAAAAGCATTTGATGCTCTTGGTGGGCTTCATCAGTCAGCTCAACTTGTATAAAAATAAAACAAACCCATCTCCACTAAATGGGAGGACCCCTCTTGTAGGGGTGTGGGAACCTGTCAGAAGGATTCAGGGATAAGTTCTGTCAGGATCCCCCCACTGTTTTCCAGGAAGGCAAGACCACCATATCAGGCCCCTTCTATCTGGCAATAGTCCTTCATTACTGCTTTCTCTGCATTCTCTAGATGAGATGCTTCTCCACCATCATTTACATCACAGATGGTGACTGAGGGTTACTGACTGGACCACCTCCAGGGCTGGAGATCCCTCCAATCACATTTTTTGTTGTTTCTATGCCATGCTTTGACACCATGGTATTAGAAAATTGGTAGGGGATCCCCCACTCTTCCTTAGTAGTCCTATATATTAGAGATAAGACGATTCCAAGAACCTTTGCGATTCCGATTCAGAGTCCGATTTCAATTATAAGTTATGATTCCGATTCCTTCACAAAATAGAATATTGATTATATGATATAACAAATTAAGAATTTGGCCATAATGTAGGAAAGAATAAAAATACAAGCAAGTTAGGATTAATTGTCAATAAAGATCATTAAATAATAAATATAATCAAACTTATTTAATTTTTTTACTTACCATCAATTCATAATTCCTTCCATGTAATAATAATACTTGATACTTCATTAATAATTAAGAAAGTTAGTTGTTACATAAACTAAATAGAATTTAGTAAACAAATAAATGTAAGATGAACATTGTGCCTAAGTTTACATAGTATCTGCTAACAACTAATCTGATGTAGTACCTTATCCTGGAAGTTTGGCAGTCGTCACAACCAAGTGAATTTAGATCTTTGATAGCTAATAATGCCCCGTAAGGGGCGCGGCGATTTACCATCCTGGCTGCCGTGCTGACGGGACTCAGCACCCCGTCCGGCTCCAGCTTAGCCTCTTCTCCTTCCTTCAGAACACTTGTGTTTTCCCCCCCCCCCGTTTCCTCGCTTTTCATGCAACCTCTCCCACAACTTTCTCTGGTCAGCCTCTAATTTCACAGGGTAGATGCTGACCTTCTTCTCAGCCAACTATCCTGGATTGGGGGGAGGGGACAATGATCTCTCACCCCTGAGCTCCATTTTGGGATGGCGTTTTTTTTTTAATAACCTGCTTTATCCACACCCACGTCTTCCTCACCTCCTCTTCCTTTCTATTTGCAAACGCTATCCATTTTATGCTGCATCCAAGGTGGAGCCGCCATGCTGAGGGACTGCCAGGTCACCGTGCGGGAGGGGGTGTTCCAAAATGGTGGCACCTAGCTCTGCCAGGCCTGTACTCACCCTTCAAGGAGCTGGCCACTGCAGGGAGTGATTAGAATTTGCATCCCGTAAAAAAAAAAGGGTCACCATGCCCATTGATGATAACTTACAAAAAACAAAATCTTTTCCCATTTATCCTTTAAGAATGATGGAGCCTCCCTCAGGCAGCTCCACAGAAAAAATGAAGGTTCCTCCCCCCCCCCACTGTGGTTTCCCAGGGGACCCTCCATAACTCTTCAACTAGAGAGGAGGCTTACTCCTCTCCAGTGCCTACGGGTGCAGGGGGCTGCCCCTCAACCCCTACTTTGGAGACACCATGTGACTCCAGCTCAAACCAGGTAGTCCCACCTTTGCTTTCACAGGGGACTGCCAGGAAAGCCAGCAGGCAGCCCATAACTGGCTGCTCCCTGTTGAAGTGGCTTTGTAGGGCAAACCCCCTTAAGGAGGGAGAGGGAAGAAAGGCCCCATCAGCCGCTTCCCTCTAAAGACCTGATGGCCTGAATATTCAATCTAGCGGGGGTGAAGGCCTATGCCCCCCAAAAGAATATATATGAGACTGACATGACCTGTGATGTCATGAGGGGGATGGCCAAATGGAGGCCCATCCCTGAGATAGACATGCTCCCTGACGCAGCCCAGCCTCAGAAGGTTGCGCCTTCCAGGGCGGAAGATTCGGGCTCGGCATCAAACACAGAGCCCGAGTCTGCTCCTGTGCTGGGCCCTCGTCAGAAGGGTTGGAGGGGAAGGATCTCTTCCGGCTGGTGCCCCTACGACTGCTGGGACCTTGCAGATGTCAGCCCCATCTGGCCTTGTGACACCTGCTGGGGGAGGGGAGAAGTGGGTCCATTCCCCGACCTCTTCTCCTAAAAAGAAATGATCTAATAAAAAAAATACTAAAAAGACTCAGGGCTCTTCTTCCTCTATGGGGGCTGCAGGGATGGATGAGGCTGTTACCATCCTTGAATGTGACCAAGCCAAGATCAGCACGTCCGGCCCCGGTGCTTGCCTGAGCGGGGAATCCCAAAATAAGACCAAAAGTGTGCAGAGTGGAGCCTTGATTACATGGGGCCCCTCATTAAGAGATTACTTGGCGTTTTCGAGCCCTCTGGCTTCAAACGTTTCTTAGTTATTCGCTCCACTGATGGCAGCATGTTGGCCAAAGGCAACATGATCCATCAGAGGAGAGCTTTAGCTGCTATAATTGGTAGAGAGCCAAATGTGACCCGCTTCTCGGATGGGAGCCTTCTGGCGTATGCGGTGGATCCCTCCGAGGCGGCCAAGATAAGTGCTCTTCGGACACTTGATGGCACACCAGTGAGTGTGCCGCTGCACTCTACCATGAACTTTGTGAAAGGAGTACTTTATGCGAGGGAATTCGTGGACTACTCCATAGAAAATATCACTCTAGAGCTGGCCAACCACAAGGCGTTCAAGGTCGAGTGTGCGATGAGAAAACAGGGAGGGGCCTCGAGCCCCACCTCTACACTCTTCCTCACGTTTGACTGTGACAAACTCCCTGAGTCGATGCGTGCCGGTTGGTACCGCTACCGCGTGAAGGCATTCGTGCCACTGTCGTGGAGGTGCTATTACTGTCACCACTTAGGCCAAACGAATCACTCATGTAGACATGCAAAGTCAGGGTCACCCGAAGCCTGTGTAAATTGCTCCAAGGCTGCAAATGATAAGTCCAAATCGTGTGTGGCCAAGTGTGTCAATTGTGGAGAGCCGCACTCCACTTCTTGAAAGCAATTCGGTGCATATCTCCTTGAGAAAGAAATCCTGGCCATTCAGGCCCAGGATTGTCTCTTATTCTGTGAGGCTAAGGACTTGGTCCTGGCACGCCCGGCTCTTCCTGGGATGTCTTATGCCTCAATGCTAAGAAAGACACCCTCTTCTCCTGGCGATTGTCTCTTATTCTGTGAGGCTAAGGACTTGGTCCTGGCACGCCCGGCTCTGCCTGGGATGTCTTACGCCTCACTGCTAAGAAAGACACCCTCTGCTCCTGGCCCATCCAGGCCAACGAGCACGGTTGTTTCCATGCCCATTTGGAGGCCCTTCCGCGGGTCCTACTCAACCCCGGCGCTCACCTGGTAAAGCTGGTGGCACAAAGGGTTCACACCTAGCCCGGGCTAAAACCAGGGCTCCTCCCCCTTTCCCCAGTGCGACCGTTTCCCGTAAGGCGAAACAGCCATGCACCTCCACCGAGTCGTTAGATTCACAGGAGGCAACACCCTTGAAATTGGTCGCCAGGCCATCTTCCGGGGTTCCTTAAGCTGCCCCCCGAAAGGAGGACAGCAACCAAGGAGCTTTGGCTCCTTCGCCCATGCCTAGTGGTGGGCTGAGTGGCTCGGAGATGGTGAATCCTCGAAAAGAGGCCCCCCTCTCCTCCGAAGCCACAACGCCCGCCTAAGGTTTTGAGGCAGAGGAAGGAAAAGACTCGCATGCGAGCCCAACCTCCCCCAATAAGTCCTCGAAAGCGACAGCTCCTTCAGCGCTTTGTCCTGCCAACAGCACCCGAGGTTCTGCCTCCCGGAAGCGTACGGCCATTACCGTGAAGGTGTTCTGTTCAAAGAGGGCCCCCGCGTCTCCTCCGAGCTAGGCCTGGAGGGCATATTCCTTCAATGGAATTGTCGTGGACTCCGGGCCAACTGGGAGGAGCTGCAGAGGCTCGTCTCGTCCCGTTCCCCGTTAGCTATTTTTCTGCAGGAGACCATGCTAGGCGCGTGCCTCCTGCCCACCCTCCCGGGGTATCAGGGTCTTGCGACCCCACCACCACGAGATGGCCTGGCTGGGGGGATGCGTGGTTTACACCTGGCATGATGTCTTCGTTCTTCTTTTCACTTTAGATACCTCCTTTCAGGCAGTGGCTATGCAGCTTCACCTGGATAGGAGGTATACTATCATTTCTGCGTACATTCCACCATCAGCTGACTTCGACGCGGGGGACTGCCGCCGCATCCTGGTATGGTTGCCGAGGCCCTTTCTCTTGCTTGGAGATCTGAATGGCAGGCATCCTCTCTGGGGAGAATACTCAATAAACCCAGGGGACAAGTCTTTGCCGATCTGATCGAATAGCTTGAGATAGGTGTCCTAAAGGTGGATGAGTTTACGCATCACTGCCCAAGAACTGCTTCATTTTTTTGCCTTGATCTATCTTTGTGCTCTTCGGATGCACAGCCTGATTTTGATTGGGGGGTGGTCAATGACCCCCATAGTAGTGGTCACTTTCTCATTCAAATATCATTTTCAGGGCCATTGCCGCCTGAGAGCCCACCTCGGTGGTACTTGGCGTGGGCACGGTGGCCTGCATTTCAGGAAATGACTGAATTCTCTATCTCAGTCCAGGAGTTTATGTCGTTAGATGAGGTCGTTGAGTTCTTCTCCGGTAACCTCATCGCCGCGGGCCTGACTACTATTCCCAGAACGTCTGGCCATTTTCGTCGGCCGAGTGTGAGACGGCCCTCAAACAGAAGCGTTATGCCTACATGCGCTATAAGCGCCGCCCGAACGATTTCACTGTCACTGAATTTCGTTGGGCTAGGGCTAGGTTCCGGTTTATTTCGAAGCACCTCCGCCGCTCTTCTTGGCGGGCATATGTGTCTTCACTTAACGGGAAGAGCCATATAGCAGAGGTGTGGAAGCGAGTCAAAAGGATTCGGGGCAAGTTCTTGCAGGACCCCCCTCCTGTTCTCCAGGAGAATGGGACCGCAATCTCGGACCCCGCGTCCGTGGCAGAATCCTTCGCGACCGCTTTCCCCGCATTCTCTAGCCGGGATGCTGCTCTGCCAGTATTCAATGCACCTCGTGATGTCGCGGAAGGCCGCCGGCTGGACTTTACATCCAGAGGCGGAGAACCCTTCAACGACAGGTTTACCTTGAGCGAGTTGTGTTCCACTCTTGCTTCCTGCGCGGACACTGCCCATGGTCCGGACGATTTCCCGTACGCCATGCTTCGACACCTGGGTGAGCGAGGCATGGCCTTTCTGTTATATTTATTTAACAGGATCTGGGTAGAGGGTCTCCTCCCAGACTCCTGGCGAATCGCTACTGTGCTAGCTTTTCGCAAACCGAGGAGAGATCATTCTATCCCGGCCGGTTTCCGCCCAATTTCTCTCCTCCTGCCTGTGCAAGTTGATGAAGAAATTGGTAAATGTTAGATTAGGTTTTTTTCTGCCCAGTGGAGGCCATTTGTGTTCTGCAAGTTCCATTCCACGTCGGATGCTCTGCTTTGACTGGAAAATGCTGTCTGCAAGGCCTTCCTTCATAGACAGCACTACGCCACGGTGTTTTTCGATCTGGAGAAGGCTTATGATACCGCATGGCGATACGGTATCATGGAGACCCTCCACACGATGACGGCGAGTGGACGCCTCCCAGTCTTTATATCTGAACTTTTGCGAGATTGCCGGGCTCTGCCAGGCGCGTCTGTCTTCACGGCTGAGTTGGTTGCAATACACCACTCGGTATGGGAGATAATGCGACGTACCCGGTTCGGAGACATGATGGTGATTTATAGCGACTCACAAAGTGTCCTGAGTGCTCTCGGGGCATTGGAATCTCCTTATCTGTGATGCGACCTTTTTGGTAAGTCTGGTGGATGTTGAGATTATCTTGTGCTGGGTTCCTAGACATGTAGGAATTGCAGGCAATGAGGGTGCCAAAGAGTCTATGAGGACTGGTTGACCAGACCAGCATTTTGCTCTTCCTCACACTGATATTTCCATTGTCCCTGAATTGGAGAAATTGTGGGACGCACCACCATTTGATGGAGCGCTTGCCAGAACCTTATTGCGATGACTGCGTTGTCCCCTAGACTGTTCAGCACATTCTTGTTGAATGTCCCAGTCTGGGTGATCTTCGCACATGTTACCTTTCCTGGTACTGGGATGATGGGATGAGCAAGGTCGCTACGGCTTATATATTATTTGTTTTTTAATCTACCCTAACATTACGCTGTTGTGTGAGTGCCGTGACTTTTGCCCTAGTAGGCTGTCGCCAGATAGACTCTCAAAATAAAAAAAAACAACTTGTCTTGCAATTGTTGGATGAATTCTGCTGTGCAAGGGGAATCAGAATGCCTGCTAGGTTCGTTTCTGCTGGCCATGTGCCTTGTGCACATTCCCTATAGAGAGCCTCCTTGTAGATCGTGAGCAGATGCTCTCTCTTTGCTCCATAGAGTTCATTATTCATTTGTACACCAGAGCCCAGCATTTCCCTCACCATGGCTCTCATTTCATCTGGCCAATCACAGCAGTGACTATGCATTTGTGAGACTCCAATCATCTCCTAATCCTTTCATTTTTCAGGCAAGTTAACTCCTTCAAAAGCTCACTCTAGCTCTTGGGTTGGGGCATCCTCTCCTTCTGCCCAAGATACCAGCCTGGAGGGTCCCACATTTGACCATTTGTTGCCATACCTCCACTCACAATGCTTCTTCAGCACCCCTCCATTCCCTACTAATTGTTCCTCATAGTAATCCAGTCTGCATGGATGGTCATACTTTCTTTTTGCCCTGAGAATGTGAAATGATTTGCTTGTCTAACTACACTCTTTCCTCCCTCTTCCAAGGTTCCTTCAAATATGCATTGAAGATCCACCCTTTCTCTCTAGTATTTCTTTAGCTGATGGACAATCACGTTGTTAAGGCTATAGGCTTGAAAAGAACCATTCAAAAATCCCTTATTAGTTGTGGAGTTTCTTTTGTGTAATTTTTTTGACTAGACAGTAGATAATCAGTTCAGAATTTGAGGTAGAACTCTCCTTTTCTAGTATAACATTGCTCAGTATTTGAATCATTACTAGATTGATTGATATGAGTAAATGGAATCTTACCAAACACCTGAGATGTCAACATCTTCCAGTCACTGAGAACTACTAATGTGTAGTAAAGCAGGTATCAAAACTGGTATCTTCCTTACTTAACTCATCAACTGATAGAATCTTACCAAACACCTGAGATGTCAACATCTTCCAGTCACTGAGAACTACTAATGTGTAGTAAAGCAGGTATCAAAACTGGTATCTTCCTTACTTAACTCATCAACTGATAGTGTTTAATTTTCAGGTTCTTCATGAAACATTCAGTGCTTTGTATGTCTAGTATTCAGAAAGTACAGGCAGTCATCAAAGTGTGACTTTGGGACATGTTCTTTTTCCTCTTTATCTTTCTATCTTTTCCTACACAAGAAGGCTCAAACTTTATCCCATCAAACTAATAGTTTTTAACATTTTACAGAATCTTCAACAGAATCCACGGACACTTCTACCAAAGTTTTTTGGTCTTTACACATATCAGGTGAGTGTGGGGTTGATACTCTGTTATTACCTTTTACATTATGCCAAATTTTTACATTCCAATTTCATTTTAAAATATTATAGTGGCTAGATTTGTCTGTATCTTTGGGCATCGAGACAAATATGCATCAGTGATAGCTCTAAATTCACATTTATTTTTTACCTACCCATTTCGTATAGTTGCAACCCTGTTTACTTCATTTACTAATTTTTATTCTACCACTAGGATTAAGTTTTACTGTTCTGGGGTTCTAGAGGAGAAGTGGGTTTTCTTTTGTCACCTTAAATTGAGTTGAGAACATTGGGGGTCGAATTTTTTCTCCTTTATTCTCAGGGATTATCATGAGGATATGCTTTTTTAAAAGTTTTTGCTTATTTGGATCTTTTATGGCAAATTGGTGAATATAATGGTTGTCCTTTCCAAGCTTGCAGCTCTTCCTCCTTGCAGTCATTTAACTTCAAACCACCAGCGTCAATACAAGGTACAATGTGTGCAACACTTGGCTCACTTTTCTTAAGTGAATCACCCTGAATATATCTTCATTAACATGAATGATATGCAATTAACATTGAGGCAAGCTTTGTTTGCTATTCACCCTGTTGTTGTGCCTAGTTTTGCATATTTGTATCGTGTAACACTTACTATTTTCCTATTTGTTACATTTGTTATATCATTAGTCTTATATCATTTATATATTTCTGGTTAATATTTGTAGGTGCTTGTTCTTCTTGAACAAACTCATTTTGGGAGGTTTGTAAAATATTTTCCTTCAGTGTTTAGGATAGACATGGGTTGCTATTATAGACTTTGTCCTCAAAGAAAGCTATCAAAGGGCTCATGTTTCTTCATTATGACAACTTGAGTACACAACTGTTTGTTAGAGATTGTAAAAATTCAGAGACAAATCGGTGGGGTTAATGTATCACAAAATTTGACAACTGACAATGCTTCTGGTCCTGAGGGCCGACCCTTGTCCTTATCAGATAGACAACACTCGAGGAACCCCTCTAATGCATCTTTAAAATGTATTTAGCAAAGATAATGTTGAAATGTTTAACAACTTTTCAGTTGTCTGTGACAGTAAAATAGGCTAACATAAAGGGGATCTATTGAAATTTACCTTTTTAGGTGCATTAAAGAGGTTCCTTGAGTGTTGTATACCTGATGAGGATGAGGATTGGCCCTCAGGAACTGAAACAGTGTCATGTGTCATTTGTCAAATTTTGCAATACATTAAGCGCACCAATTTTTCTCAGAATCTTTTCCATATATATAGTAGTGATCAAATTATTATGTATTTCTTGAAAATTTGTCATTTTGTTCACAAAAGGTAACTTAAAACTATTTAATGAATCAATAATCAGGTTATTTTATGATATTGGTATGAAATAACTATTGTACATTTTTGAAGACTAAATATTAGTGTGTTTTGCTTCATTTTCTGGCAAACTTGTTGAAATCTGTTGGTCTCTCCTCCCTCTCCTCCTCCTCCTCCTCCTCCCTCTCCTCCTCCTCCCTCTCCTCCTCCTCCCTCTCCTCCTCCCTCTCCTCCTCCCTCCTCCTCCCTCTCCTCCTCCCTCTCCTCCTCCTCCCTCTCCTCCTCCTCCCTCTCCTCCTCCTCCCTCTCCTCCTCCTCCTCCTCCCAAGTCGTTAGACTTACAGGAGGCAACACCCCTGAAGATGGTCGCTAGGCCATCTTCGGGGGTTCCTAACGCTGTCCCCCGAAAGGAGGACAGTAACAAAGGAGCTTTGGCTCCTTCGCCCACGCCCCGAGTTGGAGCGGGTGGCTCGGAGACGGTGGTTCCTCGAAAAGAGGGCCCCCCCGCCTCCGAAGCCGCAACGCCCGCCTAAGGTTTCGAGGCGGAGGGAGGAAAAGACTCGCATGACGAGCCCAACCTCCCCTAATAAGTCCTCGAAGGCGACAGCGCCTTCAGCGCTTTGTCCGGCCAACAGCGCCTGGGGTTCTGCCCCCGGGAAGCGTACGTCCATTCCCGGGAGGGTCTTCAGTTCGAGGAGGGCCCCCGCGTCTCCTCCGAGCTAGGCCTGGAGGGCATATTCCTTCAATGGAATTGCTGTGGACTCCGGGCCAACTGGGAGGAGCTGCGGAGGCTCGTCTCGTCCCGTTCCCCGTTAGCTATCTTTTTGCAGGAGACCATGCTAGGCGCGTGCCCCCTGCCCTCCCTCCCGGGGTATAAGGGTCTTGCGACCCCACCACCTGCGGGATGGTCGGGCTGGGGGATGCGCGGTTTACACCGGGCATGATTACTCCGTTCTTCCTTTCTCTTTAGATAACTCCTTTCAGGCAATGGCTGTGCAGCTGCACCTGGATAGGAGGTATACTATCATTTCTGCGTACATTCCGCGGGGGACTTCCGCCGCGTCGTGGCACGGTTGCCGAGGCCCTATCTCTTGCTTGGAGATCTGAACGGCAGGCATCCTCTCTGGGGAGATTACTCCATAAATCCCAGGGGACAAGTCCTTGCCGATCTGATCGAAGAGCTTGAGATGGGTATCCTAAACGTGGGTGAGTTTACGCATCACTGTCCGAGAACCGCTTCATTTTCTTGTGTTGACCTATCTTTGTGCTCTTCAGATGTACAGCCTGATTTTTATTGGGGGGTGGTCGATGACCTCCATGGTAGTGATCACTTTCCCATTCAAATATCTTTTTCAGGGCAACTGCCGCCTGAGAGCCCACCTCGGTGGTCTTGGCGCGGGCGCGGTGGCCTGCATTTCAGGAAATGACTGAATTTTCTATCTCAGTCGAGGAGTTTAGGTCGGTAGATGAGGCCGTTGAGTTCTTCTCCGTCAACCTCATCGCCGTGGGCCTTTCTACTATTCCTAGAACGTCTGGCCGTTTTGCACGCCGACCACTTCCATGGTGGTCGGCCGAGTGTGAGACGGCCCTCAAACAGAAGCGTTATGCCTACATGCTCTATAATTGCCGCCCGAACGATTTCACTGTCGCTGAATTTCGTCGGGCTAGGGCTAGGTTCCGGTATATTTCGAAGCACACCCGCCGCTCTTCTTGGCGCGCATACGCGTCTTCACTTAACGGGAAGACCCCTTTAGCTGAGGTGTGGAATCGAGTCAAAAGGATTCGGGGCAAGTTCTCGCAGGACCCCCCTCCCGTTCTCCAGGAGAATAGGACCGCAATCTCCGACCCCGCGTCCGTGGCGGAATCCTTAGCGACCGCTTTTTCCGCATTCTCTAGCCGGGATGCTGCTCCGCCAGCATTCAATGCACGTCGTCATGTCGCGGAAGGCTGCCGACTGGACTTTACCTCCAGAGGCGGAGAACCCTTCAACGACAAGTTTACTGCGAGTGAGTTGCGCTCCGCTCTCGCTTCGTGCGCAGACACCGCCCATGGTCCGGACGATGTCCCGTACGCCATGCTTCGACACCTGGGTGAGCGAGGCATGGCATTTCTCTTAGATTTGTTCAACAGGATCTGGGTGGAGGGTCTACTCCCAGACTCCTGGCGAATCGCTACTGTGCTCGCCTTTCGCAAACCGGGGAGAGATCACTCTACTCCGACCGGTTTCCGCCCAATTTCTCTAACCTCTTGCGTGTGCAAGTTGATGGAGAAATTGGTAAATGTTAGATTAGCATTTTTCCTGGACAGCGGAGGCCATCTGTCTTCTGCACAGTGCGGCTTCCGCAAGTTCCACTCCACGTCGGATGCTCTGCTCTGACTGGAAAATGCCGTCTGCGAGGCTTTCCTTCGTATACAGCACTACGCCACGGTGTTTTTCGATCTGGAGAAGGCATATTATACCGCATGGCGATACGGTATCATGGAGACTCTCCACACGATGGGGGCGAGGGGACGCCTCCCAATGTTTATATCTGAATTTTTGCGAGATCGTCGATTCCGCGTACGGGTGGGGGGAGCCCTCTCCGGCCCAAAGGAGCAGGAAGAGTGTCCCGCAGGGAAGTGTCCTCAGTGTCACACTCTTTGCCCTGAGCATCAACGGCATCACTTCGGTGCTGCCGGAAGATGTTCTCGCTACGCTCTACGTGGACGACCTTTCGATCTCTTTTGGCGCGGCCCATATGCCAACTCTGGAGCGTCGACTCCAACAGGCATTGAACCGCCTCTCTCGCTATGCCGAAGCGCACAGGTTTTAGTTTTCTTTGGCCAAGACTAAGGTGGTGCACTTCTGCCGCCATCCACGGCTTCACCCCGATCCAGATTTGTTTCTTAATGGGGTGCGCCTGGATGTGGTGGAATCGCACCGTTTCCTTGGTCTTGTATTCGACCGAAGCCTCACCTGGGAGGCTCATATTCGCAGCCTTAGGGTCTCTTGCACCCGCGCCATGGACATTCTCCGTTCCGTGACGTTCAGCGCTTAGGGCTACTGCCCTACTTTTTTCATCGATCCTTTGTTCGTTCGAAGCTCGACCTCGGATGCGAGTTTTATGCATCCGCAGCCGAGCGTTTATTGCGGAAGGTGGATTCGATCCACCACACCGGCTTTCGCCTTGCGACCGGTGCCTTCCGCACTTCCCCCATTGAGAGCCTGCTGGTCAATGCTGGGGAGATGTCATTCGCTCTGCGCCGCGTGCAGTGCATCACACGCCTGTACGCGCGAACCAAGCGCCTCCCTCAGTCGCCAACAGCTCTCACTGCATCCGCAGCTGATCTCGATGGTGCCTATGCCGCCGAGAGACGCCAGTCATACCCTAAGCCCTTTGGGTTTAGGGCCAGGAAACTCCTTCGAGAGGTAGATATAGCTCTCGGGCCGGTAGCGCCCCTGGTTCTGCCCAGGACGCCACCCTGGAGGGTACCACATTTGGCTATTTGTCGCCACGCCTCTGCTCCCAAAGCTTGTACTGCGCCGGGAGTATTGCGTTCGACCTTTTTGGAGCACACATCGTGTCACGCTGGTACCGTGCCAGTGTATACGGATGGCTCCAAGTCCCAAGAGGGGGTCGGCTTCCACGCCGTATCCCCTCTGTTTGAAGTCAGCGGGGCTCTACCAGGCGCTGCGTCTGTCTTCACGGCCGAGCTGGTGGCAATACACCACTCGGTCCGGGAGATTACGCGACGTGCCTGGTTCGGAGACCGGATTGTGATCTATAGCGACTCACAAAGCGCCCTGAGTGCTCTCGGGGCATTGGAATCTCCGCATCCCTTGGTTCGCGATATCCGTGACGCCACGGTTTTGGCGAGCCGGGCTGATGTCGAGATTATCTTCTGCTGGGTTCCTGGACATGTAGGAATTGCGGGGAATGAGCTCGCCGATGAGGGCGCTAAAGAATCCGCGAGTACTCTGCGACCGGACCAGCGTTTCGCTCTTCCTCACACCGACTACATGGCAGGAATACGGGCAGCTCTTCGGACTGCTTGGCAAAGAAGATGGGAGACGGTGGAAGGGAACTTAAAGTTGCGTGCCATTACGCCGTGACTGTTCCCTTGGACCTATCCCCCAATGCCGCGACGGCTTCAGGTCGCTTTCTGTCGTCTCCGAATCGGACACACTCGTGTGACGCATCGCTATTTGATGGAGCGCTCGCCTGTGCCCTATTGCGACGACTGCGTCGTCCCCCAGACTGTTCGGCACATCCTTGTCGAATGTCCCAGTCTGGGTGATCTTCGCGCACGTTACCTGTCCCGCTACTGGGATGGGCGGGGTCGCTACCGCCTGTCCCTTGTACTAGGGACGAGTGCGTGCATCATGACTGGTGAACTTGTTGACTTTTGGGGGGAGGCCGGTCTTCTCCCTTGTATTTAACTTGTTTTTTTGTTATTGTTGTTTGTTTTGTTTTTTTTGTAGGTCGCAGGCTCCTGCGCCGGGGGGAGGGGGACCTCCCCCCGACGCCGGAGCTTGCTCCCTGATTGTTATCCCCGTTTTATTGTTGTTTCTGTTAATTTTTTTTTTTTTTAAAGTAGCCTAAAACTGGGCTGTTTGTTTGCGGCGACTTATGCCCAAGTGGGCAGTCGCCAGTTTGCCCCTTAAAAAAAAAAAAAAAAAATCTTCTCCCTCCTTCTTCTCCTCCCTCTCCTCCTCCTCCTCCCTCTCCTCCTCCTCCTCCCTCTCCTCCTCCTCCCTCTCCTCCTCCTCCTCCCTCCTCCTCCTCCTCCTCCTCCTCCTCCTCCTCCTCCTCTCTCTCCTCCTCCTCCTCCCTCTCCATCCTCCTCCTCCTCCTCCTCCTCTCCTCCTCCTCCTCCTCCTCCCTCTCCTCCTCCTCCTCCTCTCCTCCTCCTCTCCTCCCTCCCTCCTCCTCCTCCTCCTCCCTCCTCCTCCTCCTCCTCCTCTCCTCCTCCTCCTCCTCCTCCTCCTCCTTCTCCTCCTCCCTCTCCTCCTTCTCCTCCTCCTCCCTCTCCTCCTTCTCCTCCTCCCTCTCCTCATCCTCCTCCTCCTTCTCCCTCTCCTCCTCCTTCTCCTCCTCCTTCTCCTCCTCTTCCTCCTTCTCCTCCTCCCCCTCCTCCTTCTCCTCCTCCTCCTCCTCCTCCTCCTCCTCCTCCTCCATCTTCTCCTCCTCCTCCTTCTCCTCCTCCTTCTTCTCCTCCTCCTCCTTCTTCTCCTCTTCCTCCTTCTTCTCCTCCTCCTCCTTCTCCTCCTTCTTCTCCTCCTCCTCCTTCTTCTCCTCCTCCTCCTCCTCTTCCTTCTCCTCCTCCTCCTCCTCCTCTTCCTTCTCCTCCTCCTCCTTCTCCTCCTCCTCCTCCTCCTCCTCTTCCTTCTCCTCCTCCTCCTTCTCCTCCTCCTCCTCATCCTCTTGCTTCTCCTCTTCCTCCTCTTCCTTCTCCTCCTCCTCTTCCTTCTCCTCCTCCTCCTCCTTCTTCTCCTCCTTCTCCTCCTCCCTCTCCTCCTCGTTCTTCTCCTCCTACTCCTCCCCCCTCTCCTACTCCCCCTCCATCTCCTCCTCCCTCTCCCTCTCCTCCTCCCCCTCTCCTCCTCCTCCCTCTCCTCCTCCTCCTCCCTCTCCTCCTCCTCCCTCTCCTCCTCCTCCCTCTCCTCCTCCTCCTCCTCCCTCTCCTCCTCCTCCTCCTCCCTCTCCTCCTCCCTCTCCTCCTCCTCCTCCTCCCTCTCCTCCTCCTCCTCCCTCTCCTCCTCCTCCCTCTCCTCCTCCTCTCTCTCCTCTTCCTTCTCCTCCTCCTCCTCCTTATCCTCCTCCTCCTTCCAAAATTTTAATAAATTTTCTGAACCTTACCATTTGTAATTCTATTAGTTTTAAAAAAATCACAAATTTGATATTTATATTTATTTCTGAACTTCACTATTTTATTTTTTTTATATTATAAAGGAATTATTAGAAATAACTTTGATGAAAAATTGAAATCTACTTAGGTGACAACCAAACTCAAAGAAAAAATCTTATTCAAACCTTCAAAAAATCTTGTTCTTAAAATATTGGGTGTTATATATATATATATATATATATATATATATATATATATATATATATATATATATATATATATATATATATATATATCCTCCACCTTTGAGATAGAAAGTGGCACCCTCCGCACTTTTGAAGGGCCAGCTTCATGAATCTCAATGGAAGGGGGTAGTTTCCAGCCTCTCCTTTCCTGATAGGTTCTTGGCTTTTCTTCTTACTTCCCCTTTCAGAGTTGGCTCTGGTCAGCTAACTACTGGTGGCAGGTCCCCCTTCTTAGTGGCACATCATATACAGGGTGAGTCAGAGGCAGTGCTGCCTCAGTGCTTACCACTGATAAGGGCAGGTTGACCAGATGATGAAACCCCTTAGAGAAGTAAGGGGTGGCATTGCCTCATGGTCCTTACTGCCTGAGATTGTTGGGAACTGTCATGCCAGCCCCTTTTCCTGATAGAAGTTAGCATGCCAGCCTTAAGAATACCTTACATCTTGTGGGGAGATCGCCATTTGGAGGTTATTCCTGAGGTGGAACGGGTCCTGGAGTTGACCCTGCTTCAGATACTAGGGACTCAGCACAAGCTGAAAAAAGGCTCAGTGGGAGACACAGAGCCACAGTCTGCCCCTGTGCAAGATCCTCCTGTTATTATCATTCTTTTTATTATTTATTAGTATTATTTTTATATTATGATTATATATTGGGTGTAGCTCCCTTGTCAGCCAAGTCCTTGCCCATCTAAGAGGAGAGAGCTCAGGCTGGCTTGTCCAACTTTGGGTCCCCTTCTGAAGGACAGAAAAGAAACAAAGAGAAATATGGGTTCTACATATTCCAGGGGAGGGGAGGGCAATGCGGACAGATGGCACACTTGTCATTTTGGCAGGTGACAATGACATGAGTGATACATCACACTGTGGGGCACCATTGGGGAAGGGAGGCTGAGGTTAGGAAAAATATGAAAGTTGTATTAAGGTAATCAGTCTCTTGTCATCACTTGTTTTTTGAGCCTGATGGCTTCAAACACTTCTACCCTGCAGGGTGATACCCTGTCTAGCAGCCTGTGACACTTGGTACCTGGAGGAACTGCACATCCTCCTGGCCTGTGTGCAATTAAGTGAAGCTCTGTTACTGGGTTTACTTGAACTCTGATGGGCCCTGGAAAGTGGTTGGTGTGCTTTTCCCTCGCCTACACTTAGTACTACTTTACCTTTTTTTTAGTAATATTTTTATTAGCATTATTGTTATTATCATCCTTTTTATTATTTATTGGTATTATTTTTATATTATGATTAGGGTATATATTATCATATTATTATGTATTATAATTATTATTGGTAGTATTATTTATTACTAGTTAATCATGATTATTAGTCTATTATTATTTAATGATATTTATTATTATAGCTATCCCCTCTACCTTTTCTATCTACACTTTGTACCCGAAGGGCTGTTCCCAGCTGAACAAATTTCAGTCTGGTAGCCATGATACCTTAATGGATTACATGCAATCCTGAGATCACCTTGCACCAGGGTATATTAATAATAGTTGATCACCTACCTTCTCATTAGTGGACCCGCCTATCTCTACTTCTCTTTATTACATACCCTCCTACTCCTTTCTTATCTTGCTCTTCTATCCACAGAGATTCTGGCTGCCCAGCGCACTTTTTGCCGGCTGCCAGGGCCTAAAACCTACTTCCTAGGGCAAGTAAATTAGGTATGGGCTATCTTGGGCCATTGACTCTGCTCATTTTTCTTCAGTTCACAGATAAGGTTGTGATGCTGGCACCATCCTTTATGGTTAAAGCTCCAGGAAACTGTTGCCTGAATGGCAGGCTGGGTTGGCAAAGCCCATCAATGCTGAACTGGGGCCAATTATGTGTAAACAAAGAGTCACAAGAAAAAGCAGTAGCACATAAGTTCTTGCGAACCATACTGAGGAGGCACTGTATATACAAGCCTAACAAGTCTGAAGGAAAGTATAGCAAAATATATGAAGGCTCTCCCCTGCAATACTGCAGTTAGAAAATGGAAGAACAAACTAGGCATGTTGAAAAAGGGCATACTTAGGAATTTAGACATGATAGCTGAAATATTTATAAGTTTTTGCCATCCTCCAGTCTTCTGGCACCTGTCCCGTTCCAAGCGATTCATTGAGATCACAGTAAGGTATGTCCCAACCTTGCCGCTAACCTCACCAAGGATTATCAGAAAGAAGCTGTCTGGACCTGGAGACTTATATGGTTTCAGATTCCTTATCCTAGCCGATACTTCATGGTTGCCTAGAAGTAATTCGTATAGGTTGTTTCCCTCATCAGGATGAACCCCAAACCTTGTTGCAGGACCGTCTACTTCCCCCTCATAAACACAGAGGCAAAGTAGTCATTCAATGCATTGGCGATGCCCTGGTTCAATTTCCACAACACGCCATCCTCGTCTCTCAGGGGACCTATGTGATTGCAAACCCGTTTGTAGCTGTTGACGCACCAGGTTTTAACTATCCTACTATTCTCTTTGTACTCGGTTATGTATTCATTTATATCACTTGCTTTGCACTTGGTGTTGACCAGTTTTCTTTTGTGAATTGCAACTGTGCATGTTGCAGGGAATGTGAATGTTTGGTGATCGCTCTCACTCAAACACTCTCCCACACTCAGTCCTGAGACCATGTCATCCTCAGTGGTCAACACCAAGTTGAGTAGATTCTCACCTCTCGTTGGCTTCTCAACCCACTGTGTCAAATAGTTATTGTGAGCTAATTCAGTGAGTCACTTCCATTCACCATTTTCCGATCTACTTTGGCAGTCATCACCAATTTGAGCAGATTCTCACCTCTCATCGGCTTCTTGACTCGCTGTGTCAAATAGTTATTGTAAGCAAATTTGGCGAGTCACATCTATTCACTGTTTCCCGATCTATCTACTAGCTTATACAGATTTGAATCTGACTCCTCAGACTGAATTTGCATCCTGTACAATACCATCAAGTGATATGAGGACCTACCTAGGTTTATGTCTACCCTAGAACTGCAGGGGCACATCTAACATTGCACTTGACTGCGTTAAGGCAGTTTTGGATGTATAGCATAATTCCGCTGCCTTCTCGATATTGTCGATTTCATAGCCAGAGATCACAAACTCACACTCAATGTCTCGATTGTTTGTATGAAGCCAGGCTTCCAAGATGGCTGCTATATCTACGGTTATCACTGGCTAACATGGTTACAAGTTTGTCCCACTTCTTTAGTATCATCCTGGTGTTGAAAATTAGGAAGGACTCTAGGAAATGAGGGCTATTCCGCACATTCCTTCCCCATAGGGGGCACGGAAATTTGCCTTCCTGGCTGACGGGCCTCAGCGCCCCGTCCGGCCCCAGCCTAGCCTCTTTCCTTTTCCACTAACAACCCTTTAGCCTTCTTTGGCAATTTCTTTCCCAACTATACTACTCCCTCTCTTCAAAGCATTTGCGTTCGGACCTGTGCTACTTTTGGTCAGTGAGAGGTCTAATTCTCGGGAGTCTGTCCTGGCTTGGTCCCTCCCCATCAATACCTGCTAAATATTGGCTGCCCCCAAACCATCCCCTACCCCCATTTTGGGGAGCTGCCAAGAAAAGAAGGGGGTAAAACTTCACAGTCGGCATTCGGTTTGTGGGACTGGGCTGTGGCCAGGGGGGACAGGAAAAGGGTTAAGGCCCACCAGGTGTATGCTGCATGGTCCACCAGGCTTACCCTGAGGTTACCTGGCAGTGAAGTCTATGGCCCCCTCTGTAAGGGGCCCTGTGCCTGGGCCTATATGCTGACTGCCATAGGCCTTTCTCTCGGGTCCACTTATCTATTGGATCTGGCAAGATGGTACTTTTGCGGGTGGTAGATTTCTGTTTATGTTTGAACAAATTCTTTAACAAATCCCTCGTAAAAACCTCTTAAAAACAAAGTGTTTTTATTGGTTAGTTGAGAATGACATCACTATAAGACAGACATTTTGAGTAATTCTCAGGAATGTTCATAGCGTACTCTGGTAAAATTTCAGAACAGATAAACAATAATTTATTTCATGATGATAACCCTTTTGGATCAGAGACACACGCAACAGTAGGCGTGATGAAAGTTGTTTCATCATCGTAGGGAAGAGGTTAACATGCGTAAAGGCGTAATAATAGAACCAGGTGTTTTGGTTTGAAGAATTAAGCGGGTACTCTGTCACTCAAGTACACAGTACATAAAACGATTAACAAAAGCAAGATACCAACAAACACTTACTTCTTCATATCATTTGACCTAGACATCCTACCAAAATATATATATCTAGGATGGCGCTGCTTCACAGTTAAAAAATTCAAACCTAGCCCCAGAAGATGCTACTACTGCCAAACTTTTGGGCCCTCTACTCTACAAACACTTGTCATCGCAGGAATCAGGGCTTTGCCCCCATCTGCGTCAACTGCGCAGATGCTCTACACCCTGAACAAATAAAAAATTATGCAACAAAATGTGTAAACTGTGGAGAGCCCCACCTGGCATCAAGCAAAAAATGTAATGTCTACAAATTCGAAGAAGTAGCATCCATACATGAAAAAGAATGACTAAACTTTAGAGATGCCAGAGAAAAGGCACAGACATCCATAGTAATCAGAGGAAACTCTTATGCCTCTGTAGTTGAAATGAGCAGAGTGACCAGACACCCATACCATGTGGTTAAAGCAAAAACTCAACTGCCCCTTCCTGAGGAGCCTGCACCACAGGTCCTGAATATTGAACTTCCCTACCCCACGCATATGGTTGACCATCAACCATCTCCCCCCCTAAAGCAGTTGCCCACTGTGAGGCACCTGCACCCGATACCTCAATGCTAAACCCCATCCCTAGCAGAGAGGTAAATCTACAATCAAAATCACAGCAAATCCCTAAGCTCATCGACCCCCACCCTGAACAGATGGACACTCAGGATATACCAGAGATCGTCCGCCTACAATCTCAGTCACCTTCTCACACTGTTTTGCCCCCCACTGACAAGCCACTTCACTCTCCCACCAACAGAGCCAGAAAAAAAGATAATCCGTCCTCCTATTATTGATGGGATACCAACACCCCCCATCCCCCAACAGTAGATACCCAAGACACAAACAAGAAAAACAGTGACAAAGAAGAACCTAAACCTCAAAGACCAGTCCACAGCAGACTCCAGTGGCCACAGGCTCCTAATAAATCAATGGGTGCCATGATCTCCGCACAAACCAAATCACTCGCTTCCTGAACCAAACTTAAAGAATAATGAAGCTAATCCAGTGGAATATCCACAGAATCAGACCCAACTGGGAAGAATTAAGGCTTCTTGTAGTGGATGAGAGCCTTGCCTGTGTCTGTCTCCAGGAAATCATGTTGGTAATACACCCACCACAAAAATTACCAAGTTACAGTTGTGTAACCACCCCAATACCAAATGACGGCAACACTAGAGAAAATGAGCTATCAAAGCTAATAGAAAACCACCAACTTGGAATCATGAACCAGGGAGAAGGTACTAGACTTAACATATAAACAGGTACCCTATCAGCATTAGACCTGGACCTCTGCTCACCCCACATTACGGTGGATTTCAAATGGAGAATCTTGGGTGACCTAAAAGGAAGCGACCATTACCCAATCATCCTTTTCTCAGACAAGGAATTACTCACCCCGGGTATACCACGCTGGAGACTGGACCAAGCAAACTGGCTAAAATTCAACAAACTCACAGATATCAAAGTCGATGACATCCCGGAGAAAGGAAGCGCTGCAAATCTTTACATCCATCATATACCAAGCAGGTAAAACATCCATCGCAATCAGCTCAGGACAACCCAGTCAGAGATCTATCCCATGGTGGAGCCCAGAATGTTCTGCTTCACTGAAAGGACAAAGGAAAGCCTACTGAACATACAAACGATAGCCAAATCCGACGACTAAAATGGAATTTAATAAAAAGAGAGCTAAATATAGATACTTAAACAAACCCGCCGGAAATCATGGAGAGCTTATGTCTCCACGCTAAACTCTAAAACACCCATCTACTGCACATGGAGCAGGATCCAAGGGATGTTAGGTAAACCCAGCCGAGACCCTACCCCCGTACTTTGGATAAATGGAAACACTATATTAAACCCCATTGATGTAGCAAACATGCTAGCGACTCACCTTGCCAAAATATCAAGTAGGGCGAACACAACACCCGAGTTCACCCAATACCAGTTGGAGTGGGAGTGCTCACCTCTAAACTTCACATCAAGAGAGTACAAATCTTACAAGGAGGAATTCAGCAAAAAAAGAGTCTGATACAACTCTTGCATCATGTAGAGACATGGCTTCACCTGAGAACCAAATGATGATGTCAACATCAGCATAGTTGCGCTTATCACCACAATGTTTTCCCCTGGCTCCCCTCACATCCCTTTGGGGATCTTTGGGATGGTAGAGTCTCACTTCTTCTAAAGCAGCTGCACCTTGGTCCATTTCCCCCTCTGCTATGCTTCCCAATGCCCTCCCTCCAGAAGTGCTACCACCATTTATATCCTCCCTAGGACCCTCGGCACCAACCCCTTCTAGCTCAGAACAAGTTGGCTTACCCCATAACACAGCACCCTTGATTCTCATGTTTGACCTCACACTCCTCTCCTTGTCTGACTTTTCATTCTAATTATGACCCACCTCTATTGGGACGGCAGTCGCATTTCATGAACTGAAGCGCCTTTGAACATTTTCAGCTTCTTTCCAGAGATGACTGATTTGCTTTCTAACCTTATTTAGTTCTTCATGAAGACAGTTCTCTTTTAATTGGCCAACATGGTTCCTAACTACAGCCATCTCGCAGTGGTGACGTTCCTTTGCTTCCCTTAGTTTCCCCTCCATTTTCCCCAAATTTTGCAGAAGCTGTCTCGACTAATGTTTCTGTAACTGCCTTC
Source organism: Ceratothoa steindachneri (assembly GCA_963969495.1). Lineage (NCBI taxonomy): Eukaryota > Metazoa > Arthropoda > Malacostraca > Isopoda > Cymothoidae > Ceratothoa > Ceratothoa steindachneri. Next base: position 122,715,645 of record OZ018325.1, read on the forward strand.
CTTGAAATCGATGCCCATTGAGTTACCCCTCATTTCCTACAGGTAGCTTTTAACTTTTGGGCACCTAGCATATTTTACTACTAGGGGAGTGAGAAAGATGAAAAAAAGAAAAAGAAAAAGGGGGTTTAAGGAAATAAAATTTAAAAAATGGTGCAGTGAAAAACAGAAAAAGGGGGGGATGATGCAGAAAGAGGGAATGTATATAAAGGAGTCAAAGGAAGTAAGAACAAGAGAATAAAAGAGAGAGAAAAAAGAATAATGGTTAAGGAAAAAGGAATGGAATACAAGACTACAAAAATTGACTTATCTGAATGTGGAATCTGAGGCAGGCAGAAATAAGGGATTAATATCCGGCTTTGTTAGGGTGAACTTCGTAGATAGTCACATATTTAAATAACTTTTCGAACAGCTCACACTTATAATAGCAAATATTTGAATTATAAATGCTATAAAAATATCAATCACTGACTAACAAAAACAAAAGCAACCTCACCACACAAAAAGTTTAATATTCAATAAATTTATAAGCAGGAACTGGCTTCGTTATAGTGAACCTCCTCGGGGTATTGCATTTAAAATGCCTTTGAATATGTACTTGTACTCTTATTAATATAAATCTCTTTAGCTAAATCACAAAAAATAACAAAATAGTACTCAAGATAGAAAAAACACAGACTAATTAAAAGGTATAGCACTTCACTACACTATATTATTTAATTAAAACCAGTAATAATAGCAGGAATTTGTGGAGCACAGTTGCCATGAGCCAGGTTGGTGCTGACATTATCTTCTGCTGGGTCCTGGACATGTCTGGAATTTCTGATCCTATGGAGACTTTGCTCTTAAGATCCCCAGTCATGGGAGGTCATAGTAACTACTTTCCCTGAGTTCTCCTTTTCGTTCTAACCTATGGTAACAAGTAATAGAATAGTGGGACTCAGAACGGGGATCCGCCTCCAAGTGCAGCCTTGCCTTCCCTATCTTCGGGGAGGAATAGGTGGAGGGGCTCCCCTCTTACCATCCATATGCAGCAAAGAGGCTTCTCCTTTGCTATCTTTGGAACCTCTCCTGTGCAGCTCCACCTCTGAAAAAGAGGTGCTGCCCCTGTGCTTTCTCAGAGAACCCTCCAACTGTCCTGGGAGGAGTTTTTTGCCTCACCCCTGTCTCTGAAGGCACCCCGTAAGGGCATGGCAATTTGCCTGCCTGGCTGCCCTGCTGACAGGACTCAACTCCCTGTCTGGCCCCAGCTTAGCCTCTTCTCCTTTCAGACAGCCTGTATTTCTCCCCTACTTCCTCACTTTCCCTACAACTTCTCCCACAACTTTCTCTGGTCAGCCTCTATTTTAACAGAGTAGATGCTGACCTTCTTCTCAGCCAACTATCCCGGATTAGGGCTGAGGAGGGAGGGGACAATGTTCCATAACCCCTGAGCTCCGGTTTGGGATGGTTGGTTTTTAACAACCTGCTTCATCTCCACCCATACCTTCCTCACATCCCTTTTCCTTCTCACTTCACACACTATTAATTTTACACTGTGCCCAAGGTGGAGCCGCCAGGTCACCAGGCGGGAGGGGTGGCCTTAAATGGCGGCACCTGGCTCTGCTAGCCCCATGCACACCCCTTGCAGAGCGAGCTACTGGGAGGGGTGATTAGCAGCTGCATCCAGTAAAGAAATTAGGGTCACCATGCCCAATGATGAGAAAAACAAAAATCTTAACTCGTTCGTGCACTGCTGGAGCTGTCCTCGGGCAGCTCCACAGAAAAAATGCAGTCCCCTGTGCTCTCGCAGGTGACCCTCCAAATCTCTTTAACCAGACAGGAGGCTTACTCCTCTCCTTTGCCAACGGGTGTAGGGGACACCCCCTCACCCCCTTTTCTTGAGGTGCCTTCGGGCGCCTCCCTCTTTCCACCAGCAGTCCCCATTTATTTTCTTAGTAGACGGCCAAGAAAGCCAACATGCATCCCATAGCCGACTGCTCCCCATTGAAGTGGCTTGGTAGGGTAAATCCTCCTTAGGGGGGAGAGGGAAGACAGGCCCTATCAGTTGCTTCCCTCAAAAGACCTGCTGGTTCGAATTTTGAACCTTGCCGGGGTCAAGGCCTGTGCCTCCCAGACTCGACTCATGACACTCTGCCAATGGGACCTGTGATCTCCTGGGGGGGATGGCCAACTGGAGGCCCTCCCTGAGATAGACATCGTCCTTGAGGCAACCCAGCCTCAGATGGTGCCCCTACGACCGCCAGGACCTTCTCCATCTCGGAGAAGGACCTTGCTGAGGCCGGTCCTTCCAGCCTGGGGGCTCCTGCTGGTGGAGGGGAGAAGAGGGTTCATTCCCCACCCTTCTCCTAAAAAGAGAAAAAACAAGAAAAAGACTAAAAAGACTTGGGGCTCCTCTCCAGCCGCCGAGGCTGCAGGGGCGGATGGGTCTGCTGCCACTTTGGTAATTGACCAAGCTGAGATCGGCACATCTGACCCCCCCCCCCCCTCCCGGGAGCAGAGACAGTGACTAAGACCAAAAGTGCTAGTGCTCAGAGCAGAGCCTCAATTTCATCTGGGCCCCTCATTCAGAGATTACCCAGTGTTCTCAAGCCCGCTGGCTTCAAACGCTTCCTGGTTATTTGCTCTACTGATCGCAGCATGTTGGTTAAGGGCAACATAATTCATCAGGAGAGCATTAACTAGTGTGATTGGTAGAGAGCCGAAGGTGACCCATTTCTCAGACAGGAGCCTTTTGGCAAATGCATCAAATCCCTCAGGGCAGCCATGATTAGTGCCCTTCAGACACTTGATGGCATGCGTGTGAGTGTAATGCCACACTACCCTGAACTTTGTGAAAGGAGTAGTTTATGCGAGGGAACTCGTGGATTAATCCATAGAGAACATCACTTTAGAGCTGGCTGACCATGGCACGGTCAAGGTCGAGTGTGTGATGAGAAAACAGGGAGGGGCCTCGAGACCCACCTCTACACTCTTCCTCACGTTGGACTGTGACAAGCTCCCTGAGTCGGTGCGTGCTGGTTGATATCGCTACCGCGTTAAGTCATTCGTGCCACTGCCGCGGAAGTGCTATTACTGCCACTGCTTCACCATATTAATCCCTCCTGTCAACGTGCAAAGTCAGGGTTACCTGAAACCTGTGCAAGTTGCTCCAAGGCCGCACACGATAAGTCTAAATCGTATGTGGCCAAGTGTGTCAATTGTGGAGAGCCGCACCCCGCTTCTTCGAAGCAATGTGGTGTGTATCTCGTTGAGAAGGAAATCCTAGCCATTCAGGCTCAGCATCGTCTCTCATTTCGCGAGGCTAAGGACTTGGCCCTGGCCCGCCTGGCGCTAACTGGGAGGTCCTATGCCTCAATGTTGAAAAAGACACCCTCTGCTCCTGGCCCCACCAGGCCTACGAGTACGGCCATTTCCGCGCCCATTCGGAACCCTTCTGCGGGTTCTGCCCACCCAGGGCTAAAACCAGCCCCCCCCCTCCCCCAACGTGACCGTTTCCCTTAAGGCGAAACGGCCATGCATCTCCACTGAGTCGTTAGACTCACAGGAGGCAACAACCGTGAAGTTGGTCTCCAGGCCATCTTCTGGGGTTCCTAAAGCTGCCTCCCGAAAGGAGGACAACAACAAAGGAGCTTCGACTCCTTCGCCCACACCCACTGGTGAGCTGGGTGACTCGGAGACTGTGGATCCTCAAAAAGAGGGCCCCCCGCCTCCGAAGCCGCCCCGCCCGCCTAAGGTTTCGAGGCCGGGAGGATGTGCAATTTACACCCAGCATGATGTCTCCGTTTTCAGGCAGTAGCTGTGCAGCTGCACCTTGATAAGAGGTATACTGTTATTTCCGCGTACATTCCACCGTCAGCCGACTTCGAACGATTTCCGCCGCATTGTGGCACGGTTGCTGAGGCCCTTTCTCTTGCTCGGAGATCTACTCTATTAATCCCCTGGGTCAAGTCCTTGCCCACCTGACCGACGAGCTTGAGATGGGTGTCCTAAATGTGAATGAGTTTACGCATCACTGCCCGCGAACCGCTTCATTTTCCTGCCCCGATTTATCTTTGTGCTCTCCGGATGCACAGCCTGATTTTGATTGGGGGTTGGTCGATGACCTCCATGGTAGTGATCACTTTACCATTTAAATATCATTTTCTGTGCAGCTGCCGCGTGAGAGCCCACCCCGGTGGTGCTTGGCGCGGGCGCGGTGGTCTGCATTTCACGAAATGACTGAATTCTCTATCTCAGTCGAGGAGTTCTCCGGCAACATCATCGCCTCCGCCCTAACTACTATTCCTAGAAGATTTTGCAGTTTTGCACGCCGACCACTTCCGTGGTGGTCAGCTGAGTGTGAGACGGCCCTCAAGCAGATGCGCTATGCCTACATGCTCTATCAGCGCCGCCTGAACGATTTCACTGTCAGTGAATTTCGTTGGGCTAGGGCTAGGTTCCGATATATTTGGAAGCACACCCGCGGCTCTTCTTGGCAGGCATACGTGTCTCCACTTAACGGGAAGACCCCTCGAGCAGAGGTGTGGAAGAGAGTCAAAAGGATTCGGTGCAAGTTCTCACAGGACCTCCCGGAGAATGGGACCGCAATCTCAGACCCCACGTCCGTGGCCGAATCCTTCGCGACCGCTTTCTCCGAATTTTCTAGCCGGGATGTTGCTCCGCCAGTATTCAATGCACGTCGTGATGTCGCGGAAGGCCGTCGACTGGACTTTACCTCCAGAGGCGGAGAACCCTTCAACGTCAGGTTTACTCTTGAGTGAATTCCGTTCCGCTATTGCTTCGTGCGCGGACACAGCCCATGGTCCGGACGATGTCCCGTACGCCATGCTTCGACACCTGAGTGAGCAAAGCATGGCTTTTCTCTTAGATTTGTTCAACAGGATCTGGGTGGAGAGTCTCCTCCCGTATTCCTGGCGAATTGCTACTGTGCTCGCCTTTCGCAAAAGGGTCTCTTGTACCCGCGCCATGGATATTCTCCGTACCGTGACGTTCAGCGCTTGGGGCGCTGATAGGGCTACTGCCTTACTTTTTTATCAATCCTTTGTTCTTTCGAAGCTCGACTACGGTTCGAGTTTTATGCAGCCGGCTGACCAGCATGTATTGCGGAAGGTGGTCTTGATCCTCCACGCCGACCTTCGCCTGGCGACTGGTGCTTTCCGCACTTCTCCCCATTGAAAGCCTACTAGTCAATGCTGGGGAGATGCCACTCGGTCTACGCCATGCACAGTGCATTATTCGCCTGTACGCGCGAGCCCGGCGCCTCCTTCAGTCACCAACAGCTCTCACTGCATCCGCAACTGATTTCAACAATTCCTATGCTGCTGAGAGACGCCAGTCATACCCTAAGCTCTTTGGGAAACTGCTTCGAGAGTTAGGTATATATAGCCTTCGGGCCGGTGGCGCTCCTGGTTCTGCACATGACGCCCCTGGTTCTACCCATGATGCCACCCTGGAGGGTACCACCTTTGGCTATTTGTCACTACGCCTCTGCTCTCAAAGCTTCTATAGCACCGGGAGTATTGCGTTCGACCTTTTTGGAGCACACTGTGTCACACTGGAACCGTGCCAGTGTATACGGATGGCTCCAAGTACCAAGAGGGGGTCGGCTTCCACTCTGTATCCCCTCTGTTTGAAGTCAGTGGGGCTCTGCCAGGCCTTGCGTCTGTCTTTACGGCCAAGTTGGTGGCAATACACCACTCTGTACAGGAGATTATGCAACATGCCCTGTTCGGGGACCGGATTGTGATCTATAGCGACTCACAAAGCGCCCTGAGTGCTCTCGGGGCATTGGAATCTCCGCATCCCCTGGTTTGCAATATCTGTGATCCCATGGTTTTGGCAAGCCGGGTGGATGTTAAGATTATTGTCTGCTAGGTTCCTGGAAATGTAGGAATTCCAGGGAATGAGCACGCCAAAGAGTCTGCGAGTACTCGACAACTGGGTCAGCATTTCGCTCTTCCTCTTGATACCATAGAGGTGAAATCTTGACCCAAATTTTTGCAAATGTATGATTTTTATTTTTCAACCTAGAGTTCTAAAACTCCTACATTTGGATTCCTCATCTTTTTCTGATTCTAAATATATATACTTTTATATAATTATGACCATTATTAGCTTAGTTTTGGTCGCCAAATGTTAGTGACCTTGCATGTGAACTCAAAATGCCTGAAGTCATATCTCCTGACCGTTAGTCGGATTGACCTTAAAATTTCAGAAATGGGTTTAGGGCCCCAAAACTTCCTATAAACCAAATTTTAGCAAAATCTGAGAGCTGAGGCTGTTAGGCACTCGTTTATCTGACAGAGACTGCCCCATTTATGCGCCTGTACATTTGAGCACATGGTTTCCCTCAGTTCCCTATGCTGCTGAAAGAAGCTAGGGCTAGGAAACTCATTTGAGTGCCTAGTGTAGCTCTCAGGCCAGTGCCCCACCCTGGAGGGGACCACCTTTGCCTATTTGTTGCCATGCCTCTGCTCCCAAAGCTTCCACAGGGCCAGGAGTATTGTGTTTCGCCTTTTTGGAGCACACTTTGTTGTGTCATGCTGGATCCATGCCACTGAATACGCATGGCCCCAAGTCCTAGGAGGGGGGCTTTTTCCACGCTGTATCCTCTCAGTTTGAAGTCAGCAGCCCTCAACCAGGCACTGATTCTGTCTTTATGACCATGCTGTTTGCAACACACTGCTCAGTATTTGAGATTATGCTTTGTTTCCCGTTCAGTGACCAGATTTTGATCTATTGCGACTCACAAAGTGCCTTAGGTCATTGGAATTGCCACATTCCCTCATTTGCTGTATCAATGACACTATGGTTGCCACAAGCCTGGTGGATGCCGAATATATTTTCTGCTTGGTCCTGGATATGTGGGAATTGTAGAGAATGAGCTCACTGATGAGGGTGCCAAAGAGTCCTTGAGGACTGTGCAACCAGATGAGTGTTTGGTTCTTCCTCACATCCACTACATGGCAGCCCCCTGGGCTGTTTGTCAAAAGAGATGGGGAATGGGGCACAGGAACTTAAAGTTGTGTGCTAATGCGCACCAAGTGTTCCCATGGACCTACCCACCAATGCTTCACTGACTTCAGGTTGCTTTCTGTCATATCTAAGTTGGGCACCATTTATTGGAGCACTAATGCCCCTCCAGATTGCTTGGCACATTCTTGTGAATGTTCAACTCTGGGTGATCTTCTCCCAAATTACCTGTCCCCGTATCACAATGAATGGGGTCGCTGTAATAACTCTATTCTTTAGGGCAATATTTTGGGAGAGCAACTGTTCAGTCACTATGATACCGTCAATCAATTCACCCAGTAAGGTTGATAATTTGTTATCAACAATTGCTTTCTTTGTGCGCTCTTTTATACTTTTAAATTTACATCATGGAAATTAAAACTTATTGCATATGCTAAATATAATGAATCAACTATCTACAAAGTAAATACTGGCCAGTGTACAAATGGAATTTAAACTGATAAACTTTCTTAGCCCAAGTATTCTAAGCGCAACAGAGCAATTTTCTCTTCTTTAAATAAATAGCACTCACCAACAGGATAAATGTTACAAATAATGCCAGAACCCGGTTCTCACAATACGATACGCTATACAATAGCTCTTAAACACGGGACTGATCAACCCAATGTGTTACAAGTTAACACCATAATCTGGTACTCATCAACAGGATAAGTTATACAGTAGCTCCTAAACACAGTACGTATCAACGAGATACGTTTACATTGAAGTAGCTATCAGCTGGGAACCTAAATAGTGCGTTTGCTTGTTTAAAGAGCTGCGGTGACCAGGATGATTGGTTGATCACAGTTGATGCACTGGTATGGTTGAAGAGCCCGGCTACGGTTGCTCCTACAGAAATAGGACAGTCAATCAGCTAATTAGCTGATCTCAAATTTACCAATTACATGATACAAGCAAAATGATCAAAATTGGCCAAATTTGGGGCCCTCTACCAAGATCTAATTATTGAGTGATTGGTACTCATCAGTTATGAGACTGGAGCAAACTGACTAGACGTACTACTAGCGAGTGAGAACACTAGTGCGAATTATTAAGGCGTTAGATACACAGAGTCCCAACCTAGAAAATGCATCCAAAAGTCTTCAGATTTTCTTTTCTTTCATTAAACCCTCCAAGGATCCCCAAAACAATATGATACAACAAGGAAAGGTTTGTCACCACAAAACTCACCTTCAGAGAGGAGAGTAGATCTACTTTGGCAGTTCAGTGGTTGTATTATATTTAGTATTAAATAATATATTAATGAGCTTTGCTTAATCTAATTATTTAATATATATATATCTATTAATTTAACAAAAAAATTAAGTATTATCTGAAACACACACATTTGTATTAAGTAAGTATAAAGATTTGGGCAAGGTCTTTTTGAAAACTAACTATTGGAAATTGGGCATGCAGAGGCACACCTCTACATTGCTACTGCTTGTGCCTTGTACTTGGGATGGGTTTGTATACATACTTGTGGACTACCAGACTTTTTAGAGGAGGCTGGCCTCATCCATGTTTTTTACTCACTTTGTTGTAGGTCGCATCTTTGTGCACCAAGGGGCCTTTCCACCAACAGGAACATGTTTCCTTCTCACTTTTTTTTTAGCGTATTTTGTATTTTTTTTCTTGTTTCTTTGCCTTTTTTGTTTTAGGTATCTTTATATGGTTTTTGAATGTTTTTTATTTGTTTTTTTAATCTAGCCTAGTACTATGCTGTAGCCTAAAAAAATATTGTAGGAGACTGTCAAGAGCACAGGATAGGGTCAATCCACTTAAGTGGTCAAAGGTCAGCAGAGCCTACTGGTCCCTGCTCCCTCCAGTCCTGGATTTACACATTTTGCATGGGGTCGGTGTGCCTGCTTTCCTTTCTTCCCTGATGAATATCAGTTCACTGGCCAGGGATGACATGACAAAAAGTACCTCATAGAAATGGCCACATGGAGGACACCCCAAAGATGGACATTGTCTTTGAGGTGACCCAACCCTAGATGGCAGGATCTTCATTAGATCAAAACTGGGCACAGTGCCAAACACTGAATCCGATTCCTGCAATGTGCAAGCTTCTCCTCAGACAGCTTGGGAGTCTGAGGACTGAGAAGGAGAGAGGCACCCCTTTTGATAGCCAAGACTTCCATTTCAGAGAAGGCTCTTGCTGTGGGCAGTACATCTGGCATGGGGGCTCCTGTTATTGGAGAAAAATGGGTTCATTCTCTACCCTCTTCTCCTAAAAAGAAAAGAAGTCAAAGAGCACTAAGGGTTCCTCTTCCTCCTTGGGAGCTCTGGGGCAGGTCCGGTCCACTGCCTTTTCAGCAAGTGAACAAGACAAGATCAGCATGTCAGGCCCCAAGGCACTCTCAGGCAGGGAGGAAGATGGGCCAAAGTTGCAAGTGCGCTGAGCAGAACCTCGATTATGTCAGGGCCCCTCATTGAGAGACTACCTAACATTTTTGAGCCTGCTGACTTCAAATGCTTTTTGGTTATTTGCTCCACTGATGGCAGCATGATCCATCAAGGAGAGCATTAGCTAATTTGATTGGTCGAGAGCTGAAGGTGACCCTTTTTCAGACGGGAGCCTTCGGCCGAATTTGTCAGATCCCCTCAAAGCAGTCGTGATCAGTGCCCTTCGGACACTCAATGGTATGCTGGTGAGTGTGATGCCATGAACTTTGTGAAACTAGTTGACACAAGGAAACTTGTGGACTACACCATAGATGACATGAGCTTAGATCTGTACAACTATGGTGCGGTCAAAGGTGAGCATGTGATGAGAAAACAGGGAATTTTATTGAGACCTACCCTGACACACTTTGTCTCATTTGACTGTGACAGGCTTCCTGAGTTTCTGTCATTTGGTATTGCTACTGCGTGAAGGCATTTGTGCCACTGCTGAGGAAGTGCTACTACTGACACTATTTCATCTATAAATATGAATCGCTCCAGTAGACGCACAAAGTTGGGTTTACCCGAAGTCTGTGTAAGTTGCTCCAAGGTGGTACAGCTAAGTTCCAATCATGTAAGGCCAAATGTATCAATTGCAGAGAGCCGCAAATTGCTTCTTTGAAGCGATGTTGTATGTATCTCCTGGAGATACGCACAGGATCCTCTCTCATGTGATGAGGCTTAAAACTTGGTCCTTGTTTGGGATGTTTTATGACTGAATTTTTAAAAAGGTAACCTGTGCTCCTGACCCATCCAGGCTTACGACCACAGCTGTTTCCGCACCATTTGGAACACTTCTGTGGGTTCTACTCACCCCAGGCGCTTCCCTAGTACAGCTGGTGGCCCAAAGGGTTCACACCCAGCCTTGGCTAAAACCAAGGCTCCCCTCCCCTCTCTGAGTACCAACATTTCCTGTAATGCGAAATGGTTGTTCTCCTTCACTGAGTCGTTAGTAGGATCACAGAAGGCAACACCCCTGAAGGTGTTTGTGAGGCTGTCTTCCAGGGTTCCTTAAGCTGCCCCCTGAAAGGACAGCATCAAAGTACCTTGGCTCATACGGCCCTATCTAAGGCTGTGCTGGGTCGCTCAGTCATGGTGAATCCTCAAAAGGTAAGCCCCCCTACCTCCGAAGCCCACCAGCCCAACAAAGGTCTTGAGACAGATGGAGGAAAAGACTTGCTTATCGAGCCCAACCTCCCTTGCTATGTCATTGAAGGCTACAATGCCTGTATTTCTGCCTCCAGGAAGTGCACAGTGATTCCCGTGAGGGTCTTCTCTTTGAAGAGAGCCTCCAGATCACCTTTGAGCCTATCCTGCAGGGCATATTCCTTTACTGGAATTGTTGTGGACTCTGGGTCAACTGGAAGGAGCTGTATAGGCTCGTCTTCTGTTTCCCATTAGCTATCTTTTTGCAGGACACCATGATAGGAGCATGGCCCCTGCCCACCCTCCCAGGGTATAAGGGTTTTGTGACCACACCACCACAGGAAGGTAGTCTGGCAGGGGGATGCGCTATTTACATGTGAGATGATGTTTCAGTTCTTCTCTTTGCTTTAAATACCTCCTCTCACATAGTAGTACAGTTGCACCTGGATAGGAGGTATGAGGGGCGGTCAATAAGTTTTGCAATTTGGATATAAGGAAACGAGATATGAGGAAAAGTGTTTTATATTTTTCAATATAACTACCCTTGACTTCAATGCACTTGCACCACTTGTCCCTGAGCTTATGAATTCCCGACAACCAGAAATCTCTCGACTGCTGTTCAATCCACTCCTGGACGGCGAGCTGGACATCTTCATCATCCCCAAACTGGCGTCCATGCAGTGCAGCCTTGAGCTGGTGGAATATCACACTTCCATGTGATATTCCAAGTTCTCGCCTGATTTCTTCGACCTTCACCCATCGATTTTCGAGGATCATCCTCTCCCCACTGGCCACATTGTCCTCCTTGGTCATGTTTGATGGGCGTCCTGGACGGGGGTCATCTTCAAGGGACTCAGACCATGGTGGAACTCCCTATTCCAGCGAGCAATGGTTGCATAGGAAGGGGCGGTGTCGGTGTACATTACAACCATGCGTTCATGGATCTCTTTTGCATTCTTGCCTTCCTTGGTCAAAAATTTGATCCATTTTTCTCCATTGTTGAAAAATTTGTGACTGACAATCTGTGATCAGCTACTGCTTCTTAAATAAACGAGGCGGGAGCGTGCGGCTGCAGGTCCTGACTTTTCATAACTTGTCCTAACACCCCCACAAACAGCCATCCCCCTTCCTCTGTTTTGCCCTACCGATTCGCAAAACTTATTGACTATCCCTCATATATTGTTAATTCTGTGTACATTCCACCGTTAGCTGCCTTTGACATGTGGGACTTCCCCTGTATCGTTTCATGGTTGCAGAAGCCCTTTCTACTGATCAAGGACTTGAATGGCAGAGATTTCTTGGGAGACTTGATTATTTCCAGGGGTCGGGTCCTTTCCAATCTGATTGTCAAACTAAAGATAGGTTTTCTAAATGTAGATGATTTTATGCATCACACTCCGAGAACCGCTTCATTATCCTCTCTTGATCTATCCTTGTGCTCTTCAGATGCACAGCTCTATTTTGGGTGGTAGTAATCCCTTTGCCATTGTAATATCATTTATGGACCGCCACTTCCTCACACCCATCCCTCCCTGGTGGTACTTGGCGCTGGCTGGGGTCTGCATTTAAGGAAATGACTGATTTCTCTTACCCAGTCAAGGAGTTTATGTCATATGCTGAGGCCATTGTGTTCTTCAATAAACTCATCCCCATGTGCCTAACTAATATTCCTAGAATGTCTGGCCATTTTGCAAACCAACCACTTCCATCGTGTTCATTTGAATGTGAGACGGCGCTCAAATAAAAGCGATATGCCTACATTCACTATAAGCGCTGTCCAAACAATTTCAATGCTGGCATACATCTAGAATTTACAGTAGGTCAGTATACCTGCCCCCCATCTTGGAGGAGGATGGCCACATGGAGCCCCCCATCCCTCTGAGATGTACATGGTCCCAGAGGTTACCAAACCCCAGACAGCAGGATCTTGAATGGGGTTGAACCTGGGTTCAGGGCCAAACATAGAACTAGAGTCCGCCCCTGTGCAACCTTCTCCTTAGACAGCTCGGTCCCCAAGGTCTCACAAGGAGAGGAGGGATCTCCTTCATTGTCTGGTGCCCCTCTGACAGACAAGACCTTCTCATTTCAAAGAAGGATCTTGCAGAGGCTGGCCCATCTGGCCTAAGGACTCCCTCTGGCGGGGCAAGGAAGTGAATTCATCCTGCACCTTCCTCTCCTAAAAAGAAAAGAAACAGGATAAAGACCAAAATGACTCAGATTTCCTCTCCATCGTTGAGAACCCCGGGGAGGCACGGGTCCGCTGTTGTTTTAGTAAGCGACCACTCCGAGACTGGCACATTTGGCCCCGGTGCTTCCCCAGGTGGGTAGTCCCAGACAAAGACCAAAGTTGCAATTGTGCAGAGCGGAACCTCGATTGCATTGAGGTCCATCATTCAGAGACTACCTTGCATTTTTTAGTGAGCCCGCTGGCTTCAAAAGCTTTCTAGTTATTCGCTCCATTGATGGCATCATGTTGGCCAAGGGTAACGCGATCCATCAGAGGAGAGCACTCGCTAACTTGATTGGTAGAGAGCTGAAGGTGATTGCTTTCATGGATGGGAATGGTCTAGTGAATACGTCGGATCCCACTGAGGCAGCCATAATTAGGGCCCTCCGGACACTTGATGGCAGTCTGCTGAGTGTGACACCCCACTCTACCATGAACTTTGTGAAAGTACTAGTTTATGCAAGGGAAATCGCTACTACATGATGGCATTTGTGCCACTGTAATGGAGGTGCTACTACTGTCACCACTTTAGCCATATGAATTGCTCCTGTAGACATGCAAAGTTGGGGTTACCCCAAATCTGTGTAAGTTGTTCCGAGCTGCACACGATAAGTACAAACGTCTGTGGCAAAGTGTCACATTTGCAGAGAGTCCTATCCTGCTTCTTCAAAACAATGTGATGCATATCTCCTTGAGTAGGAAAACATGGTCATTAAGGCCCAGGATCGTCTGTCATAATGTTATCTCCCTTCTCCTGCTCCTGGCGCCTCCAAGCCTACGAGCATGTTCATATCCGCACCCATTCGGAACCTTTCTTCAGTTTCTACCCTGCCCGAGCACATTCCTGGTACAGCTGGCGACACAAACGGCTCATTGGTAGAGAGCCATTAAAAATCATGCTTCACCCAGCGTGACTCTTTCACTTGAGATGAAATGGCCGCATGTGCCTCCATCGACTCATTAGACTCACAGGAGGCAAGACCCCAGAAGTTGCTCATGAGGCTGTCTTCTGGGGTTCCTAAAGCTGCTCTCCCATTGGAGAGCAGCTTCCAAAGGAGTTTTGGCTCCTACACCGACACCTGCTGCTAGGCTGAGTGACTCAAAGACTGGATCATCCCAAGGTGGGACCCCTGCATCTGAGGCCACCCTGCATGGCTAAGGTTTTGAGGCAGAAGGAGGAAAAGATTCGCATGGTGAGCCCAACCTCCTCCAATAAGTCCTCAAAGGCAACAGCATCTTCAGCGCATTGTCCGGCTAACAGTGCTCGGAGTTCTTCCTCTGGGAAGTGTATGGCCATTCCTGTGAGGGTCTTTTCCTTGGAGAGGGCCCCTGCATTTGCTCCTAGCTAGGCCAACAGGGCATATTCATTCAATGGAATTGTGGTGGACTCAGGGCCAACTGGGAGGAACTGCGGAGGCTCATCCCCTCCTGTTTTCCTTTAAATATCTTTTTGCAGGAGACCATGCTGGGAGTGTGCACCCTGTCCTCCCTCCTAGGGAATAAGTGTTGTGCAACCTTGCCACCACCAGAAGTGGGGGCCGGACAGGAGGATGCACCATTTACACCTGGCATGATGTCTCTGTTCTTCTCTTTGCTTTGAATACTGCCTCTCATTCAGTAGCTGTGCAGCTGCATCTAGATAGGACGTATACTGTTATTTCTGTGTACATTCCACCTTCAGCCGACTTTGATGTGAGGACTTGCATGGTTACAGATGCCCTTTCTCTTTCTCGGAGATTTAAATGGTAGACAGCCCCTCTGGGAGACTAAGCGATTAATCTGAGGTGTCACCTCCCATCTGACCTGATTGATGAGCTGGAGATAGGTGTCCTAAATGTGGAGGATGAGTTTGCACGTCACTGCCCGAGAACCACTCTTGATCTATCTCTGTGCTCTCTGGATGCACAGCCTGATTTTGGGTGGGGGTTAGTTGATGACCTCCACGGTAGTGATCGCTTTTCCATTCAAATATCACTTTTGCGGTAGCTCCTGCCTGTGAGCCCGCCCTGGTGGTGCTCCGTGCAGGCTACTGTTTCCATGGACCTACCCCCCAATGCCTCAGCGAGTTCATATTCGGCACATTCTTGGTGATATTCCCACACATCACCTACCCCAGTACTGGGATGTGTGGGGTTGCTACCACTTGTCCTTTGTACTCAGGACTGATCTTTGTGCACACACACTTGCGGTCTATATGTCTTTTGGGCGGAAGTTGGTGTCGTCCACTTGACTATTGTAGGTTGCATGTTCCTCCACCGGAGGAAGTGGGCCTGCCCCCAATGCCAGAGTGCCCCTCCTTCTTGTTGCTTTTTTGCTTTCCTTTCATTTTTATTTGTTCTTATTTTTTTAGCCTGCTTGTTTTCTTTTTCTTTTTTATTTGTTATTTACAAAATGCAGAGATTTGTCCCACATTCTTTTTCTTCAACATTGATGATATCAGCTCAGTGATGCCAGAAGGGCTACTACTTTATCGTTTCTTTGTTCATTTGAACCTAGTCCATTGATGCAAAGTTTTATGCATATGCAGCTCAATGGGAAATGTGGAAAGGAGACCCGATCCACTATACTGGTCTCTGTTTGGTGAATGGTGCCTTCCACATATCCTCTTTTTATGAGGCTCCTTGTCGATGCTGCTCACTATGTGCTGGACACAGTGCATTATGCATATTCTTTTCAGCAGGGTGTTTTTTTCTTTTTTATTTAAACATTTTTTTTTGCTGTTTGGTACATGCTCAGGTGCCAGATGAATACATCCATGCTTTTGATTCTAGAGCATGTTTTTTTCTTAGTTGTATTTTTTTTAAGGTAGTTTTTTTTGTTGCTTTTTAAGCAAAATAGCCTAATTTTTTTTTACTAAAGTCACTTTTTTTTCAATGCCTTTTGCCCCTACCCACAGTTGGCAGATGGACACAATTGGAAAAGCCTTCCTCCCACTGAAGATTAGCCCCCGAGTGGCTTCCCAATGGTTGTTGTCATTCTGATCTTTTCTCTCTTTGGAGGAAGATCTAGTCAATAATTTGAAATGGATGGATCATTGTGGTGGCAAATTCCAGGGTCCTGCAATTGCACTATCTTCCCTGCAAGTAGAGCCACCTGGGTGTTTGATGGGAGGACATTGATGGTGGTAATGCACATTTTTGGCCAAGGTTCTCCAGGATAAATGTGGGAGGGAAAAGTGGAGGTGGTGGGTTATTCCGTTCAGTTCAGGAACTGGGACTATATGAATTAAAAGGTCACTCAGTACAGTTCAGGAAATGGGACCCAGTCAAGTTTTCCGAGCTTATTGTGAACTGGGAGGCACAATATTTCCACCACTGCTTTTCAAAACTCAGTCTAGTCAGTCCTCAGGGAGCTGAAAAGGAGAAGCTATTTCAGTCAAAGATTGGCTGCCATACTCAAACATCCCTAACATACCTACCATTATACCCACTTATACAGACTAATACTCTCCGATCTTTTATCCAGTTCCCCTTTCTTAGTCACACCAGTTATTCTCATTGCACTAATTTTTAAGGGTTAGTCCACAATTACTATTTTAATACACTATTTAAAAAAAAGTGCTGCAAAATACACCTGCAGGAGGAGACAAATGGATGGGGGGCATGATGGAAGTCGATCAGGTTTTTCCCTCTTTCATGATAGTGGATATTGTAGTTGTTAGCTTAGTTTATTCCTCATTAAATCTTTAAGGAGAGATAGTAGATTAACTTTTTCACACTTTTCCATTTATTATTATGCTGCTAACCCACATTTTCCTCTATTATTCTGTGTGCTTTTTATCAAATATTTCTACTGACTGATTCTTGCAAAATGTGGATATTGAAATGAAGAAATGGGATATTGTTTTATTGATCCATCTAGGATAGTTTTGGGGGGGGAAATAGGATATATATCTGATTTTCATCAGTCATTCAATTTGCTTGTTTCTCACTTTCTTTCAGTGTAATGCCAAGAATATTCGTTTAATTGTCATGAACAATTTATTGCCATCTCAAATTAAGCTACATCAAAAGTATGATCTGAAAGGCTCCACTTACAAACGAAAGGTAAGAAAAATTGAGTCCCATTCGCCCTGTGGGACTTTTATCTTGTTCACTTTTTTCCTATGGGATTTAAAGCAATTGCTTTCAGTACCTTCTCCCATCACCTTGTGTACAAAGGTTTCAAAAGGGATTAAGTAAATTGAGTATCAATGGGAAGTGAGGGATCCCTATCGACTGAGTTAATATTTCTGACTGTACATCAAGGAATATTTGATGGTGAATGAGTGGACTATGGTGAGTTCAAGTCATTACTTGGTGAATGGAGTGTAGTGAAGTTATACTTTTGCGTATAAGGGGACCAAGTATCATTGTGGAACTATTTCAGATTCAGGATAGTTGCGAACTTTCCCTGGTCCTGGCATCACCAAAGGGTGGTGGTACCCTGTGTTGCATGTTGCACTTGGTATCAGGAGGAGCTACACATCTTCCTGAACTGAGTGAAATTAGGGAAGCCCTGATGTCACTGGCTTGATTTGAACTCTTTGATAGGGTCTGGGAAAGTTGTTGGTGTACTTACCCCTTGCACCCTCTCATCGCTACTTTATTTTTATTTATTATTATTAATATTACTATTATCATTATTTATTTATTTATTTTATTATTATGTATTATAATTACAGCTATCCCCTAAGCTTTAGGTTAACTCCCCTCTCTTAAAAATAAAAGAAACTGTAAAGAGGAAAAAGACTAATGGCTCCTCTCCCTCTACGGGCCATGGGGATTGACAGGTCGCTGCTGTTTTGGTAAGCAACCAAGCCAAGATCAGCACCACCTGGCATTTTCAAGCCTGCTGGCTTCAAACTCTTTCTGGTTATTTACTCCACTGATGGCAGCATGTTGGCCAAGAGCAACATTAATCATCAGAGGAGAGCACTAGCTAGCGTGATTGGTAGAGAGCTGAAAGTGACGAGTTTCTTGGAGAGGAGCCTTCTGGTGAATGCGTTGAATGCCTCCAAGGCAGCCATGATTAGTGCCCTTCTGATACTTGATGGCAGGCCAGTGAGCGTGACACCGCACTCTACCATAAACTTGTGAAAGGAGTGGTTTATGTGAGGGAACTTGTGGACTTCTCCATAGATGAAATCACTTTACAGCTGTCCGACCATGGAGTGGTCTAGGGCTAACATGTGATGAGAAAACAGGGAGGGGTCTTGAGACCCACCTCTACACTCTTTGTCACATTCGACTGTGATAAGCTCCCTGAGTTGGTGCAGTCTGGTTGGTATGATTACTGCATGAAGGAATTCGGACCACTGCCGTGGAAGTGCTACCACTGTTAATGCTTTAGCATGCAAATCGCTCCTCTAAATGTGCAAAGTCGGGGTTACACGAAGTCTGTGTAAGTTGCTCCAGGCCGCACATGATAAGTCCAAATCATGTGTGGCTACGTGTATCAATTGCAGAAAGTTGCAACCCACTTCGAAGTAATGTGGTGTGTATCTCTTTGAGAAGAAAATCCTGGCTGTTCCGGCCCAGGATTGTCTCTCATTTTTTGAGGATCAGGACTTGGTCATGGCATGGCCAGTGTTGCTGGGAGGTCTTATGCCTCAATCTTAAAAAAGACACGCTATGCTCCTGGCCCCTCCAGACCTACGAACACGGTTGTTTCTGTGCCCATTTGGAACCCTTATGTGGGCTCTACACACCCTATGTGCTCCCCTGGTAAAGCTGGTGGCACAAAAGGTTCACAACCAGCCATGACCAAAACCAGGGACCCCCCCCCCCCACCTTTCCCCAGCGTGACCGTTCAACATAAGGTGAAATGGCAGTGTGCCTCCACTGAGTCATTACACTCATAGGAGGCAACACCTTTTTAGTCGGTTGTGAGGCCATATTTTGGGATTCCTAAAGCTGCCCAACCTGCCCTAAAAGAGGACAACACTAAATGAGCTTCAGCTCCTACGCCCACGTGGAGTGTTAGGCTGGATTACTTGAAGGCAGGGGATCCTCCAAATGGTTGATCCCTGCCTCTGAAGCTACCCTGCCTGCCTAAGGTTTCGAGACAGAGAGAGAAAAAAAGTCTTATGGCGAGCCCAACCTCCCCTGCTAAGTACTTGAAGGTGACAGTGCCTTCAACGCATTGTCCGGCCAACAACACCCAGAGTTCTGTCTCCGGGAAGCGTACGGCCATTCTTGTGTGGGTCTTTTCATTAAAGAGTGACTCGTATCTCCTCCGAGCTAGGCCTGGAGGGCATATTCCTTCAATGAATTGCCGTAGACTCCGGGCCAACAGAGGCTGAGTTACAGAGGCTCATCTCCTCCTATTTTCCCTTAGCTATCTTTTTGCAGGAGACCATGCTGGGGCATGCCCCCTGCCCACCCTCCCGGGTTGGAGGATGTGCGATTTACACCTGGCATGATGTCTCCGTTCTTCTCTTCACTTTAAATACTTCTTTTCAGGATATAGCTGTGCAGCAGCACCTGGATAGGAGGCATACTGTTATTTTGGGGTACATTCCACTGCCAGCGAACTTTGATGCCTGGGACTTCCGCCCCGTCTTGCCACTGAGCCAAGGCTGTTTCTCTTTCTTGGGGATTGAATGGTAGACTACTTGATCATTCCCAGGGGCCACGTCCTTGCTGACATGATCGACGAGCTGGAGATAGGTTTTATAAATGTGGATGAGTTTACGCATCTCTCTCCGAGGACCACTTAATTTTCCTGTCTTGATTTCTCTTTGTGCTATCCGGATGCACAGCTCAGCCTGATTTTGGGTGGGGGATAGTCAATGATCTCCATGGTAGTGATCACTTTCCAATTTAAATATCATTTTCCCGCTCGAGAGCCGGCACTGGTAGTGCTAGGCGTGGGTGCAGTACTCCACAGTAAATGACTGATTTATCTTTCCCAGTCAAGGAGTTATGTTGGTGGTTGAGGCTGTTGAGTTATTCTCTGGCAACCTCATCGATGTGGGCTGACTACTATTCATAAAATGTCTGGCCTTTTGCATGCTGCCCGCTTCCGTGGTGGTCAACTGAGTGTGAGGCGGCCATCAAACAAAACTGTTATGCCTACATGCGCTATAAGCGCCTACCAAACCATTTCACTGTCAGTGAATTTCATTCAGCTAGAGTTAGGTTACGGTATGTTTCAAAGCACTTACCCCGCTCTTCATGCCCAACATATGTGTCTTGAATTAACAGGAAGACCCCTTTATCTGAAGTGTGCAAGTGAGTCAAAATGATTCAGGGGAAGTTCTCGCAGGACCCCCTTTTCATTCTCCAAGAGAATGGGACCACAATCTCAGACCCCGCATCCTTGTCAAGTCCTTCGCGACTGCTTATTACGCCTTCTCTAGCCGGGATACTCCGCCAGCATTCAATGCATGTCATGTTCTTGCGGAAGGCTGCCAACTGGATTTTACCTCCAGAGGCGGAGAACCCTTCAATGGCAGGTTTAAATTGATAGATGTGTTCCACCCCCAATTCGAGCACCGACACCACCCTTGCTCCGGACGATGTCCTCTATGCCATACTTTCACACTTGGGTGAGTGAGGCATGCCCCTTTGTTAATTTTTTTTAAAACTGGATCTGGGTAGAAGGTATCTGCCCAGACTCTTTTTGCAACCCAGGGAAAGATAACTCAACCCCACCGGTTTCCCCCCAATCTCTCTAACCTCCTCTGTGTGCAAGTTGATGGAGAAATTGGTAAATGCTAGATTAGCCTCCTGGACAGCGGAGGCCATCTGTCTTGTGCACAGTGTGGCTTCTGCAAGTTCCACTCTATGTCGAATGCTCTGCTCTGACTAGAAAATGGCGTCTGCTAGGCCCTCCTTCGTAGTCAGCACTACGCCAGTGTTTATCGATCTGGAGAAAGCCTATGATACCGCATTGCGATACTGTATCATGGAGACTCCACATGATGGGGGCGAGGGGATGCCTCCCAATCTTTATATCTGAATTTTTGCGAGATCGTTGATTCTACATACGGGTGTGGGGGAGCCCTCTCTGGCCCAATGGAGCAGGAAGAGGGTGTCCCTTAGTGTCACACTCTTTGCCCTGAGCATCAACAGCATCACTTTGGTGCTGCCAGATGTTCTTGCTACGCTCTATGTGGATGACCTTTCGATCTCTTTTGGTGCAGCCCAGATGCCAACTCTGGAGCATCAACTCCAACAGGCATTGAACCGCATTTCTCGCTATGCCGAAGTGCACAGGTTTTGGTTTTCCTTGGACAAGATTAAGGTGGTGCACTTCTGCCGCCATCCACGGCTCCACCCTGACCCAGACTTGTTTCTTAATGGGGTACGCCGTGAAGTGGTTGAATCACAATATCCATGATGCCATGCTTCTGGTGAACCAGGCAGATGTTGAGGTTATCTTCTGCTTGATTCCTGGATAAGCAGGAATTGCGAGGAATGAGGGGCATCAAAGAGTGCCTGAGGACTGAGTGAACAGACCATGGTTTCATTCTTCCTCACACCGATTACATGGCAGGAATACCAAGGGATACTTGACCAAGTAGATGGGGAAACTCCTGAGGGGCACTTAAAGTTTCATACCATTGTGCCGTGACTGTTCCCATGGACCTACATCCTCCAATGCTGCGACAGCTTCAGGTTGTTTTTTGTGTCTCTGGATTGGACGCCCTCGCAGGACACACTCCCATTTGATGGAGCGCTCACCTGTGCCTTATTGTGACGACTGCTTTGTTCCCCAGATTGTTTGACACATTCTTGTTGAATGTCCCAGTCTGGATGATCTTCGCGCAAGTTACCTGTCCCGGCACCAGGACGAGCAGGATCACTACTACCTGTCCCTCGTACTCGTGACTGGTTTGTGTACTCAGATATGCAGACTATATCACCCTTTGGAAGTGGCTGGCCTCCTCCACTTTATTTGATTTGTTTTAAGTCATATGTTCCTGTGCCAGCAGGGAGGTGGGCCAACCCCTGACTATGGAGCCTGCTTCCTTTTTTGTTGCCTTTTCCTTTTTTTATCAGTTATTTGTTATTTACATATTGTTATTAGTTTTGTAATATAGCCTAGTAGTAGGCTGTGGTGTGAGTACAGCCACTTTCGCCCTAGTAAGCACCTGTCAGATTGGCTCATAAAATTTAAAAAAACAACCAATCTTTCAATGCTGGCATATGCTTTCCTCTTTGTCTTACTTTTTCTCTTTGGCTATCATTATTGTTTTTGTTTTGTTATACTTTTTCATTGGTTCTAGTGGATTATTCTTATTTTTAACATAATATATATATATATATATATATATATATATATATATATATATATATATATATTAAATAAAATTTCTGAGTAGAATATAATATATATTGATGATAAATTGATTAATTTTTTTTAATAATGATGTTGAGTCCACAGCAGTGGCAGCGTTAGTGATTTCATATTTTTTATTATATTAATGAGAGGACAAAAAAGAACATTAAATAATGATGATGTTAGTTAAACAGTTTCTTTAAAAAAAAATAATACAAAATTGATATCCCTAAATATCTTAAAAAATAGGGTGTGGGATGGATGCAACAGTCACAATTTCCTTATCTTATTAGTGTCTAAATAAATATTTCTTTAATGGATGTTTTCTTTCAGGCAAACAAGTATGAGCGTCAGAAATCTTCTCCCACATTCAAGGACCTTGATTTCCGGGAACATCATCCTGATGGAATCCTCCTTGAGGCAGAGACCTACAAAGCTTTGATTAAGACCATAGAAAGAGACTGTCGGGTATGTATTTTTGTAGTGATATTGAAAAATTTCTGGAAAAACAAAAGACTACATGGGGTACCCTGAATAGCCTGTTACATTTGGTACCTGGAGGAGATGCACATCCTCTCAGCCTGAGTGCAAATTAGGAAAGCCTTCTTACTGGGTTGATATGAACTCTGTGATGCAACCTAGGAAAGTTGTCTCCATTCATCCATTTGCTATAAATACCTCATCTTCTCCTGGGTAGGATGTATTCTGTTATTTCTACGTACATTCCACTGTCAGGGGACTTCCAGTGTCTCATGCCATGGTTGCCAAGCCCCTCTCTAGTGCTTGGAGATTTTAACTGCAGATATCCTCTCTGGGAAGACTACTTGATCAATCCCAGTGGTTAGTGATTTAACAAGTAGAATATAAGAACTTCACAAGCCAAACTTACTTAACTGATGTCTTCTGATCACTATTTTAATTTTTCTCTCATTCTTATGAAAAAATGTAATTGGTATTTTATATATAAGGAAATATGTGTGTGAAAAGTAGAATAATGTTCTAGTGAGAGAATAATAAAGAACAGACAATTACTGCACACTGAGTCTCCTTTTGCGACTTTTCTATCTTTTATTTGCCTCTTCTTTTCTTTTCTTGTTGGGAAAGTCCAGAAACTTTACTTTCACTATCCACTATCAACTAGGATGCGCCAAAACACATAACCACTTATTTCTACCTAAACTACTACTAAAAATTTATACCAAAAGTTTGTGTGGTATCTGTAAAAGATACTAATATAAGTGACATAATAATAAAAAAATAATGAGAATAAAAGATTATCTCCCTCCTCCTATACTCTTCTCATTGTCTTCAGAGACAAAATCCCACATCATCTGCGAAAACAGAAAAAATGAAAGAAAAAAAAAGAGCTCTCTAGATTCTTATCACACTTACTCTCTTCTTCTCTCTCCCTCTTTGTCTCCTCACGCCTATTTCAATTACCCTCTATCCCCTAATGTATTTTATCAATTCAGCTCCTCCTACCCCTCTTTTTGTCAACCCATATGCTATTTGGACCCTTTCCTTCACACAAGTAATTTTTGTGATTTTGTTTTTTCTCAACATCTCCTCTATGGAGGCCAGTTCTATTCTAAGACCTTTTCACCTTCCCATCAGACATTATTGCTCTCTCACTTCTACCAGTATTTTATAACCATATATTTCTTTCCATAATTTATTTAACCATCTTACTGTATCTGCTGCCTCTCCCATACTCAAAGATATTCCGCCTCTAAAGTTGACGGCTACTTTTTCCTCTCTGGACTTCCACAAAATCGGGCATCCTTTTCCTAACTTATCTTTCAACTTAATGATATAGCCTATCTGGGATTTCTCCCCCCACTTCCACATTTCCGAAAGATGTGTCTGCATATACTTCCCAACTTTCCTCTCCTTTCTTCAGTCTTTCTAATTTTACTTTTGCTTCTTTATCCTTTCAAGTCACTCACCTCTTTGATTAATTTCTTCAGTTCTACCTCATCAGTCATTACTCTTCCACTCTTTTCATTTACTCTGAATGCTAAATCCGGCTTTGTATGTTGTGATAACCAATTAATTTTTTCAATGAGGAATCTATATATTGTTTTCTCTTCACTTCATAACAACATAACATAATTTCACAGATAACAAAAGCCACAAGGGCCTATCAAAGGTCATCCGCATCTGTCACAAGCCACCCACAAAATGCATCCATAGGATTGTGTCAGATCATGCATCTACAATATACAGTTAGAATCATTGACAGGAATGTGTCAAAAACAAAAAAGCATCATCATCAAGACTCATCAAAATCAAAATCAATCGTAATATACAATAATAAAAAACTGCATCCACAGGAATGAATCCAGAATACCCCACAAAGTTAACCCTCCCTCCCCATATAATCATCTAATATGCATTTGAATACATTCAAGTTTGGACTGTCTACCATCTCAGATGGCAAACTATTCCAGTAATCTACCACTCTATTGGTGAAAAATATATTTTCTAACATACAACCTGTACCTCTGTTTTTTAATTTTTAAGTGGTAACCCCGAGTCCTATTACTACCTTCCAACTCAATTAACTTGCTAAAATCCAACTTATCCATCCCAGAACAGATTTTAAAAAGCTCAATCATATCTCCCCTCACACATCTCTCAATTTAGAACATATTTAGTACCCTCAGTCTATCTTCATATTCAAGGTGCTTCGGGAAAGGTATTATTTTTGTTGCCCTCCTTTGTACTGACTCTAGCAGGTTGATATCATGTCTAAAATATGGTGGCCATGCTTGTATACAGTACTCTCGAGGATAACCTCTCTACTCTTGTAGCTAACATTCCTGTTTATGTATCGTAGCACCCTATTTGCTCTATTTTTTGCCTCAAAACACTGCTTTGAAAACTTCAGTGACCTATCTACTACTACACCTAAGTCCTTTTCATCCTCAACTGAATTCAGCCAATGCCCATCCATTTCATTGTTAAATTCCTTTATTATCCCTTCCCATGTTAAGAACTTTGCATATTTAAGGTTAAAAGTCATCTGCTACGTCTGAGCCCAAGCTAATAACTTATTTAAGTCACTTTGGACTTTAAAGCGGCCCTCAACTTCTTTGACTACAGCTGCCAATTTAGTGTCATCAGCAAAAATTGACACTTTGCTATTTACAGCCTCCCAAGATCATTTATACAGCAATCCCTTGTTTAGGACGGTTTTAATTAGTGCCCCTCCCCCCTAAATTTGAGACCCTTCATCAATATACGCAGTGCCAATTTTGGTTACCGCGTCTTTTTTTTCTTCCATGCGCCTTTTTTTCCCTCCGGTGAGCATTGGCAACCCACAGCAGAGCCTTCAGCGAGGGAGAGTTGAAGCCGGCAGTCAGGCAGACGCCAGTCACTCGCCACCCTTCATCTAGGAAAGACCTCTGCCATACTTATTGCTCGTTTCCATCAGACTACGTACATAATTTGATTTTATTTTATATATTTTTGTTTAATAAATTACCTTTATAATTATGGACAAAAAAGAAACTTAAACGTAAACACATCACTTTGTAGACTAAACTTGATATAATCAAATGATTTGATAATGGCGAAACCAAAGCACAGATAGGTAGGAGGCTAGGTTTTAGCGAGTCAACAATACGCACTATTTTAAATAAAGCGAGTGAGTATCAAGATAAAGGAAAAATTGCATCTACATCCTCAAGCGTGCAATGCACTAGAAATAGGTGTCTTTGATGATTGAAATGGAGGATTTGCTTTCATTTGGTTGGAAGACTGCAATCAGAAGTGCATTCCTATTGATGGGAACAACATCAAGATTAAAGCTTTGAGCCTTTTCTCTTCATTGAAAAAAGAAAAATATCAAGAGGATGCTCCAACATTTTCTGCTAGTAAAGGCTGGCTCGAAAATTTCAAAGCTCGATCAGGCATAAAAAATATTAAATTATCAGGGGAAGCAGCCAGCGCAGATAAAGATGCAGCAGCCAAATATCCCGATGAACTGAAGAAAATAATTGAAGAAAATGGATATCAACTTCATCAAATCTTCAATGTTGAAGAAACTGGTCTCTTTTGGAAAAATATGCCTACACGAACATTTTTAGCAAAGAAAGAAGTAGCTGCACCAGGGTACAAGGCATCTAAAGATAGAATAACAGTTCTCCTTGGCGGTAATGCCGAAGGAGATTGCAAGCTAAAACCGATGGTAGTTTATCGTATGATGAACCCTAGGGCATTCAAACGGTTTAACAAGCAATCTCTTCCAGTAATTTGGAAATCGAACAAAAGGGTTTGGATGACAAGGCAGTTGTTTGAAGAATGGTTCACTTTGCATTTTTGTCCCACAGTTAAAAAATACTGTAAGGAAAATAACTTAAATTTCAAAGCTCTTTTGATTTTAGATAATGCGCCTGGGCATCCCACTTCACTAAATGATTTAAATAGCAATGTGAAAGTTATTTATCTACCACTGAATACCGCTTCTTTGCTTCAGCCAATGGACCTAGGAACTATTTTAACATTCAAGCATATTATTTGAGACAAACTTTTAATAAAGCCATTGAAGTTACAACTGGAAATAACCCGATTACTCTTGAGGAATTTTGGAAAAGATACGATATTAAACAAGCAGTCGAGAATATTCATAAATCATGGGAAGAAGTTACAGAGAGCTGCATGAGGGCTGTCTGGCAGAATCTTTTGCCAGAGTGTGCAAACGATTTTTGTGGCTTCAATGATCGTGTCAATGAACTTATTGATGAAATTGCTACAGTTGGAATAGAACTTGGCTTTGAAGCAGATTCAGAAAACGTTAGGCAATTGTTGGAATTTCACTCAAAAGACTTGACTGACCAATCTTCTCGCAATTGACCATGAATATTCTTACTAGGAAGAAGATGAAAAGGGAACACAAGAAAAGGAAATGGCTCCTAAAGAAATTTAAAATAAAAAGCTTGAAGAACTATTCAATGCAATTGAAAAAGCAAAAGAAATCGTAAGAGAAATTGGTCTGAATGAAGAGAGAAGTATGAACGTTCGTCGTGGAATTGATAAGCAAGTTGATTGCTACCTCAAGATTATGGAGGAAAGGAAGAAATCTAATACTGTTCAATTGAAGTTGGATATGTTTTTTGGTAAAAAATAAACTTTAAGTCTTACTTTATTTCTTTTATTTATATCCCTCTATTATTTGAAAAATATAAAATTGAGTTTTTAGTGAAAAAAAACTATATGTAATTAAAATATTTTTGAGGATTCATTATAATTATTCCCATTGGTTCTTAAGTTTGCTTTACACTGTAAAACTCAGGGATTTATTAACCGCGCTAATCAAGGGATTGCTGTATAATCTATGAATAATAAAAGGCCTAGAACGGATCCCTGAGGTACGCCATTGATAACGTTCCTCCACTGTGACCTCACCCCATTCAGCACAACTCTGTTTCCTGTCTTTCAGCCATTCAGTTCTCCAATTCAAAACTTTACCACATATCCCATGCATTTTTAATTTGTGAACGAGTCTCCTATGTGAAACCTTATCAAAAGCTTTGCTAAAATCTAAGTAAATTGCATCAACATTCTCTCCCTTATCTAATTGTTTAGTAACATAATCCATAAAATCCAGTAAATTTGTTAAACACCATCTACCTCTTCTAAACCCATACCGAGGATCATTTATTAACCCACCACACTCTAGATGGTCAGAAATCCCCTTCTTAACTAACATCTCAAGAATTTTACAAATGATAGAAGTTAAGCTTACCGGACTAAAGTTATTCGGATCCTCTTTACTTCCCTTTTTAAAAATTGGCACTACATTCGCTAATTTCCAATCATCAGGTATTTCTTCAAACTCTAGTGATCTAGTGTATATCTTCTCAAGAGTTGCTGCAATACTATCTACACCTTCTTTGAGTAACCTAGAATGAATGTTGTCTGGGCCAGATGACTTACTAGTATTTATCTCCAATATAAGCCCTTTAATTACTTCCCTGTTCACATTAACAGTATTCAACACTACTTTCCCTGACCTAGAATTATCATCAATTAGTCTATCTTGATTCTCCTGTGTAAATACAGAAGAAAAATGATCATTAAGAACCTCTATTATTTCCTTATCAGAATCTTTCAAAAGCCCTTCATATCTAATAGGCCCAATTTTATCACTGTTATATTTGTTATTAATTCTATAATAGCTAAAGAATTTTCTTGGATCTTTATTATTATTTTGAGCTAAATTAATTTCTACCACGCTTTTGCTCTTCTTAATAATCTTATTTAGCTCATTTCTGGTCGACCTATAAGGATTTAAATTGTCAAAAGTATTTTCTCTCTGTAATCTATGGTATGCACTTTTCTTCTCAGAAATTTTCCTAGCTATCTCCTGATTCTACCACAACGGCTTCCTACATTTCTTCCCAATAGACTTCATTGGAATACACTTCTCCTGGACTGTTTAGTATAGTCTTAAAAGTGTCCCAAATCTCATAAGTATTCTTCCCCCTGAATTCTATACCCCCCCCCCCTTAATCTGATTTAGCAAGTTTGGTAATTTATTGTAATCTCCCCTATAAAAATTTGGAGTTTTTTGAAGTTGTACCTTTCACTATTACCAAGTTAAAATGAACCATCTGATGATCACTATTTTCCAATGCTTCCCTGACAGTCAATTCCTGAGCCAGGTGATCATCATTTGAAAGAACCAGATCTAATATATTGGCACCCCTTGTTGGCTTATTAACAAATTGAGTCTAAAAATGACCCTCAAAGCATTCTATAAACTTACAAACTTGCTCTTTTTCTTCCTATCATATTTTCCAAGTCCACAGAATTTAAATTAAAGTCACCGAGAATAACTATCTACTTCACATCCTTTCCTTATTTCCCCGATCATTACCCTGTAAGGAGCACTGCAATTTGCCTTCCTGGCTGCCGTGCTAATGGGACTCAGCGCCCTGTCAGCCCCAGCTTAGCCTCTTCTCCTTCTTTCAAACAGCCTGTATCTCTCCCCTACTTCATCACTTCCCCTACAACCTCTCCCACAACTTTCTCTGGTCAGCCTCTATTTTCACAGGGTAGATGTCAACCTTCTTCACAGCCAACTATCCCGGATCGGGGCTGAGGGGGGAGGGGACAATGTTCCTTAACCCCTGAGCTCAGGTTTGAGAGGGTGGGTTTTTAACAACCTGCTTCATCCCCACCTATACCTTCCTCACATCCCTTTTCCTTCTCACTCTCTCAATTTTATGCTGTGCCTAAGGTGGAGCCGCCATGCCAAAGGAAATGGCGGCTCCACCTCGAGGGGTGATGAGCATCTTGATCCTATAGACAAATTAGGGTCCCCATGCCCAATGACTCAAATCTTAAAAAAAAAACCCCTTTCCCTTTCCCCCTCACAATCAACGGAGCCGCCTTCGGGCAGTTCCATAGAAAAAATATGTTCCTTTCCCCCTGTGCTCTTGCAGGACACCCTCCAAATCTCTCTAACCAGAAGGAGGTTTACTCCTCTCCTTCGCCTATGAGTGTAGGAGACCCCCTTACCCACTTATCTGGACCACTTTACAGTGGCAGTTCCCCCTTTACTTTCCAAGGGGACAGTCTGAAAGCCAGCATGCAGCCCATAGCTGACCACTCCACATTGAAGTGGCTTTGTAGGGCAAACCCCCTTAGGGGGAGAGGCAAGCCAGGCTCCATCGGTCGCTTCCCGTAAAAGGCCTGCTGGCTAGAATAGTAAATCTAGCGGGGATCAAGGTTTGTGACTCCCAAGACAAGATTCATGACACTGCTGCCAATAGGACCTGTGATGTCTTGGGGGGGGCCAGGGTGGCCAACTGGAGGCCCCACCCGAGATAGACATGGTCCTTGAGGCAATAGAGCCTCAGACGGTAGGGCCTTCCATGGGAGTGAATCTGGGCTCTGTGCCAAGCACTGAACTCGAGTCCACTCCTATGCAAGGTCCTCCTCAAATGGCTTGGGTTTCCAGGCAGAGCAAGGAGGGGAGGTATCTCCTCTTCCTGGCCGAAAATATATCTCTAATCCCAATTGATCCAACCCGCTTCCTACACTGTCCGGACGTGAGAAATCGAGGGAGAATGAAACGGATTGTATATACAGTCCCTTTACTTAAAAAAAAAAAGTACAATGATAGTTACAGTAATTTATATTTACAAGGGAAGTGTGCACACTTTAAAATGAGGCCAAATTCCCCAATCCAAATAAGATACCAAAAGAGAATTTTATAACAGGCGAATACAACAAATTTACTTAAATATATCTACACAAAACATAAAAAACACAACAACAACCGAACTAAAAGGGGCACGCGCTATCACTTGTGTGCTGGAGGTGGGTGGTAGTAGGCTAACATAAAAGGAGGCAGGATTGTCAGCCAATGTGGGTATGGTGGTCCAGGTGTCTAGCGAGGTATGAAAGCCCTCCGTCTCAGGGCTGGGTGGAGCACTCGTCTAGAGAACCCTTCTTGCCGTCCGTCCAAGCTTCCACTCTCTCTAAATGTATATCCAAACAATCCTCAGCATCAACAATTCTCCAAATATTTAACTCTAAAGACTATTCTCTCAAAATTTAATCTTTTGATAAAAGATTATTTTAAACAAAGTACAATTTTGATAAAAGATTATTTTAAGCAAAGTACAACTTTGATAAAAGATTATTTTTAGGAAAGTACAATCTGAGAAAAAAACGGTTTTAATACATGAAATCAAATACATATATATACAAAGAGAAAATATAAAAAAAAACCTCATTCGCACTCACACACACATTCTTACAGAGGGAGGGAGAGGGTACAGAGAAAAGGGGTGGGAGAATGGCCCCTTTCACACACACTCACGTTCGCTCCACCACACCCCTCCTTCCTTAAGCCATTCGACCAGTCACTCACAAAACCCTTTCAATCACTCTTCACGGTACCACTTGTGCTCAATCGCACCTTTCTGCACCCATTCACACTCTTCTACTGGTCCCTGGCTATGCGTAGCAATTGGTCGAGTTTGTTCGTCAGTCATCCTATCAGTCTCATCGTCACTCATCCTGTCAGTCTCATCGTCACTATTTATCATATCGTCCACCATACTTTTAGCCCTCATTACCAGTTCTCCCATCTCACAACAGAATTCTTTCATACTCTTCCATTCAGAACCTTCACTCATCATACCCCCATTCATCAGCTCCTCATTCACAGCTCTCATCCAACTCGAAGTACATTCTTGCGAAACAGACAGGTCACTCACATCCCCTGTATTCGTAACAGGCATACCAGAAACCTGAAAAATCAGCCACTTCATCATTCACTACATCAAACTCACCCCTACTATTACCATTCATAAAACCCGAAAAATCAGCTACACTAGGTTCATTCTGCCCAAACACACTATCATTCATACTGTTCCCAAAACCAGAAAAATCAGGCACAGGCAGCTCACTCACTCATCTACTTATACCAGCCAAATCACTCACCTGTTTACGCAAAAACTCAATCTCCCTTTCAAGATCTCCCATACCAGAAAGACTGCTCAGACTTACTTTCATTCTTCCTTTCACTCTTCCTTGTACGCTTTCTACTCCTCGAGACCAAGACAAGCTCTTTCCCAGACAGATCCATACTACCACATTCCTTCTCATCATCATGCACTTTACCCTTCTCTTTGCACAATTCATACACCGGATGGCTCACCAGGTAGTCAGGAGGTTCTCTCCATCTCCTTAACTGACTCTGATGAGCCCGCACTCTCTCAGTCATACCATCATTCAAACTCTCCAAAACATACGTCACCCCATTTTTCCAAACTCTCACAACTCTATAAGGTCCATCAAACTTCTCACTCATCTTTGACACATTCAACCTACCCTTCACTTCTTTCACCTTCAATACTTTTGCACCTAATTCAAATGAACAGAACCTTTCATGTGCCTCACACCATACACTCTGCTCACTTTCACTCAAACGAAACCTATCTTTCACTCGCCTTTCAAAATTCATCACAAACTGACATGGGGACATTCCAGTTGCGCTATGCACAGTTGAATTATACGCCCACAACACTCTTCCCAGACATACATCCCAGTCATTCACTGTCGTACTCATCATTCTCAACATCTCACACAAGGTTCTTATAGTACGTTCAGCCAATCCATTTGAAGATGGTACATACGGAGTTGTTCTCACATGCTCCACACCATTCTCTCTCAACATTTGCTCAAACACTTCTACAAATTCAGGCCCATTATCACTCAGACATCTTCTAGGCTTCCATACACACATAGGAAAAAACAACTGCTCCACCACACGCGCAACAGTCACACTCCTTTTATCTCTCACAGGCGCTGCATACACAAACTTACTTTTATGATCAACCATAACAACCATACCAACATTCCCAGCACTCGTACGCGGCAAAGACACACAATCAATCACTACCAATTCAAACGGTTCTTTCGCATCAACTTTCAACATCGGTGGTTTCACTTGCACACCTTGCACCTTTCACACCAACACTCTCCAACGTTCTCAACACATCATTCACCAATCTCATATGCTCCTCAAAAGTCTCAGTCATAATCAAAATATCATCTATAAACGCAATCACATTCTTACTCGCAAACTTACTCAACACAACATTCATTTCCTGCTGGAACGCTCCGGGAGCATTAGCCAACCCAAAGCTGAGGTTCCGGAACTGGTAATGCCTCTTTGAGGAAGAGAAGGCAGTTACCGTCCGGCTCTCCTCAGCAATGGGCATCTGGTAATACCCCCGTACCAGATCCAGCTTCGTAAACCACTCCATCCCATGCATACTATACACACACTCAGATACCACACACATCGGAAACCTTTCTTTCACAGTCCTTTCATTCACCTTTCTATAATCCACACACAGACGCAATCTTCCATCCGGCTTACGTACAGGTACAATTGGACTATTCCATGCACTCTCGTTCTCTTCCATGCACTCTCGTTCTCTTCCATCACTCCCAATTGCTCCAATTCCAAGCACTGCTCCTCAATCTCATCAGAAACTGGACGTGGGAAATGCCTTGGCCGCTGATAGATTGGGGAGTCCTCCTTCAGGACAATCTTGAATTCCGGGAGCTTTGCAACCCCGAAATCCAGATCACCCTGGGCTCCCTTTCGTTCAAATATCATTTGATACACATCCTTCCCTTCATACTCAGTTAAACATCCATCCAATTCCACCATGCTCTGCACATCATTATACGTCCATTCACACGTCTCTTCACCTGCAACATTCACCCTGACATCCCTCCTATCATCCATACCTACCTCATTGACAGTGGAGAGGTGACCCAGTACATCTCCAACTTGGATTCCCCTCACCTGCCCTTTCACACTGGGTTCCGCCTGCACACATACAAAAGGATCATTCATTCTCATCAAGCCATCAAACACACAAGCAACACGCCTTACCTTATAACACGCATCCTTTCCATCCAATATCGCAGTGTTCTCACCCACATTCAAACTAAAATCCTTACTCCAACTCACTCTAACAGACACCCTTTCACCCTTCTCAAGCCTTACATTCTCCATAGCATTCACCTCAATACCAGTAAACACACTCCTCAAAACGCTACCATCTTTCCCTACATACAACTTATACACCCCATTTTTACCAATCTTTCTCTCAATCTGATCACTCGCAGGATGCACAACCATACGATTCATTTTCATAAAATCATACCCCAAAATCACACCATACTCACTACTCACCTTATCAATCACAGAAAATTCGCATTCATTCATCATCATACCATGCATTCGAACAGCTGACCTAATCATTCCAATCACAGGCACTCTCCTATTACCAATACCTACCAAACTACCCTTGCACTCAGACAGGAGGGCTTTCTCGCTAACCTTGTCATACACATCTTTATACACCAAGCTCGCCTTGCATCCAGAATCTATCAAAGCCAAACACTCAATTCCATTCAATTCCACCTTAACACTCAGACACTCATACTTCCTACCAGACAGCACTTTCACACTAGACAGACTTACCAACTCATTACTCACACTCATGCACCCAGAGGATACTTCAGCAGGTACCCTCTTACCATTCAGTTTCCCGCTTCAGACTTTCCATTCACACCTTGCGCTCTCAGTCTAATCCAACACTTTTCACTTGAATGTCCTTCCATTGCACAATAGCTACATACATTCCTCTGGTCACGACACATCCTTGCATAATGACCAGCATTTCCACAATTACCACATGCATACTTCACACTCGCCCCAGCAGTTGCTCCACCATTCAACCTCGGACAATCTTTCTTCAAATGGCCTATTTCTTTGCACTTGAAGCACTCTTTCACACTCGAAGCACTCTTTCACACTTTCCTGGCAATCCTTTATCGTATGCCCTTTCTTACCACACCCAAAACATGCACCAGATTTCCACCTACATTCTGCCAACATATGACCTTTCCTTCCACACCGACGACATTCCACAATCTTTCTCCCTCCATTCGATCTCTCGTTTGCTGGGACATACCTCAGTTTCTCTCTCATATATCCGTTCCCACGCTTGAAATCCATCTGTCCCCTTCCATTCGACCACCCTCCATTTACCCATCCATTCTGCCGGCCCAGGAAGTTTGACATCACTCCAGCTGGT
This sequence comes from Ceratothoa steindachneri, assembly GCA_963969495.1. Lineage (NCBI taxonomy): Eukaryota > Metazoa > Arthropoda > Malacostraca > Isopoda > Cymothoidae > Ceratothoa > Ceratothoa steindachneri. The sequence continues at coordinate 122,750,385 of OZ018325.1, forward strand.
GCAGCCTTCAGGGCATCCCTGTAGCTGACAAACTGCTGGGGTGGATGAAAGCCCCTGGGCTTCTTACCCCCAACATCCAGACTGTACCATCCATCCTCTTCTAGATCGCTTTCATCATCAAATCGTCCATCTTCTAACAGTTCCAACACATCCTCCCACATCAACCGTTCACCTGTCAATCTCACTCTCTCCTTTCTCTTTCTACTCAGCCATTCACTCACCTTTCGCGGGATCGTGTCCAAAAACTTCCTCATGAGTGGTTTACATTCATTTACATCATCATCACCATACCTCGTTCTTGCCATACTCTCAAGCCTATGTGCATACATGTTCACACTTTCACTCTTTTCCCATTCGAGCCTTCTCAAATTCATTCACCCTTTTATACTTCACACTCTCTTTCATTCGTTTCACCTGCCCAATCAATCTCTTCTTCACTACATCGTACTTTGGCTCTCCCACACTCGTTATCACTCGCAAGAACTCCAACACTTTCCCATCCAAACAATCTCCCAGAACACTCACCCAGTGACCCATGTTCTGCGGGTACTTGAGCTTGCAGTACCGCTCAAAATCCCCGAAGAACTCATCCATACTCTTTCCCCCATGCAATCTAAACTTATCAATCCTTGGCATTTCCCTAATCAAAATTCCTTTCCCCGCATTCATTTCACTCTCCGAAGAGCTACTCTCGGTCTCACTCATTCCAATCATATCGTCACTCTCTCCCTCATCTGAGTATAGCGAATCCACACCCTTCCCTCTCGCCTTCCTATCCTTAACCTTAGAACCATGCTTACTTCCTCTCTTACTTTCCACTCTCTTCCATTCACCCCCTTTCCTACCACTCACAGTATCTTCTTTAGACTCAATCATACTGCCATCCATTCCATTTAGCGGAGTCCCTTCAGTAGGAGCAGGGGTCAGGGTTGTAGGTCCTGGGGCTGATCCAGCCCCTGTCATCATGTTATATAGGTCCTGCGTCCATCGGTCCGTCTGATCCTGTCGGTCTCCCATTTCCTTCTTCATCCTATCAGTCTTTTCATTCATCCCTTTTATTTTATTCTCCATTCCCTCCATCATTCCCCGCAACATTTCGCACTCCTCTTCTTTCTTTCTCAACTCCAGTCTCAATCGCACTACTTCTTCATTCAATGTTTCCGCTACAGCCATTGTTCCCAAGTTAGTAAAAAGATAGGAGGGAAAAATCAGTCAAACTACTTGTCACACTAATTGGGTATGGACTGCAATCCAATCCCGTCACACTCCCGGTTTCGAAGTCTCGCGTCCCTATTCGGGCGCCAAATGTAGCGGGCCAAAAATATATCTCTAATCCCAATCGATCCAACCCGCTTCCTATGCTGTCCGGACGTGAGAAATCGAGGGAGAATGAAACGGATTGTATATACAGTCCCTTTACTTAAAAAAAAGGTACAATGATAGTTACAGTAATTTATATTTACAAGGGAAGTGTGCACACTTCAAAATGAGGCCAAATTCCCCAATCCAAATAAGATACCAAAAGAGAATTTTATAACAGGCGAATACAACAAATTTACTTAAATATATCTACACAAAACATAAAAAACACAACAACAACCGAACTAAAAGGGGCACGCGCTATCACTTGTATGCTGGAGGTGGGTGGTAGTAGGCTAACATAAAAGGAGGCAGGATTGTCAGCCAATGCGGGTATGGTGGTCCAGGTGTCTAGCGAGGTATGAAAGCCCTCTGTCTCAGGGCTGGGCTTTGCACTCGTCTAGAGAACCTTCTTGCCGTCTGTCCAAGCTTCCACTCTCTCTAAATGTATATCCAAACAATCCTCAGCATCAACAATTCTCCAAATATTTAACTCTAAAGACTATTCTCTCAAAATATAATCTTTTGATAAAAGATTATTTTAAACAAAGTACAATTTTGATAAAAGATTATTTTAAGCAAAGTACAACTTTGATAAAAGATTATTTTTAGGAAAGTACAATCTGAGAAAAAAAACGGTTTTAATACATGAAATCAAATACATATATATACAAAGAGAAAATATAAAAAAAAAACTCATTCCCACTCACACACACATTCTTACAGAGGGAGGGAGAGGGTACAGAGAAAAGGGGTGGGAGAATGGCCCCTTTTACACACACTCACGTTCGCTCCACCACAGCTTCCCGTAAAAGGCCTGCTGGCTAGAATAGTAAATCTAGCGGGGATCAAGGTTTGTGAATCCCAAGACAAGATTCATGACACTGCTGCCAATAGGACCCTTGATGTCTTGGGGGGGCAGGGTGGCCAACTGGAGGCCCCACCCGAGATAGACATGGTCCTTGAAGCAACAGAGCCTCAGACGGTAGGGCCTTCCATGGGAGTGAATCTGGGCTCGGTGCCAAGCACCGAACTCGAGTCCACTCCTATGCAAGGTCCTCCTCAAATGGCTTGGGTTTTCAAGGCAGAGCAAGGAGGGGAGGAATCTCCTCCTCCGCCCGGTGCCCCTACGACTGCAAGGACCTTCTCCATCTTGGAGAAGGACCTTGCTGAGCCCAGTCCATCCTGCCTGGGGGCTCGTGTTGGCAGAGGGGATAAGAGGGTTAATTTAACCGCCATCTTCTTATAAAAAGAAAAAAATCAACAATAAAAAGATGGGGGGGGGTGCTTTTCTCCATCTGCAGGGACTGATGGGTCTGCTGCCAATTTGGTAAGCGATCAAGCAAAGATTGGCACACCTGGTCCCTTTGCCCCCTAGTGAGTGGGATGCCGCACTCTACCATGAACTTTGTGAAAGTAGTAGTTTATGCCAGGGAACTCGTGGACTACTCCAAGGTCAAGCAGTATAATGAGAAAACAGGGAGGGGCCTCGAGACCCACCCCTACACTCTTCGTCATGTTTGACTGTGACAAGCTTCCTGGGTCAGTGCGTGCCGGTTAGTACCGCTACCTCATGAAGGCATTTGTGCCACTGCCGCGGCGGTGCTATTACTGTCACCGCTTCGGCCATACAAATATCATGTAGACGTGCAAAGTCTGTGTAAATTGTTCCAAGGCTGCTCGCGATAAGTCCAAATCGTGTGTGGCCGTGTGTGCCAATTGCAAAGAGCTGCACCCTGCTTCTTTGAAACAATGTGGTGCATATCTCCTTGAGAAAGAAATCCTGGCCATTCAGGCTCAGGATAGTCTCCAATTCCGTGAGGCTAAGGACTTGGTCCCGGCCCGCCCGACTCTGCCTGGAACATTTTATGCCTTAATGCTAAGAAAGACACTCTGACCCATCCAGACCAGTGAGCACGGTTGTTTCCGTGCCCATTCGGAGCCCTTCTGTGGATTCTACTCAACCTGGGCGCTCCCCTGGTAAAGCCTGCGGCAAAAAGGGTTCACACCCAGCTCTGGCTAAAACCAGTGCTCCACCCTTTCCCCCAGCGTGACTGTTTCCTGTAAGTCGAAATGGCCACATATCTCTACCGAGTCGTTAGATTCACAGCAGTCAACACCCTTGAAGTTGGTCACCAAGACATCTTCCAGGGTTCCTAAAGCTGCTTCCTGAAAGGAGGACAGCAACAAAGGAGCTTTGGCTCTTTCGACCACGACTAGTGGTGTGCTGGCTGGTTCGTAGATGGTGGATCCTTGAAAAGAGAGCCCTCCCCCCCTACCTCTGAAGTCGCAATGCCTGACTAAGATTTTGAGGTGCAGGGAGGAAAAAACATGCATGGCGAGCCCAACCTCCCCCAATAAGTCCTCAAAGGCGACAGCGCATTGTCCAGCCAACAGGCCCAGGGTTCTGCCTCCAGGAAGAGTACAGTCATTCCTGTGAGGGTCTTCTCTTCGAAGAGGGTCCCCGCATCTCCTCCTAGCTAGGTCTGGGGGTATATTCCTTGAATGGAATTGCAGTGGACTCCGGGCCAACTAGGAGGAGCTGCAGAGGCTCGTCTCCTCCCATTCCCCATTAGCTATCTTTTTGCAGACCATGATGGGCGCATGCCCCCTGTCCACCCTCCCGGGGTATAATGGTTTTGCAACCCCATCACCCCTGGATGGGGGCCGGACGGGAGGATGTGCGATTTACACCTGTCATAAAGCCTCCGTTCTTCTCTTAGCTTTAGATACCTCCTTTCAGGTAGTAGCTGTGCAGCTTTACCTGGATAGGAGGTATACTATCATTTCTGCTTACATTCGACCGTCAGCCGACTTTGAGGCAGGGGACTTCCGCCGCGTCGTGGCACGGTTGCCGAGGCCCAATTGCTTGCTCGGACATCTAAACAGTAGACACATCCTCTGGGGAGACTACTCTATCAATCCCCGGGACAAGTCCTTGCCGACCTGATCGACGAGTTTGAGATGGGTGTCCAAAAGTGGATGAGTTTATGCATCACTGCCTGAGACCCGCTTCATTTTCCTGCCTTGTTCTATCTTTGTGCTCTCTGGATGCACAGCCTGATTTTGATTGGGGAGTGGTCGATGACCTACATAGTAGTGATCACTTTCCCATTCAAATATCGTTTTCTGGGCCGCTGCCACCTGAGAGCCCGCCCCGGTGGCGCTGTGGTCTGCATTTCAGGAAATTACTGAATTCTCTATCTCAGTCCAGGAGTTTAGTTCGGTAGATGAGGCCGTTGAATTCTTCTCCCGCAACCTCATCGCCGCCGGCCTGGCTACTATTCCTTGAAGGTCTGGCCGTTTTGCACGTCGACCACTCCCGTGGTGGTCAGCTGAGTGTGAGACAGCCCTCAAGCAGAAGCGTTATGCCTACATGCGCTAGAAGCGCCGCCCGAACGATTTCACTGTCGCTGAATTTCGTCGGGCTAGGGCTAGGTTCCGGTATATTTCGAAGCACGCCTGCCGCTCTTCTTGGCGGATGTACGTGTCTTCACTTAACGGGAAGACCCCTCAAGCAGAGGTGTGGAAGCGGGTCAAAAGGATTCGGGGCAAGTTTTCGCAGGATCCCCCTCCCGTTCTCCAGGAGAATAGGACCGTAATCTCGGACCCCGCGTCCGTGGCGGAATTCTTCGCGACCGCTTTCTCCGTATTCTCTACCTGGGATGCTGCTCCGCCAGCATTCAATGCACGTCGTCATGTCGCGGAAGGCCGCCGGCTGGACTTTACCTCCAGAGGCGGAGAACCCTTCAACGACAGGTTTACTGTGAGTGAGTTGCGTTCTGCTCTTGCTTCGTGCGCGGACACAGCCCATGGTCCGGACGATGTCCTGTACGTTATGCTTCTACACCTGGGTGAGCGAGGCATGGCCTTTCTATTAGATTTGTTCAACAGGATCTGGGTGGAGGGTCTCCTCCCGGATTCCTGGCGAATCGCTACTGTGCTCGCCTTATGCAAATCAGGGAGAGATCACTACTCTAGCCGGTTTCCGCACAATATCTCTAACCTCTTCACGTCGGATGCTCTGCTCTGACTGGAAAATGCTGTCCGTGAGGCCTTCCTTCGTAGACAGCACTACGCCACGGTTTTTTCGATCTGGAGAAGGCCTATGATACCGCATGGCGATACTGTATCATGGAGGCTCTCCACACGATGGGGGCGAGTGGACGCCTCCCAGTCTTTATATATGAATTTTTGCGAGATCGTCGATTCCGCGTACTGGTGGAGGGATCCCTTTCCGGCCCAATGTCGCATGAAGAGGGTGTCCCGCAGGGAAGTGTCCTCAGTGTCGCACTCTTTGCCTTGAGCATCAACGGCATCACCTCGGTGCTGCCGGAAGATGTTCTCGCTACGCTCTACGTGAACGACCTTTCGAGCGGCCCAGATGTCGACTCCAGGCATTGAAACGCGTCTCTCGCTATGCCGAAGCGCACAGGTTTCGGTTTTCTTTGGCCAAGACTAAGGCGTTGCACTCCTGCCGCCATCCACGACTCCACCCTGACAGAGACTTGTTTCTTAATGGAGTACACCTGGAAGTGGTTGAATCGCACCGTTTCCTTGGTCTTGTATTTGACCGATGCCTCACCTGGGAGACTCATATTCGCAGCCTTAGGGTCTCTTGTACTCGCGCCATGGATATTCTCTGTTCCGTGACCTTCAGCGCTTGGGGCGCTGAGAGGGCTACTGCCTTACTTTTTTATCGATCCTTTGTTCGTTCGAAGCTCGACTACGGATGCGAGTTTTATGCATCCGCAGCCGAGCGTGTATTGCGGAAGGTGGACTCCAGCCATCACACCGTCCTTCGCCTGGCGACCGGTGCTTTCCGCACTTCCCCCATTGAGAGCCTACTACATGATGCTCGGGAGATGCCACTCGCTCTACACCGGGCACAGTGCATTATTCGCCTGTACGCGTGAGCCCGGTGCCTCCCTAGGTCCTCTTCATTCCTTTTCACCTTTTCTTATATAGTATACTTTATCGTTTAGTTGTACTTGTTCCAATTTATGTTCTCTTACATTGTACTTCAAGGCTCTCCTTAATCTTCCATCTGGTTCTTGTTGAACTTGAATTTCCTTAGCTCTATGGATGGCAGTCAAATTCTCTCTAATAACTCCCTCCATTTCCATATCCATCTCTTCTAACATAGGTGGTTCACTTTCAGATGTGAGGTTTGGCAGTATTGGATTCTTCCCCAAAACCAACTGATTAGGGGATTAACCTTTCTCATTTCCCAAACTGTTTCTAGCAGCTACTGCCCAATAGAGGCACACTTGGAACTGTAAGCCGTCTTCTTTGAGTTTTCGTAAGCTATCCTTGATTAAACCCACTCTCCTTTCGCAGACCCCATTACTCCCTTCCTAGTCTCTCCAACAACTTCTGAACTTTCTCATTTTGAAATTGCCCTCCATTATCCATTAATACAGTTTTTGGAGCACCAAATATTGCGACCCATTTCTCCATAAAGCAGTCCATAACTTCCGGCTTCTTATTCTTTATATAACCCCCTTGGCAATATTTTGTGGCCAAATCCACCATCATCAAAAATTTTCTCTTCTATTTCTCCCACACCCATAGCCAGTACTTCATTAAATCTCCTTGCCCACTTAAACCCCACTACTGGTCTTTCTGGTGTTTTCTTATATTTACAACATGCCTCACACTCTCCAGTAACTTTCTATATGGCACTCTTCATCTCCTCTATCTCTTTTTTCTTTCCTCTTCCGTGATTAGCTTCTTTGACCAATGCATCAAATTTTCACCTCTCCGGTGTCCAAACTGTAAATGTAGTTTCCTCACCATTTTTCCCTTATCAGCTTTGTTTGTGTTCCTTCATTCAACCATACCTCATCTTCTCTTTCTTTTCACTAACAGTATTCTCAAATGTCCCTTATTATCCACCCTGCCTTTAACTGAAATGTCTCCCAGATCTCCCAAGGTTACTTTTTTGTCTTCCATATCTACTTTTGCCTTCAATCCAGCCATAGCCTCCCTCCCATTTAGCCCAATATTCTCCCTTCTACCACGACTGTTCTCAAATAAATCTTCCTTCCACTAACCCAGCATGGTATCTCAATTCTTTTCTTCCCCAGATATTCACTTTCCCCAAAATAGGTCTTATCTACTCTCCTCTCTGTCTCCTTTATCCTCCTCAAATCTTTAGGATCTAGTCTTGTTATTATTTGGCTTAGTCATAACTTTCCCACAATGGTACTGTTGCAGCCAATGTCTAATATTCCTTTTATTTTCCCCCCAATAATTTTCTTCTTCCATGTCCTCCAAGTAAAATTTTTCCTTTCCCGCTTCCTTTTTGGGTCTTCCTTCTCCTTCTCACTTCTATTCTTATAATTTTTTGGACATTCATTTGCCCAATAGTATTCCGACTTATAAATCACACACTTTATGATCTTATCATACCTCTGAATTAGATTCTTCCTCCTTTCTCCACTTGTCCCTGCTTCTCCTCCAATCCGTCTCCCTTCTTTTGAACTTCTCCTTTCCAGCATTGTTCTTCATTTCCCATATTCTCAAATATTCTTTTCATAATAGCAGCCACTGTTTCATAAGTCATTTTTCCTTTCCACATGCTGCCAAGACCATCTGTTTTTCCTTCTCATCTAAATTAGCCTGTTCTGACAAATGACAACCTTTTATCTTTCCTCCAAACATTTCACTGTCTGTGGTTTTCTTACATTCCTCAGCTGCTAGCTCATACCTCAGCAAGAAATCTTCTATCTTCTCTCCCCTTCTCCTTTCCAATTTAATAAAGCTTCTCACTTTCCCATAAACCTCAAGTAGTCTATCCTTCCTATATACATTATCCAATCTCTCCATCATTTCCTTAACCCTATCCTTCTCTTTTGATTTTTCTCTGTCACTGTCTTTTGTTATCTCTAATGCCTTCCCTTGAAGACTCAGGCACAGTTCCAGACCAAGCAGTGTCTTCTTGTCTCCCTCAGTTAACTCCATCCAATTCTCCACCATGACTCTCCATGTCTCATAATCCTCCTTCTTTAAACTAAAGATGGGACATACCATCTTGACTGCTCCAGGTTTCCCATCAGATTTCATCATGATTTTTTTCTTATTTTGGTGTAAAACTTGATTTAACCAGTAGAATATAAGAACTTCACAAGCCAAACTCACTGAACTGATGTCTTCTGATTGCTATTTGAATTTTTCTTCTCTTGTTCTTATGAAAAAATGTAATTGATATTTTATATATAAGGAAATATGTGTGTGAAAAGTAGAATAACGTTCTAGTGAGAGAATAATAAAGAACAGACAATTACTGCACACTGTGTCTCCTTTTGCCACTTTTCTATCTTTTATTTGCCTCTTCTTCTTTTTTCTTGTTGGGAAAGTCCAGAAACTTTACTTTCACTATCCACTATCAACTAGGATGCGGCAAAACATATAACCACTTATTTCTACCTAAACTACTAATAAAAATTTATATCAAAAGTTTGTGTGGTATCTGAGAAAGAGACCAACATAAGTGACATAATAATCAAAAAATAATGTGAGAATAAAAGATTATCCCCCTCTTCCTATACTCTTCCTTTCCACTTCTCATTTTCTTCAGAGACAAAATCCCACATCATCTGCAAAAACAGAAAAAGAGAAAGAAAAAAGAGCTCTCTAGGTCCTTATTAGTTACTTTCTTGTCTATCTGTTAAAGAGCTGGAAATGGGTGTCCTAAATGTAGATTAGTGTCCACATCACCTCTCTAGAATCTCTTCATTTTCTTGCCTCAATCTGTGCTTGTGCTCTCTGGATGCACAGTCTGATTTTAGGTGGGTGGGTGGGTGGTCGATTACCTTCATGCTTTTGATCACTTCCCCATTTAACTATCATTTAATAGAATGGTTGCAGTGGTTCACATTTCAAGAAATGACTGATTTCACTGTCCCAGTTAAGGAGTTTTGGTCAGTGCATGAGGCTATTGAGTTCTTCTCCGGCAACCTCATTGCTATCGGCTTAACTACTATTCTAAGAAAATCTTGCATTTTGCACACTGTCCACTTCCTTGGTGGTCAGTCGAGTGTGAGACAGCCATCAGACGGAAGCGCAATTCCCACATTCGCTATAAGCACTGCCAAAATGACTTCACTCTTCTGAATTTCATTGAAGTGTAGGCCTATTTCCCTGTATGTTTCGAAGCATGTATGCTGCTCTTACTAGCAGGCATGTTTGTTGTTTGCTTAAAGGGAAGACCCCATTGTACACAGGTATGTAAGGGAGTCAAAAGGATTCAGGACAAGTTCTTGCAGCCCCCTTCCCCTCCCATTCTCCAGGAGTGTAGGACCACAGTCTCAGACCCCGCATCTGTGACAGAGTCCTTTATGACCACTTTCTCCACATTCTCTAACTCAGATGTTGCTCTACCAGCATTCAATGCATGTGCTGATGTCACTGAGCCCACTGACTGTCCTTTACCTCCAGTGGCAGAGAACCCTTCAACGGCATGTTTACATTGTTAGTTGCATTCCACTCTCATTTTGTGCATGGACACCACCTTTGCTCTGGACAGTGTCTCATTTACCATCTAGGTGAGTGAGGTATGGCCTTTCTTTTAGATTTGTTTAACAGGATCAAGACAGAGGGTACCATCTCAGCCTCCTGCCGAATTGCTTCTATGCTCACTTTTCATTAACCAGGTAGAGGTCACTACTCTGGTTGGTTTCTGCCCAATTTCTCTAACCTCCTGTGTGTGCAAGTTGGAGAAATTGCTAAATGTTATATTATCCTTTTTCATGGACAACAGATGCCACCTCAAGGAAAATGCTTATGTCGAACCTTCTAGTACTCAATTTATGTTGCTGATATCCCAACCCCATGCAACCCTAACTACTTAAACTTGTAATTTAGTAATGTCACACAGATCATGTCTCTAAAATGTCTATGTAAACACGTGCCTATGCAAGCTCGAATCACTGCCATAGAAATAAATAATATTAATGAATATGAAGCTAAATGGCAAATCAAAATCAACAGTGACAAATTTAAAATAGTACCTTTAGGGAGAAATAAAGTATGAGATGTAAGGTGAGGGATAAATGATAGCTCTACACTACACTCTACAATATACTCAGTCTGAAAATCACTTCAACCACATACATGATGCATACCAAAGATAGAATCGCTAAAATTTCCCAGGCAGTCAGCACTCTATATAGGTCTAGGAACCTCCAAGAAACTAATAAGAAGAAACTACATGGCCCTGGTCATGGCAATGTCGACCGGTCTGTCCTAACTATACAGTACTTTCAAAACAGCCAAGCAACTACCCAAAAGAGTACAAAATAAGAGACTTTACATTGTCACAGGCACACAATTAAGAGAGGGAAAGGCAAGTGGATACCCACAGATTAGCCAATATAGAACTCCTAAACCTACATATAGAAATGAGAAAGAAAGCTGTATGAAAGGATGGCCCACAGTCAGATAACATAATTGCACTCCTAGAGGAAGAATGCATGTTAGGTTTCCAAGCAGTGCTAACATGCTCCATCAAAAGGAAGAAGATAAGACCATATACTATGTGAGAAGCAGAAACCTCAACTTACCTGAATGCCAAAAAAATAAAGACAAGAATTGACACGAAAGTGACTAACCCTACAAAACCAAAAATAGCTAAAAGAATATGAAAAGGAACAGAGAGAAAGGAAACAATAAAAAAATAACCAATGGTCCCAAAGAAGGAAGAACCAAAATGAAATAAAAAAAGATAACTGTTTGAATACCAATAAAACAATCATTTAAGAAGCACTCTTTAAATTTTAACCAAATGAATATAACAAAATAACAGCTATTAGCTGTATCTCAAGGCATATTCCATCACTTTGCAAATCTATTATTTCTTTACCATTTCACAACTATTTCTTCTCTTTCTTACCAATACTAACCTCACCACCTATATACAAATATGAATACCGTCTACTATAAAAATATAGCTCATTTTCATTTTACCCCCAAAACACTGGTCAGTTTTTACAGTTGGATACCAATTTAATTTTTAGGTTTATAAAAAGCTTCAATTCAGGGGAAGAGGCAAAATGGTAGGGAGGAGGTGAATGATGCTATAGCAGGAGAGGTTTTCCTCTATGGAAAAAACCTGGCTACTTTCTTCCACCAGGCAATCACCAACACTGCACACTCTTAGCTTTTCAAATGTGGGTAAATACTTAAGCAAGTCATTTTGACCATAAGTCCTGAAATTATCTTTTTCTTTTCCCTTGAATTTAAAATGGAATGCCAACAAGGATGTACCACACAGAAAGTTTGTGAGGAGAGGAGGTCATGGGTCAGTAAAAATGCATTGAAGATATATAGCTGTAGATCCTCCTACATTCCTTCGGTTTGGGAGGGCAAACTGTAGGTATTGGAGTCAGGAGGGCACAGGATCCTCCAATTGTCAGCTGCTGCAATTTCACCCATGCTACATATGGCATCACCTTGTGAGTAAAGGGATACATGAAGATAAGAAATCTAAGGGTGGGAGAAGTAGAAGAAGAAAATAGTAGTAAGAATGCAGGCAGATTAAAAACTACCACCACAACCAGAGCCAAGGGGGGAGGGGGGTAAACTAGCCTCTGCCCCTCCTAGGGATGAATGGACAAGGGCTGGTCAGTGACTTAACATGCAAACATCCACTAGCCAAGAAAATTTGTGAGAAGAGACTTGGAAAGAAAGTGGCAATATTATAAAAAGTTTAAATGGAACACACTAGAAAGGATTAAACTTAGGTAGTCTGAATTTAGTTTGAGACTACTGGAGGTATTGGAACCAGGAGGGTGTGCACTCCTCCTGGTAGGATTTATTAGTCACTCAGGGGATAGAATTTTTGAAGAGGAAATGTATATTGCCTTGAACTAGAATTTTGTAGGTTGTTGATGGCTTTGAGGTAAATTTTATATATATTTTATTTTGGTTACAAGTGTTAATCCCATTACAGGTAAATCTTTTTGCATTTATTGAAACTTAACTGCATATTAGAAAGTTACATATCCTCTTAGTCCTTAGTATTTCCAGTATCATTCTCTTTTGGCTACACAAGCTATATTTCCTCCAAATTATTTCACCTACATCTTACTTTTGTTTTAAGCTCCATGCAATTGAATGCTGATTTTTTTTAAAGTGACTCGTTTTTTTATTCGTCACAAGTACAGGACACTATTTTCTGAGCATAATACATTTCAAAATATAATAATCATATATTTTGTGGTACTCTGCTCTTTTTATCTAATGTCCTTTACTGTTATATTGCAGGTCTTAACATCATTCAAAATTATGGATTATTCCTTACTAGTTGGGATACATAATTTGGATCTAGCAGCTCGTGAAAAGGTGGTAAGTATACTGAAATATCTACACCATTGTATAAGGATGGCCACTTTCAAATTTCATTCTCTCACCTTCCCTTCTCTTGAACGTTTCTTATCTTTGGTAGATGCGCAGGTGAGTGAGTACCTTGTGAAGCCTGTTACACTTGGTACCTGGAGGAGCTGTGTGTCCTCCCATCCTTGCAAATTAGGAACTCCTGTCCTTGGGTTGACTTTAACTCTCTGATGGGGCCTAGGAAAGTTGTTGGTATGCTTTCGCCTCACCATCACTCAGCACTGCTTTACCTTTTTATTATTAGTGTTAATAGCATTATTATTTTCATTATTCTTATTTTTATTGTTTATGTATTTTTTAATATTATTTAGTATTATTTTTTAATATTTTTTCCATTTATTGCATACCCTCCTACACCTTTCCATATTTGCTTTTCTACCCACAGGTTCTAGTTGACCAGTGTCCTTTGTCCTATTATGAGCTTGGGATGAGTGGCAATGTACAGTGCTCAACAAAAGTTTAGGCCGGGGTGCGTGTCAGACAAGTTGCAGCATGATAAAAGTGTCATAAAAATATTAATTTTACCCTTAATACTTTGTTGGGAATCCTGTGCATTTCTTGACATCGCTCAGGCGTTGTGGCATGGACATAGCAAGATCATGTAGCTTCTGGGTAGGTATAGCATCCCAACAAGCCCTAATTTCCTTCTCTAGCTTGGGGAGAGTGCTGACATCCTTTCCTTGTAACTGCCTTGGTAGGGCCTTCCATGGGGGGGTATCCGGGTTCGGTGCCAAGCACTGAACCCGAATCCGTCCCTATGCAAGGTCCTCCTCAAACGGCTAGGGTTTCCGAGGCAGTACAAGGAGAGGAGGGATCTCCTCCGACCAGTGCCCCTACCACTACCAGGACCTTCTCCATTTTGGAGGACATGGCTGAGGCCGGTCCATCTGGCTTGGGGACTCCTTCCGGCGGAGGTGAGAAGCGGGTTCATTCCCCGCCCTCCTCTCCAAAAAAGAAAAAGATGAAAAAGACAAAGAATAGGAAGACTCGCGGCTCCTCTCCACCCGAAGGGGCTACGGGGACGGATGGGTCTGCTGCCACTTTGGCAAGTGACCAAGCCAAGATCGGCACATCCGGCCCCTCTGCCCCCCCCCCTTCCTCGGTTGCGGAGCCCCTGACTAAGACCAAAAGTGCACAGGGCGGAGCCCAGATGACATTGGGGCCCCTCATTCAGAGGTTACCTAGCGTTTTCGAGCCCGCTGGCTTCAAACGCTTCCTCATTATTCAATCCACTGATGGCACCATGTTGGCCAAGGGCAACATGATCCATCAGAGGAGAGGATTAACTAGTGCAATTGGTAGAGAGCCGAAGGTGACCCGTTTCTCGGACGGGAACCTTCTGGCGAATGCGGCAAATCCCGCCGAGAAGGAAAAGATAAGTGCTCTTCGGACGCTTCATGGTACCCCGGTGAGTGCGACGCTGCACTCTACCATGAACTTTGTGAAAGGAGTATGTCGTAGAATGACTCCCGACGATACCATATATATACTATTCGTTGAGGGAACTTCCTTAATTATCTTTAAAGTGCGTTACTGTCTGGCGGCCGATATTATGTATCTTCAAAATGCTTAAGAAGTGGAACTGAGCTCAAGGATAATAATATTGCTATCATTAATAAAATAGAGTTTTATTAATAATAACTATAAACAATACACAAAAACGGAAAATATTGACATAAACAGAATGGAAAGGGTCGTGGAGACTCAGGCTAATCCAAGGATTTAAGGGATTAAAAAAAAGGTAAAACAAATATAGAGTTAAAGAGATGGGATGATTCGATAAACAATTTTAAAGCACAGGATAGAATTGACAAAAAGGGATCAATACTCAAAAGGTGACGTTTGGCTTACGTAACTTTTCATTAGGGTGCAGTGGAAGGTACTTGAAGGAATATTCGGTCCGCTGGCGAGTTCCAGCCGAAGGGGGGGGATAAAAGGATCCTGATGAGGCGTCTTGGAAAGGAGAACCGTTACTCGACGAACGGCTTGAAGAACAATGGCTGTTTTAGGTTCTCTTCTGAACAAAGGGGGGGGATGAGAACCGTCTCTTGTCTACGGGCTCAAGAACAATGGCTGTTCTAATGTTGTTCTCCTTGAACAACAGGGGGGGTGAGAACCGTTTCTTGGCGAAGGGCTCCAAACGAACAATGGCTGTTCTAGGTTGTTCTCTTCTGAACAAAGGGGGGGGGATGAGAACCGTTTCTTGGCGAAGGGCTCAAAACGAACAATGGCTGTTCTAATGCTGTTCTCCTTGAACAACAGGGGGGGATGAGAACCGTTTCTTGGCGAAGGGCTCAAAACGAACAATGGCTGTTCTAATGCTGTTCTCCTTGAACAACAGGGGGGGGGGGAGCCTTGGGACTTGGCGTCGGAAAGGCTCGAACCTTTGGCACTCAAGGAATATTGTCCTCCCTCTGGACAAGTGATGGTGAATCTCGAGGTCGAGGTCCCTTGGCGCACAAAGGGAGAGAGGGTCGTGGTGATGTTTCGCGACGAAAATCTGGATCTCCAATCTGATCTTAGTGGTAAAGTTTCCATATAAATAGCCAGGACATCTCCTTGGCGTGGGGGAAAATGGAGTGAAAGCTTGGAGGGAACGCACAGCCGGGCCGGAGAAAAATGCCTTATCTGTTCATAAGCCTAACTCGATCTGGCGAGGTCGGCGTATGGGGGCGAACGGGGGGACGATAACCTCCTTGTTTAAACATTGGCATCCGGTAGCTGAGATAAGATTCCAAGCCTCGAATCGAAGATGCACGTGGGCAGCATCGTGGTTTTTAATAATATGGGATAGGAGTTGAAATTAACTCGTTCTATCACACCCCTCCATTCCAGGGGAAGTTGTCACTTCGAAAAAAAAAAGAGAGAAGGGACAACGATAGAGCTCCGTTGTGGGGAACTCGTTTTCTTGTACCAACCGTACCTTCCTGCACCTAACTAGTATTACCTCAATACATATGATTATTTTGATCTTTAGATTACAGGGGAAAATAACCTTTAATACAACTTAATCAAAGAAAAAAAAAGGGCATGGAACAATGAAATGATATAAACTTAGGACATACGGGACAAAATAATTTATACGTAAATTAATAAGAACAAATATATAGACATACAAAAAATTAGACATTGAGCGTTACAAAATTCAGACATATACATTAATTAATTATATTACAAAAGAATCTTAAATTAAGTCGTACAAGACGGTATATACCTACATGGAGATACTAATCCTATGAATACAATTATTCTACGCTATTCGGTAACGCATTCCTACTGAGTGCGTCAGCGACCTGGTTATCGGAACCTTTTATCTAATTTATTTTAAACTGATACTCTTGCAAGAGTAAACTCCAGCGCATGATGCGGTCGTTTGAGTGTCTCAAATTCCTAATATAGGCTAACGGACGGTGGTTGGTTCCTATTTGAAAATCTTTACATATCAAGTACAGCTTGAATTTGTCTATGACCCAGATAATTGATAGAGCTATCTTTTCTCTAGTGGCATATCTCTTTCCGCGTGGTAATAATTGACGACTAGCATATGCAACTGGATGACTCGTTCTGTCATCCACGTATTGAAGGAGTACACCTCCAATGCCCTCGTTGATCACGTCGGTCTTAACCCCAAAGGATTTTTCCGGGTTGGGCAACTTTAAAATGGGGGCAGAAATGAACTTACTTTTGAGCTGATTAAAATGGGAAACAGCGACATCATTCCAACGTAAACGATCGGAGAAATTCTTTTCCTGAAGGGGGCATAGGGGGGCCGAAATTGCAGCGAAATTCGGAACAAATCGCTGATAGGGAGAAGCTGATCCTAGGATCGATCTTAATGGCTTCTTTGTAATCGGGAGGGGCATGTCGGCGATTGCCTTAATCTTGTTCTCGTGGGGACCTGACTTGCTTTGTCCTATTTTGAAACCCAAATATTTAATGGGTTTGTGAGCAAAATAGCATTTGCGGGGGCCAATGTTGAGGCCATTTTCGCGCAGTCGCTCGAAAAGAGCTAATAGGGCTGGTAAATGGTGATTCCATTTAATTAGTTCTTGTATCTGACTCTTCTGACGTGGTGTCAGCTGCGCGTCACTATCCAGGTCAGAGGGTTCTAAAGACTCGCCTGGTAGGGAAGGAGGAGGGTAATCGGCATCAGGTTGGATGCACACTGTCTGGATTACGTTAAGGGACTCCGCGGGGCAATCTTCTTCAAGCGCCGATGCTTCGTCCAGTTCTACGAAGGTATCTCCATGGGCGCGTTGGGGGTTCTTTTTTTCTTGGGGTCCAGGGACAGTCTCCGTGTCCTTGTCTGGGGCCTTATCACCTAAGGGTGTTAGTGATTCACATTCCTCTCTTGCCGTCCTAAAGTCCTGGTTAGGGGTCTCCGGTAAATCGGACGGTATCGGGGTTCTGATGGGGACGGGCTCCTGGGCTTCTTTCTTATCTCGGCCTTGAGGAAGGGCGGCCTGAAACACAGGGTCGAAACTTACTTGGGGGCTCTGTCCTATAAGTACGGAACAGAATTTTATGGGTGCTACAATGACTTCAGCCCAGCCATTATAATATTGACACTGCAGGTAACATCTAGCGACGGGGAATCGGTTCGCCCGCCCAAGTTGGTCATGTACCACCGCAAATTTTTCGTGGTTAGAGGCCTCTGGGAGGAGTTCGTCGGACACGATGAAGCACGTACATCCTGTGTCCCTGACGAGAGTCAATACTCGACAGCTGTCCACGCTGCCCTCCTCATATTTCAAAGTTCCCGATGAACTTTTACCAAAAACAAAATTTACCTGATGGCCTGACGGAGGGGGAGAAGTTTCTGCTTGGGTCTGCACCACCGGGGGAGCCGGGGTTGCATTAATCTGGTGAACTTGGTGGGCTGGTCCGCTTTTAAGCCTAGAATTTGGGGGGCAATTCCAGCTCATGTGGTTTTCTACACCACAGGTGAAGCATATGGTTGGTCGCTTCGGGAAGAGAGATGGAGGAGAAGTCTTAACGGGAGGTTTGGAGTCCCGTTGTTGGTTTTGGGGAAAGAAGTTTTGGGGTTTTACGGGGCTCGGAAACTTTGTCAGCTTTCCTGGGAAGGAGCGCGAATCCGTCCTTCTTTCTTCTCGTTGGATTTCTTTTTCTCGTTCTTCTCGTTGGATTTCCTTCTCGTTCTTCTCGTTGGATTACTCTTTCCCGTTCCTCTCTTTCTCTTTCTTTTTCTACCTTTTTTCTTTGAACTTCTGCTTTAATCCGAGCTAATTCAATCTGAAGCTCAGCTTGTCTTATCCGTTCCTCTCTTTCTCTTTCTTCTTGTTGTATTTCTCTTTCTTCCTTTTTTCTTTATATTTTTCTCTCTTCCTTTTTTCTTTGTATTTCTCTTTCTTCCTCTTTTCTTTGCTCCTCTAGAATGTACTCAGTTAGTTCTTTTCCGGAAAGTCCACAGGACTCTCCTTGCGCTTTAAAGATTTTGAACGGAGTCATCTTTGCACTTGGGGGCGCACTAGTCAACCAACTAAAATTCCTTGCAACAAGAATTATGCCTCTATAGAATTAGCCTACCTAAATATGGGCACTGAACTATTCGTACTTGGTTTCTCAATCTGAATAACCACTGACTAAAATCACAAAAAAAAAACACAAACAAATTATTATAACCGTTCCTTGAGCTACTCCAGCTTCTTAAGTTTAAAAAAAAAGGGGGGATAGCAATCGTTAAAACAAAAGGGAACTACTATATACTATTATTATAATGAATAACACTATGCTTTACTCGACTGAGACCAGTGTTTGCAAAGATATAGCGTTAAACCTTACACACCTGATACCAAATTAAATAGTATATATATATATGTCGTAGAATGACTCCCGACGATACCATATATATACTATTCGTTGAGGGAACTTCCTTAATTATCTTTAGAGTGCGTTACTGTCTGGCGGCCGATATTATGTATCTTCAAAATGCTTAAGAAGTGGAACTGAGCTCAAGGATAATAATATTGCTATCATTAATAAAATAGAGTTTTATTAATAATAACTATAAACAATACACAAAAACGGAAAATATTGACATAAACAGAATGGAAAGGGTCGTGGAGACTCGGGCTAATCCAAGGATTTAAGGGATTAAAAAAAAGGTAAAACAAATATAGAGTTAAAGAGATGGGATGATTCGATAAACAATTTTAAAGCACAGGATAGAATTGACAAAAAGGGATCAATACTCAAAAGGTGACGTTTGGCTTACGTAACTTTTCATTAGGGTGCAGTGGAAGGTACTTGAAGGAATATTCGGTCCGCTGGCGAGTTCCAGCCGAAGGGGGGGGGATAAAAGGATCCTGACGAAGCGTCTTGGAAAGGAGAACCGTTACTCGACGAACGGCTTGAAGAACAATGGCTGTTTTAGGTTGTTCTCTTCTGAACAAAGGGGGGGGATGAGAACCGTCTCTTGTCTACGGGCTCAAGAACAATGGCTGTTCTAATGTTGTTCTCCTTGAACAACAGGGGGGGGTGAGAACCGTTTCTTGGCGAATGGCTCCAAATGAACAATGGCTGTTCTAGGTTGTTCTCTTCTGAACAAAGGGGGGAGATGAGAACCGTCTCTTGTCTACGGGCTCAAGAACAATGGCTGTTCTAATGTTGTTCTCCTTTGAACAACAGGGGGGGTGAGAACCGTTTCTTGGCGAAGGGCTCAAAACGAACAATGGCTGTTCTAATGCTGTTCTCCTTGAACAACAGGGGGGGGGGATGAGAACCGTTTCTTGGCGAAGGGCTCAAAACGAACAATGGCTGTTCTAATGCTGTTCTTGAACAACAGGGGGGGATGAGAACCGTTTCTTGGCGAAGGGCTCAAAACGAACAATGGCTGTTCTAATGCTGTTCTCCTTGAACAACAGGGGGGGGGAAGCCTTGGGACTTGGCGTCGGAAAGGCTCGAACCTTTGGCACTCAAGGAATATTGTCCTCCTTCTGGACAAGTGATGGTGAATCTCGAGGTCGAGGTCCCTTGGCGCACAAAGGGAGAGAGGGTCGTGGTGATGTTTCGCGACGAAAATCTGGATCTCCAATCTGATCTTAGTGGTAAAGTTTCCATATAAATAGCCAGGACATCTCCTTGGCGTGGGGGAAAATGGAGTGAAAGCTTGGAGGGAACGCACAGCCGGGCCGGAGAAAAATGCCTTATCTGTTCATAAGCCTAACTCGATCTGGCGAGGTCGGCGTATGGGGGCGAACGGGGGGACGATAACCTCCTTGTTTAAACATTGGCATCCGGTAGCTGAGATAAGATTCCAAGCCTCGAATCGAAGATGCACGTGGGCAGCATCGTGGTTTTTAATAATATGGGATAGGAGTTGAAATTAACTCGTTCTATCACACCGTAGTTTATGCGAGGGAACTCGTTGACTACTTCATTGAGGACATCACCTTAGAGCTGGCTGACCATGGGGCGGTGAAGGTCGAACGTGTGATGAGAAAACAGGGAGGGGCCTCGAGACCCACCCCTACACTCTTCGTCACGTTCGACTGTGACAAGCTCCCTGAGTCTGTGCATGCCGGTTGGTACCGGTACCGCTACCGCTACCGCGTGAAGGCATTCGTGCCACTGCCACGGCGGTGCTATTACTGTCACCACTTCGGCCATACGAATCGTTCTTGTAGATGTGCAAAGTCGGGATCACCCGAAGTTTGTGTAAATTGCTCCAAGGCCGCACACGATAAGTCCAAATCGTGTGTGGCCAAGTGTGTCAATTGCGGAGAGCCGCACCCAGCTTCTTTGAAGCAATGTGGTGCATATCTCCTTGAGAAAGAAATCCTGGCCATTCAAGCCCAGGATCGACTCTCATCCTGCGAGGCTAAGGACTTGGTCCTGGCGCACCCGGCTCTGCCTGGGATGTCATATGCCTCAATAGTTAGAAAGGCACCCTCTGCTCCTGGCCCATCCAGGCCAACGAGCACGGTTGTTTCCGCGCCCATTCGGAGCCCTTCTGCGGGCTCTACTCAACCTGGGCACTCCCCTGGTAAAGCTGGTGTCAAAAAGGGTTCATACCCAGCCCCGGCTAAAACCAGGGCTCCCCCCTCTTCCCCCAGCGTGACCGTTTCCCGTAAAGCGAAACGGCCACGCGCCTCCACCGAGTCGTTAGACTAACAGGAGGCAACACCCCTGAAGTTGGTCGCTAGGCCATCTTCTGGGGTTCCTAAAGCTGTCCCCCGAAAGGAGGACAGCAACAAAGAAGCTTGAGTTCCTTCGCCCACGCCTAGTGGTGGAGCGAATGGCTCGGAGACGGTGGTTCCTCGAAAAGAGTGTCCCCCGCCTCCGAAGCCGCAACGCCCGGCTAAGGTTTCGAGGCGGAGGGAGGAAAAGATTCGCATGGCGAGCCCAACCTCCCCCAATAAGTCTCGAAGGCGACAGCTCATTCAGCGCATTGTCCGGCCAACAGCGCCTGGGGGGTTCTGCCTCCGGGAAGCGTACGGCCATTCCCGTGAGGGTCTTCTGTTCGAGGAGGGCCCCCCGCGTCTCCTCCGAGCTATGCCGCGAGGGCATATTCCTTCAATGGAATTGCTGTGGACTCCGGGCCAACTGGGAGGAGCTTCAGAGGCTCGTCTCGTCCCGTCCCGTTCCCCGTTAGCTATCTTTTTGCAGGAGACCATGCTAGGCGCGTGCCCCCTGCCGGCCCTCCCGGGGTATAAGGGTCTTGCGACCCCACCACCACGGGATGGCCGGGCTGGACGATGCGCGGTTTACACCCGGCATGATGTCTCCGTTCTTCCTTTCTCTTTAGATACCTCCTTTCAGGCAGTGGCTTTGCAGCTGCACCTGGATAGGAGGTATACCATCATTTCTGCGTACATTCCACCGTCAGCTGACTTCGACGCGGGGGACTTCCGCCGCGTCGTGGCACGGTTGCCGAGGCCCTTTCTCTTGCTTGGAGATCTGAACGGCAGGTATCCTCTCTGGGGAGATTACTCCATAAATTCCAGGGGACAAGTCTTTGCCGATCTGATCGAAGAGTTTGAGATAGGTGTCCTAAACGTGGATGAGTTTACGCATCACTGTCCGAGAACCGCTTCATTTTCTTGCCTTGACCTATCTTTGTGCTCTTCGGATGCACAGCCTGATTCTGATTGGGGGGTGGTCGATGACCTCCATGGTAGTGATAACTTTCCCATTCAAATATCATTTTCAGGGCAACTGCCGCCTGAGAGCCCACCTCGGTGGTGCTTGGCGCGGGGACGGTGGCCTGTATTTCAGGAAATGACTGAATTCTCT
The DNA here is from genome assembly GCA_963969495.1 of Ceratothoa steindachneri. NCBI lineage: Eukaryota > Metazoa > Arthropoda > Malacostraca > Isopoda > Cymothoidae > Ceratothoa > Ceratothoa steindachneri. Next base: position 122,772,396 of record OZ018325.1, read on the forward strand.
ATCTCAGTCGAGGAGTTTAGGTCTGTAGATGAGGCCGTTGAGTTCTTCTCCGGCAACCTCATCGCCGCGGGCTTGACTACTATTCCTAGAAAGTCTGGCCGTTTTGCACACCGACCACTCCCATGGTGGTCGGCCGAGTGTGAGACGGCCCTCAAACAGAAGCGTTATGCCTACATGCGCTATAAGCGCCGCCCGAACGATTTTACTGTCGCTGAATTTCGTTGAGCTAGGGATAGGTTCCGGTATATTTCGAAGCACACCCGCCGCTGTTCTTGGCGGGTATACGTGTCTTCACTTAACGGGAAGACCCCTTTAGCAGAGGTGTGGAATCGAGTCAAAAGGATTCGGGGCAAGTTCTCGCAGGCCCCCCCTTCCGTTTTCCAGGAGAATGGGACCGCAATCTCGTACCCCGCGTCCGTGGCGGAATCCTTCGCGACCGCTTTTTCCGCATTCTCTAGTCGGGATGCTGCTCCGCCAGCATTCAATGCACGTCGTCATGTCGCGGAAGGCCGCCGACTGGACTTTACCTACAGAGGCGGAGAACCCTTCAATGACAGGTTTACTGTGAGTGAGTTTCGTTCCGCTCTTGCTTCGTGCGCGGACCCCGCCTATGGTCCGGGCGATGTCCCGTACGCCATGCTTCGACACCTGGGTGAGCGAGGCATTGCCTTTCTGTTAGATTAGTTCAACAGGATCTGGGTGGAGGGTCTTCTCCCAGATTCCTGGCGCATTGCTACTGTACTCGCCTTTCGCAAGCCGGGGAGAGATCACTCTACTCTGGCCGGTTTCCGCCTAATCTCTCTAACCTCTTGCGTGTGGAAGTTGATGGAGAAATTGGTAAATGTTAGATTAGCCTTTTTCCTAGACAGTGGAGGCCATCTTTCTTCTGCACAATGTGGCTTCCGCAAGTTCCACTCCACGTCGGATGCTCTGCTTTGACTGGAAAATGCCGTCTGTGAGACTTTCCTTCGTAGACACCACTACGCCACGGTCCTTTTCGATCTGGAGAAGGCATATGATACCGCATGGATTGCGATACGGTATCATGGAGACTCTCCGCACTATGGGGGCGAGGGGACGCCTCCTAGTCTTTATATATGAATTTTTGCGAGATTGTCGATTCCGCGTACGGGTGGTGGGAGCCCTCTCCGCCCCAAAGGAGCCCGAAGAGGGTGTCCCGCAGGAAAGTGTCCTCACTGTCACACTCTTTGCCCTGAGCATCAACGGCATCATCTCGGTGCTGCCGGAAGATGTTCTCGCTATGCTCTACGTGGACGACCTTTCGATCACTTTTGGCGCGGCCCAGATGCCAACTCTTGTATTTATTTAATACATCAATCACTGTGTAATAAATACATTAGTGATTAATACTTTTAGGGAAGATAACTGGCTGCAATCCTGAGCAAGAATTTTTTGGGGGTGAGTGTTAACTTTTTCCTTAGTAAATTTCTGAGAGTATGGCTGTTTGTATAGATGGTGAGAACATGCCGTTTGAAAGTAGTGTGTATGTGGTGTGTGATGCATGTGGAGTTGAAAGGAGAGTGAATGTAACTGAATGCCGTGTGTGTTTTCTGGAAGGGGAGGTTAGGAGGTTGAGTGGGGAATGTAAGAGGTTGAATGATTTAGTGTTTGATGTGAGAAGAGATGCAAGTGTGCGATTGAAGGGTGAGATTAGTGCTAAGAGGGTGGAAGATAGGGCTAGGACTGGGAACAGTTGGCTGTCTGGCTTAGTCAGTTGGCTGTCTGGCTTTGTCTCAGTTGGCTGTCTGGCTTTGTCTCAGTTGGCTGTCTGGCTTTGCCTCAGTTGGCTGTCTGGCTTTGTTCTGGAAGGTTGTCTTACAGGAAGCTCCTGATTCTCATTGTAAGATTGGGATATAATACTGATTTGGGTGTGTAGTTTTTCTTGTATTTATTTAATACATCAATCACTGTGTAATAAATACATTAGTGATTAATACTTTTGGGGAAGATAACTGGCAGCAATCCTGAGCAAGAATTTTTTGGGGGTGAGTGTTAACTTTTTCCTTAGTAAATTTCTGAGATTATGGCTGTTTGTATAGATGGTGAGAGCATGCCGTTTGAAAGTAGTGTGTATGTGGTGTGATGCATGTGGAGTTGTAAGGAGAGTGAATGTAACTGAATGCCGTGTGTGTTTTCTGGAAGGGGAGGTTAGGAGGTTGAGTGGGGAATGTAAGAGGTTGAATGATTTGGTGTTTGAGGTGAGAAGAGATGCAAGTGTGCGATTGAAAGGTGAGATTAGTGCTAAGAGGGTGGAAGATAGGGCTAGGACTGGGAACAATGTGGAAGTTGTGAATGATGATGAATGGTGGGTGAAAATGGATAGGATAGATAAGTTAGGACAGGTTAGGTGTGTGAATGAGAGGGACATAGAACCTGTTAGGTTGACTAACAGATTCAATGTCCTGAGAGAGGAAGAGTGTGAAAGTGATTTGCCTGGTGTGATTGTGGATGAAAGCAGGATGGGTGGTAGTGTGACTGAGAGCAGGAGGGAGGGTAATGTTAGGCCAAGACAGAATAGGAGAATGATTGAGGTGCTAGTGATGGGTGACTCTCAGATTAGGTATTTAGATAGGAAGTTGAGTGATAGCAAGTGGAAGGGAATGAGAGTTTGTCTGCTGGGTGCTGGTGTAAGTGATGTTTGTGAGAGGTATGATAGGCTGGTTTCTGGGTGTGAGAGGGATGCAGTTGCGATTACGCATGTGGGAGTGAATGATGTAAAGAAGGTGGGTACATGTGAGTTACGTGAGCAGTATAAAAGGTTAGTTGAAAGGATGAGTAAAAGCAGGGTAAAAGGTGTTGTTTCTGGTGTGCTTCCGAGATTGGATGTGGGGGTAGAATGGTTGTCGCGTGCAATTGGTTTGAATGAATTTGTGAAAGGACTGTGTGAGGAGTTAGGATTGGTGTTTGTAGATGTCTGGGGAGGGTTTTACGGGAATAGGTGGTTGTATGCGATGGATGGGCTCCATCTTAGTCGGGCAGGTGTTGAGGTTCTATGGGGGGAGCTGGATAGTGTGATTACGTCCTTACGGGTGGGAAACTAGAAGCTGTTAGAGGTAAGGGGATAACAGGAATAGAGGGCAGGTGTAGGAAATGGAAGGGATGCAGAGATAGAGGAATAGCTAGGGGAGAGGGCATACTGATGCGTTATAGGGGGACTAATGCACAAGTGAATGAGCAGATAACTAGGAATAGAAAAGCACGATGCAATGAAGATAGGAATAATAAAAAAAACTTAAAAATATACTACACAAATGGTCGGAGTATAAGGAATAAGATAGATCTCTTAAGAGCGTTAGCGAGTGAAGAGAATTTTGATATAATTGCGATAACAGAGTCATGGCTTGATTTGGCAGGTAATCACTTTAAACCTGAGGTTGAGATTGAGGGCTTTAACATGTTCCATACAGATAGGAATAGGAAGAGAGGAGGAGGGGTTATTATTTATATTAAAGATAATCTCCAGTGTTGTGTAAACAGTACAATTAAATTAGATGATAACACAGAGTCATTATGGCTAAATGTAAAGGAAGGTAAAAACAAGCTTGTCATAGGATTATTATACAGACCACCAAATCTTAGTAAGGAAGCTTCAAATCTTCTGTGGCAGGAGATTGAAAGGGCATGTAGAAGTAAGCATGTGTGTATAATGGGCGATTTTAATTACAGAAATATAGACTGGGAAGCTCTTGTGGGTGATCAGGAGGCTGAGGAATTTTTGAATGTTGTCCAAGATAATTTTCTGAGTCAGATTATTAACGAACCTACTAGAGGTAATAATATACTGGATTTAGTTCTGACAAATAGGGAAGAAGTTATTAAGGATACTGAGATTGGAGGAAATTTGGGTAATAGTGACCATTGTGAAATTAGATTCAAGATGAAATGGAATGGTATTGATAGTAGCATGAATAATGTTAAAATTCCTGACTTTAGAAGAGCAAATTATAATGGGCTAAGGACTTACCTGGAGGCAGTTGTACAGAAACCAGGCAATGAAATCAATTCAGGAATAGATTCAATGATATCAGTTAGTGGAGACAGTAATCACCAGGAGGAAGAGATTACAATTGAAGAGGAGTATGAAAGAATAATTGAGCAATTAATTACAGGTCAGATGATTAACATTCCATATAAGGAGATTAAGACTAAAAATAATGACCCAAAATGGATGACAGATAAAATTAAGCATTATATTGGCATTAAAAAGGGCATTTATAGGAAAATAAAAAATGGAGAGGATCACTTAAGGCAGAGATATAATGAACTAGCAAGAGATGTTAAAAAGTTAGTTAGAGTAGCGAGGAGAAATTATGAAATTAAAGTGGCAAATAGGGCAAAGGAAGATCCTAAAAGTTTTTATCAATTATACAAAACTAAGGTTAGAGATAAAATAGGCCCACTTATAGATTCCAATGGAGAATTAGTGAGTGATAGGGACTCAATGGCTGGAATGCTAAATGACTTTTTTTCTCTCAGTATTTACACAGGAGGATACTCTAAATATACCTGAGGTGTCAATGATCTTTCGGGGTAATGATGAAGAGAAATTAAAGGATATCTTGATCACAAAGGAGATAGTGACAAAGGAAATTGATAAAATCAAAAGTAGTAAAGCACCCGGTCCTGATGAGGTCTTTCCTAGAATTTTGAAAGAATGTAAGGATGTGTTAAGTGAGCCCCTAGCATGCATCTTTAGAAAATCATTGGAGAGTGGCATTGTGCCAGTGGCATGGAAGAAAGCCAATGTGATACCTATATTTAAGAAAGGGGATAAAACAAATATGTCTAATTACAGACCAGTAAGTTTGACTTTAGTGGTAGGTAAAATGATGGAATCTATTATAGCAAGGAATATTAGAGATCACTTGGATAAGCATAAGTTGATAAAAGAATCACAGCATGGCTTTAGTAAGGGTAAATCCTGTCTGACTAATTTGCTGTCTTTTTATAGTAAGGTGTATGAAGCAGCAGATAATGATGAAAACTATGATATTTTATACTTGGACTTTAGTAAGGCTTTTGATCGAGTGCCACACTTACGGCTTCTGAGCAAAGTTAAAGCACACGGGATTGATGGCAGTATATTTAGGTGGATTCAGTCATGGCTTGGTGACAGACAGCAAAGAGTTAGTATAGATGGAGTTAAATCTGAGTGGGGGTGTGTTAGCAGTGGAGTTCCGCAAGGATCTGTTTTGGGTCCCTTGCTATTCTTAATTTATATTAATGATCTTGACATAGGTATAAGTAATGACCTGAGTAAATTTGCTGATGATACTAAGCTAGGTAGGGCCATTAGGGCTGATTCTGATGCTGTTGTAATGCAGGAGGAATTGACCATTCTGTCCAATCGGGCCGAGAAATGGCAAATGAAGTTTAACATAGACAAATGTAGTGTACTTAGTATAGGTAGAAATAATCCATTGAATAGTTATAAATTAAATGGGAGAATTTTAGGGAGGACCGATTGTGAGAGGGACTTGGGTATTTTGGTAAGTTCAGACCTTCGTCCTAGAAAGCAATGCCTAAATGCTAAGAATAAAGCTAATAGGATATTGGGATTCATTAGGAGGAGTGTAAGCAATAAGAGTGCTGAAGTCATTCTAAAACTGTATCTGGCGCTAGTTAGGCCTCATCTAGACTATGCAGTACAATTTTGGTCACCATATTATAGGAAGGATATTGATTTGCTTGAGTCTGTGCAGAGAAGGATGACAAAGATGATTGGTGGGCTAAGGAACTTACCTTATGGTGAAAGGCTCTGAAAACTAAATCTACATACATTGGAAAGGAGAAGAGTCAGAGGGGAATTGATTGAAGTCTTCAAATGGGTAAAAGGATATAATAAAGGGGATCTGGGTAAGGTTCTTATACTTAGTGAACATGACAGACACGTAGCAATGGGTTTAAGCTTGATAAGTATAGGTTTAGGAAGGAGATTGGGAGGAATTGGTTTACAAATCGTGTGGTAGATGAATGCAATAGGCTCACTAGACATGTGATAGAAGCCTCCTCTCTGGGTAGTTTTAAGAGTAGATTAGATAAATGTATGGATGAAGCTGCTAGATGGGACTGACTTTTTTTTTATGTACATATGTATATATTTTTCTAAGGAGTGGAGAGATTATATTTTGCGGTTGCATGAATGGACATAATCCTCTGCATGCATTTTATGTATATTGTAGATTAGATCTGACAAACTCCTTAAAGGGTGACAATGTTGATGACTTTTCTCTGGTTAGAAATCTTTTGTGTGTTGACTGGAACAGGAGCTGCCAAGTGTAGGCCATGAATGGTCTTTTGCAGTCTCCTTTTCTTATGTTCTTATGTTCTAACCGCATCTCTCGCTATGCCGAAGCGCACAGGTTTCGGTTTTCTTTCGACAAGACTAAGGTGGTGCACTTCGGCCGCCATCCACGGCTCCACCCCGAATTGCACCGTTTCCTTGGTCTTGTATTCGACTGACGCCTCACCTGGGAAGCTCATATTCACAGCCTTAGGGTCTCTTGTACCCGCGCCATGGATATTCTCCGTTCCTTGACGTTCAGCGTTTGGGGTGCTGATAGGGCTACTGTCTTACTTTTTTATCGATCCTTTGTTCGTTCGAAGCTCGACTACGGATGCGAGTTTTATGCATCCGCAGCCGAGCGTTTATTGCGGAAGGTGGATTTGATCCACCACACCGGCCTTCGCCTTGCGACCGGTGCCTTCCGCACTTGCCCCATTGAGAGCCTGTTGGTCGATGCTGGTGAGATGCCACTCGCCTGTACGCGCGAGCCCGGCGCCTCCCTCAGTCACCAACAGCTCTCACTGCATCCGCAGCTGATCTCGATATAGCTCTCGAACCGGTGGCGCCCCTGGTTCTGCCCAGGACGCCACCCTGGAGGGTACTACATTTGGCTATTTGTCGCCACGCCTCTGCTCCCAAAGCTTGTACGGCGCCCGGAGTATTGCGTTCGACCTTTTTGCAGCACACCTCGTGTCATGCTGGAACCGTGCCAGTGTATACGGATGTCTCCAAGTCCCAAGAGGGGGTCAGCTTACACGCCGTGTCCCCTCTGTTTGAAGTCAGCGGGGCTCTGCCAGGCGCTGCGTCTGTCTTCACGTCCGAACTGGTTGCAATACACCACTCGGTACGGGAGATTACGCGACGTGCCCGGTTCGGAGACCGGATTGTGATCTATAGAGACTCACAAAGCGCCCTGAGCGCTCTCGGGGCATTGGAATCTCCGCAATCCCCGGTTCGCAATATCCCTGACGCCACGGTTTTGGCGAGCCGGGCGGATGTCGAGATTATCTTCTGCTGGGTTCCTGGACATGTAGGAATTGCAGGGAATGAGGGCGCCAAAGAGTCCGCGAGGACTCTGCGACCGGACCAGCGTTTCGCTCTTCCTCACACAGACTACATGGCAGGAATACGGGCAGCTCTTCGGACTGCTTGGCAAAGAAGATGGGAGACGGTCGAAGGGAACTTAAAGTTGCGTGCCATTGCGCCGCGACTGTTCCCATGGACCTATCCCCCAATGCCGCGGCGGCTTCAGGTCGCTTTCTGTCGTCTCCGAATCGGGCACATTCGTGTGACGCACGCTATCTGATGGAACGCTCGCCATCGCCCTATTGCGACGTCTGCGTCGTCCCCCAGACTGTTCGGCACATTCTTGTCGAATGTCCCAGTCTGGGTGATCTTCGCGCACGATACCTGTCCCGGTACCGGGATGGGCGGGCTTGCTACCGCCTGTCCCTTTTACTCTGGACGGATTCGTGCACATTGACTTGTGGACTAGACTTTTTAGGGGAGGCCGGGCTTCTCCCTTTTATTTAAGAAGGTTATATTTTTTTGTTTGTTATTGTTTTCTTTGTAGGTTGCACACTCCTGCACCGGGGTGAGGGGGACCTCCTCCTACTGCCGGAGATTGCTTCCTAATTGTTAAGTTTTTCACATTTATATCATTATGTTTTCATATTTTTATTTTAAAATAGCCTAGTTCTAGGCTGTCGTGTTTCCGGCGACTTATGCCCAAGTGGGCAGTTGCCAGATTGGCTCTAAAAAAAAAAATAAAATAAATAAAAATGTGACTGCCTCGCTTTCCCCATAATAAGGCCACAAACACTCCCAAACTACAAAAACCCAGTCACAAAATGGCGTTGGTCAGGACAACACAACAGCACAGTCCTCTCACTACCGCGGACAAGCCGACACTGAGCACATGCTGACAGGCTGAGTGGGGAAACTGAAGGATGTAGTGATGTCATGCAGCTGCCCCAAAAGTCTGACTAAATTAAATCACCCTCATCTATACCATTCTTTTTTAAACATATGTTTAGTCCATCCCGCTTACCCGGCCTAAACTTTTGTTGAGCACTGTATACTGTGAGGTCCCTACCTACTCTGAGAGTTGAAAGGCTTCTGCTGGCTAGGGCAAATATTAGGTACAGTGTATGCTGGGCCATTGACTGCTTACTTTCCTCCAGTATACATATCAGGTGGCTACACCTGCATCATCCTTTATGGTTAAAGTTCCAGTACAATGTTGCCTGAATGGTGAGCCGGTTGGGAAAGCATCAATGCTGGACTGGAACTGATTGTCTAAATGATCACATTTTGGAATTTCTGATCCTATGGAGACTTTTCTCCACCTTCCAAGTCATTGGGAGGTCATAGAATCTACTTTTCATGACCTCTCCTTTCCATTCTCAACTATGGTGACAAGCAAAAAGCGTAGTGGGACTGCGCATAGGGATCCGCCTCCAAACCTGGCCTTCCCCTCACTAGGTGTTGGGGATTATGAGTTAACATAAAACACCCAGTGGAGGGGCTTGCCTCTAACAATCTTTATGTTGCAAAGGGGCTTCTTCTTTGCCATCTTTGGAGCCGCTATTGGGCAGCTCCACCTCTGAAAAGGAGCCCTCCCTTCCCCTGTGCTTTCTCAGGAGCCCTCCCTTCCCCTGTGCTTTCTCAGGAGCCCTCCCTTCCCCTGTGCTTTCTCAGGAGCCCATATAACACTTTTATAACATAGAGGAGGCTTACTTCTCTCCTAAGCCTGTGTTAGGTGAATTTCCCCTCTCTGAAGATGCACTTAGGAGACTCAATCTCCCTATCAGCAGCAGTCCTTCCTTAACTATCACAGGGGACTGTCAAGAGAGTGACAGACAGCCCCAAATGACTGCTCCCAGCTAGAACTGCTTGATAAGGCCACCTCCCTTAGGGGGCAATGGATAGAGGGCCTGCCAGTCTATGCCCCCTACTTTCCTGCAATTACAGTTTGTAGGGAGCTGCCTTGCCTGCGACGGTGGTTTGTTCACCAGCCAGAGATGACAACAAAAACTCTCTTCAATGGGCTCCATGATGCCTTGGGAGGGATGGCACATGGAGGCCCCATCTGAGATGGACATGGTCCCGAAGATGACCCAGACCAGTTCTCCTTTTGACAGCCAAGACCTTCTCTATCTCAAAGAAGGATCTTGCTGAGGCTGGTCTGTCTAGCCTTTGGGCTCCTTCCAGCCGTGGAGAGTGGTGAGTTGATTCCCCACCTTCCTCTCCCCAAAAGAAAAAGGACAGGAAGAAGAGGACTAAGGGTTCCTCATCCCTCCATGCACGCTCTTGGGATGGACCGGTCCACTGCTGCTTCTGCAAGTGACTTGACCAAGATTGGCATGTCCGGGCCTGAGAGGCCCTCATGTGAAGGGGCCTGACTAAGACCAAAGTTGCAAGTGCACTGAGCATAGCCTTGATTAAGTTAGGGCCTCTCATTAAGAGACTACTTGGCATTTTTTAGCCTGCTGGCTTCCAGTGCTTTCTAGTTATTTGTTCCACTGATATCAGCATGTTGGCTAATGACAACATGATCCATCAGAGAAGAGCATTAGCTAACTTGATTGGTAGAGAGCTGAAGGTATTCTGTTTCTTGGTTGGGAGCCTTCTGGTGAATGTGTCAGTTCTCTACGAGGCTTCCATGATTAGTGCCCTTTGGATTCTTAATGGCTTACACAAGAAAACTTGTGGACTACTCCATAGAAGACATGACCTTAGAGCTGGCCAACCATGGAGCTTTCAAGGTCCAACGTGTAATAAAAAAAAGGGAAGGACCTTGAGACTCGCCCCACAATTTTTGTTATGTTGGGCTGTGACAGGCTCATTGAGTTGGTGCATGCTGGTTGGTATCTCTACTACTGCATGAATACATTTGTGTCACTGCCATGGAGTCACTGCCTAGCCACTACTTCAGCCATACAATTTGCTCATGTAGATTGCAAGGTTGGGTTTGCCAGAAGTGTAAGTTGCTCCATCGCCACACATGATAAGTCCCTATCATATGTGGCCAAGTGTCTCAATTGTGAAGAACCACATCCCACTTCTTCAAACAATGTGGTGTGCATCTCCTAGAAATTAAAATTCTGTTCTGGCTGTAGATCATCTCTCATTTTGTGAGGCTAAGGTTTACTTATCACATTTAAAAGGGCTACAGAAGTATTGTACTGACCCTTTTGCAGTTTACAAGAAACATATCAATTCCTTTACTTTGGTCTGCAAACCATATATATTAGACCATATATATATTGCATTTTCGGTTGGCTACAATGCAATTTTTTTGATGAAGCCACTGCTCAAAAGCTTAAAATCCTGAAACCTGGCCAAAAGTTATGTGCATTATGTTTGAAGAGAACTTATGAAGCAGAAGAGGATTTTATGGAGCAGTCCAACTTTGGTCAAGAATTCCAGAGCCAGGAACTGTCCACATTTATTGTAACCCATTCAAACGTTTTAGTAGTCAAGGCAGTTTCTTACGCCAAAATAAAAATTCATCTGGTACATTCTGCTGTGAAGGCAAAATGTGCATGTGCTCTTCTTACTATGTCAGTTGATGCTGCTGAGGTTGTAAAGATTTGGATAGCTTAATGACACTTGTAAAGAAGATCATTGGTGACTCAACTCACTGTGAAACAAAACTTTCTTACTTTGCATCTAAGAGTTGTTCTCAAGAGAAGATTGCCAAGGAATTTGCTATCACTACTTACCTTATAAAGCATGTCAGGACCTAAAGAAAGATAATGACATACTGGTAGACTAGCACCTAAGAAGGGTTGGACTCTCTCACAGGATATTGTGCAGAGGATAATTGCCCATTATTAGGATGACAAATTCACAAGAATGTTTCCTGATAAAAAAGATTGTGTTGATATGATGAAAGATGATGGCAAGGTTTATAAACAAAAATGTATGATCCTGAATAATTTGTAAGAATTGTATATAGTATACATTAAAAAGTAACTGGATAATGATATACGATTCTCCAAGTTTTGTTAGCTACATCCTACTTGGTGCAAGCCAGTAACCCTTTGTGTTTGCCTGATACACCAGAATATCAAACCTATGACAGCAGCTCTTCCTTGGACTGAAACATACAAGGACACTTGAAAGAATGGTGTGTAGCACAGAGAACAGAGACTGCATGTTGTATCTTGGTGATGATTGCCCAAGGAAGGATGTTATCTCACAAATTTGTTTCAGGATTCAGAAGAATGTTATTTGGATCATGAAATATCATTTAAACATGTGTCAAACAGATCGCAGTGAAATAATTACGGTTCTCAAGTCTATTCAGAAATTCATTGATAAAACTTGTGATGCTAATTGACAAATCTCAGAGAGCACCATTTCATTGCCAAAGCTCAGGCAAAATATCTCAGTGAACTGAAGGAAAATCTGTCAACAGGTAAAGTGCTTATCCTTCTTGACTTTGCTGAAAACTATAGTTTTGTTGCACAAGATGCGATGAAGGGCTTTCATTGGAACAATGCCCAAACTACCCTTCACCCATTTGTAGTTTATTATAAGAATGGAGGCAAACTGAAATCATTGAGTCTATGTGTCATCTCAGACTGTCTAAGGCACATCACCTTTGCCATTCATGCCTTCATCTAAAGTATTAGATTATCTAAAAAAGAATCTTCCAACTGTATCAAGGGTGATGTATTTCAGTGATGTGGTAGCAGCCCCCATATAAAAATGCAAAAATTACTCAAACTTACAGTACTGGCACAATTATTATAGATTTTTGAAAAGTCATGTAAAACAACAAAAGTTCATGTAAAACTATTTTATTCACTAATAGCTCACACGTCAATATTAAACAACTATTTTAATATTTAGTTTGTCCACCTTTTGCTTTAACAAATGCTTTAACACAACTGGGCATTCCAGTGATCAATGTTCTGCAAAATTCCCTAATTCTTTCTGAATGAAACCAGACTTGGATAAGACATTGTATGAGTTGTGTTTTGGTCGTAATGGGAACTTCATGTATTTCATTTTTTAATAGAGACCACAAACTCTCAATGAGGTTCATATCTGGGGAATTTCCAGGCCATGAAAGCACTTCTACACCTTTTTCTTCAAACCAGGTCTTCACTGACCTCGCCATGTGATACGGGGCAGAGTCCTGTTGAAAAATCCAAGGTCTATCTGCAAACCATTCCCTTGTTTGAGGTAGCACACGTCTTTCTAGTACTTCTATGTACTTAAACTGATTCATGGTACTGTCAACAATCTGCAAACGGCTTGTTCCATGCACAGAAATCGCTCCCCATACCATGACCTGAGAGAATTTCACTGTCTTCTTTTGACATTCCGGTTTAAATTGCTCACCTGCTCGCGTTCTTACACTCTGCACATGGTCGTCAAGCGCACAGCAATGGTAGACTCATCAGAAAATACAACCTGCAACAATATGAAGCATAAAATAACGCGTTGAACAGCTAAAGAAAGTAATGGAAGCAATAGAATATCAAGCACAGCAATGGTGGACTCATCAGAAAACACAACCTGCAACAATACAGAGCACAAAATAAGGTGTTGAACAGCTAAAGAAAGTAATGGAAGCAATAGAATATCAAGTAATAGTGTAATAGAGTAATTAAATACTGTATGTTCAACTCTTACCTGCTTCCATTGCTCAGAAGTCCAATCAACATGAGCCTGTGCCCAGGCCTTACAAGCCTGCTTCATCTTGTCAGTGAATCATGGCTTTTTTCTGGGATGATATGCTTTTAGTCCAGCTTCCAATAGTCTCTTGTTTACTGTTCTTCGGGCAATGATAATGCCTTCTGATACCAGTTCGTTGGTAATCATTCTTCAAGATGCTCTTCTGTTGTTTATTGTCATTTTTAATTATTTTCCTGTCCATCCTCGGTGTTGTTTTCTTGTGTCTACCACATTTTCTCACTCTCTTTGATTCCAAACTGGCCATATTCCAATTTCTTCTTAATATTACTGACCATTTGAGTTGAAACTCCAAGTTTATTAGCTATTTCTTTCTGTTTGAATGTATTTTCTTTCAATAAAACACTAATCTGTCCAACCTTTCGAGGGCTCAAATCACTAACTTTACCCATCTCTACTCAATTGCATAAACTATTCTGAAAGCTGAAAAAAATGGTGTTGGTTTTAAAAATAAATAAACAAATACACAGAACTAAAGTAATCCCCGCCAAATAAAAGGTCGGAAACAACAAACATGCACCATCCCATGCAAATGCAAGACTACTACCGAGCTCTCACAAGACAATGCAGTGATTATGTCAGTGTTGCCATGCATTTTCTCTCTGTATTGCCTGACTACCATATAAGACTATAAAACCCAGTTAAAATAACTATTAAATACTTGTTTTGTACTGGTGCAGTAAAGTAAATTAATTATTAGTGACTAAAATTGTTTTACATGACACTTTTGTAGAAAAAGTATGTTTTTTTCAAAAATCAATAATAATTGTGCCAGTACTGTATGTCACTTTGGACTTTGGCATATTGGCATTTCCTTGCAACCAGCCATGGCAAGAGTTCATCTGATAGTATTAGGGGCACTGCGAAGAGACTTGTTGCATATACAAGCCTCCAGGCAAACACATCAAGCCACATTCTCACTCCAAGTAGTAGTAATTTGCCATCTGTCTTTATCCAGGCAGATCCCCGACTTGATAATGAAATAGACATAAAGGTTATTATATCAAAGGGATTCAGTTATTATATCTTTCAAACAATTATATCTCAGACAATGCAAAATAGTTCAAAAAGACTTGAGCGATTTGCTCTCGCAAAAATTGTTATAGGAACTTGTTCCTGCCATTGCTTCATCCTGTTGTAGTGGGCCGAAAATCTAGACTCTAACCCCAGTTGATCCTACCCACTTCCTACACTAATTCGGCGGTGAGAAATTGAGAGAGAAATGAAGCGGATTGTATGTACAGTCCTTTACTTACAAAAAATATGGGGTGAATATTTACCAGAGATAGGTGTGAATAAATTTGAGATCTCGTAAAAATAATCCTACTTATTGGCGAAATATCCACAATCTTATTTAACTAAATTCTACTACCAAACAAAAAAGAGATATATGAAAAAAAAACAAATGCAATGTACAACAAGTACTACAAAATCGTATCAAGGAGGCCTAACAACCACACTTGATAAAAAAAACAATACAACAAGAAAAAGCCTCATGTGATAGTCCAGGGGGGAAGTCCTGCCAGCTGCCACTCGAGTGTTCACAATGCCTAGGACTTATCAAGAAAAACTGGTGCTTCCAAGCTCAATATAATATATAGTGATCTTGTTGCAGTATTGAGGCTATAGAAGCCCTCCTCCTTCAAATGGGCCGTACAATAACTTTACTGCCACTCTTTAGAAAAAGGAAAGATTAAATTTTACAAATCGCCTTATCATAAAATATCAAACAATGGGTAAATAGCTGAGGAAGAGAAAAAAAAACATTTTAAACAAAACATGAAATCAAATATATTATATATAAAAAAAGAGAAAAAAACCCATTCTCATTCATATACACATTCTTACAGAGGGAGGGAGAGGGTATTGGGAAAGGGGTGGGAGAGTGGCCATTCACACATACACTCACATTCGCTCCACCACACCGTCTTTCAATTCAGATCTGATAATCAAGCAAATTTCTGCTAATATCTACAGAATAAAAAGATTCACCCTTGTGGCAAATAAAAAGGTTAATGTAGATACTTGCTCTCTTTGAAGTATGTTGCCTGTCTGTATGATAGTAAATGGTATGTTGTATGTATCTTCCCCGTGAGGGGCGTGGTGATTTGCCTTCCTGGCCGCTGTGCTGACGGGACTCAGCGCCCTGTCTGGCTCCAGCTTAGCCTCTTCTTCTTTCAGACAGCCTGTGTTTCTCTCCTACTTCCTCACTTTCCCTACAACTTCTTCCACAACCTTCTCTAGTCGGCCTCTATTTTCACAGGGGAGAGGCTGACCTTCTTCTCAGCCAACTATCTCAAATTGGCGGTGAGGGAGGAGGGGACAATATTCCCTAACCCCTGAGCACCGGTTTGGGATGGTGGGCTTTTAACAACCTGCTTCATCTCCAACCATACCTTCCTCACTTCACACTTTATCCCGTGCCCAAGGTGGAGGTGCCATGCCTAATGGCTGCCAGGTCACCAGGCAGGAGGGGTGGCCTTAAATGGCAGCACCTGGCTCTGCCAGCCCTGTATGCATCCCTTGCAGAGTGGGCTACTACGAGAGGTGATTAGTGTCTGCATCCTGTGAATAAAAAAGGGTCACCATGACCAATGATGAGTCTAACAAAAAAAATCTCCTTAATTTCCCCCCGTCCACTGTCGGAGCCGCCCTCAGGCAGCTCCACTGAAAAAATGGAGGTCCCCTTCCCCTACTCTGTGCTTTCACAGGGGACCCTCCAAATCTGTTTAACTGGATAGCAGGCTTACTCCTCCCCTTTGCCTACAGGTGTAGGGGACTCCCCCTCATCCCCTTGTCTGGAGGTGCCCTTGGGTGCCTCCCTCTTTCCAGCAGCAGTTCCCCTTGACTTTCCAAGGGGACTGGCAAGAAAGCCAACAGGCAGCCCATAACCAACCGCTCCGCATTGAAGCAGCTCAGTAGGGCAAACCCCCTTAGTGAGGAGAGGGAAGTTAGGGCCCATCGGCCGCTTTCCTCCAGTCATGCTGGCTCGTATAGTGACTTTAGCAAAGGTCAAGGTCTGTGCCTCCCCATACTTGACTTGTGACACCACTGCCAATGGAACCTGTGATGTCCTGGGAAGGGGGGGGATTGACAAATTGAGGCCCCCCCTGAGATCGACATGGTCCTTGAGGCAAGCCAGCCTCAGATAGTGGGCCTTCCATGGGGGCGAATCTGGGCTTGATGCCAAGCAACGAACTCGAGTCCGCTCCTATGCAAGGTCTCCCTCAAACCGCTCGGGTCTCCGAGGCAGTACAGGGAGGGGAGGGATCTCCTCCTCCGGCCAATGGCTGTGCGACCGCGAGGTCCTTCTTCATCTTGAAGGACCTGGCTGAGGCCATTCCATCTGGAGGGGAGAAGCGGGTTCATTTCCCGCCTTACTCTCCTAAGAAGAAAAAATAAAAGAAAGACTCGGTTCTCCTCTTCATCCGCGGGGGCTGCGGGGACGGATGGGTCTGCTGCTTCGGTAAGTGACTAATCCAAGATCGGCATGTGCGGTCCTGCTGCCCCCTTGGGGGCAAAATGTACGAGTGCACAGAGCGGAGCCATGATTACGTTGGGACCCCTCATTCAGAGCCTCCCCTTTGTTTTCGAGCCCGCTGGTTTCAAACGCTTCCTGGTTATTCACTCCACTGATTGCAGCATGTTAGCTAAGGGCAACATGATCTATCAGAGGAGAGCTTTAGCTAGTGTGATTGGTAGAGCCGAAGGTGACCCTTTTCTTGGACGGGAGCCTTTTGGTGAATGCGTTGAATCCCTCCGAAGTGGCCATGATTAGTGCTCTTTGGACACTTCATAGCACGTCCGTGAGTGTGACGCCGCACTCAACCGTGAACTTCGTCAAAGGAGTAGTTTATGCGAGGGAACTCATGGACTACTCTATACAGGGCATCACCTTAGAGCTGGCCGACCATGGGGCAGTCAATGTCGAATGTATGATGAGAAAACGGAGGGACCGCCAGACCCACTCTTACACTCTTCATCATGTCCCACTGTGACAAACTCCCTGAGTCGGTGCGTGCCGGTTGCTATCGCTACCGCCTGAAGGCATTCGTTCCCCTGCCGCAGAGGTGCTATTACTGCCGCCAATTCGGCGTGCAAAGTCGGGGTACCCGAAACCTGTGTAAGTTGCTCCAAGGCCGCACACGATAAGTCCAAATCGTGTGTGGCCAAGTATGTCAATTGCGCAGAGCCGCATCCCGCTTCTTCGAAACAATGTGGTGCATATCTCATTGAGAAGGAAATCCTGGCTGTTCAGGCTCAGAATCGTCTCTCATTTTGCGAGGCTAAGGACTTGGTCCTGGCGCGCCCGGGACATCCTATGCCTCAATGTTAAAAAAGACACCCTCTGCGCCTGGCCCTGCAGGCCTACGAGTACGGGCGATTCTGCGTGATTCGGAACACTTCTACCGGTTCTACCCACCCTGGGCGCTCCCCTGGTAAAGCTGGCGGCACAAAGGGGCTAAAACTAGCCCCCCATCCTCTTTCCCCAGCGTGACCGTTTCCCGTAAGGCGAAACCTCCACCGAGTCTGTTAGACTAGACTTAAAGGAGGCAACACCCCTGAAGTTGGTCGGAAGGCCATCTTGCGGGGTTCTTAAAGCTACCCCCCAAAAGGAGGACAGCACTAAAGGAACTTCGGCTCCATAGCCCATACCCAGTGGTGGGCTGGTTGGCTCGGAGATGGTGGATCCTCAAAACGAGGGCCCCACCTCCTCCGCCGCCTAAGGTTTCGAGGCTGGGGGGAGGGGAAAGATTTGCATAGCGAGCTCAACCCCCCCCCCCCAATAAATCCTCGAAGGTGACAGCGCCATTAGCGCATTGTCCCGCCAACAGCGCTCGGAGTTCTGCCTCCATGAAGCGTACGGCCATTCCCGTGAGGCTCTTCTCTTCGAAGACGGCCCCCGCGTCTAGTCCGTGTTAGGCCTGGAGGGCATATTCCTTCAATGGAATTGCCGCGGACTCCGGGCCAGCTGGGAGCAGTTGCGGAGGCTCGTCGCCTCCCGTTGCCAGTTAGCTATCTTTTTACAGGAGACTATGCTGGGCGCATGTCCCCTGCCTACCCTCCCAGGGTATAAGGGTTTTGCGACCCCACCACTACGGGATGGGATCAAGGCTGGAAGATGTAGAATTTACTCCAGGCATGATGTCTCCGTTCTTCTCTTCGCTTTAGATACCTCCTTTCAGGCAGTAGCTATGCAGCTGCACTTTGATAGTAGGTATACTGTTATATCTGCGTACATTCCACCGTCAGCTGACTTCACGCGGGGGACTTCCGCAGCGTCATGGCACGGTTGCCGAGGCCCTTTCTCTTGCTCGGAGATCTAAACGGTAGATACTCCCTCTGGGGTGACTACTCTATTAATCCCCGGGATCAGGTCCTTGCCGACCTGATCGATGAGCTTGAGTTGGGTGTCCTAAATGTGGATGAGTTTACGCATCACTGCCCGAAACCGCTTCATTTTCCTGCCTTGATCTATCTTTGTGCTCTCTGGATGCACAGCCTGATTTTGATTGGGGAGTGGTCGATGACCTCCATGGTAGCTATCACTTCCCATTCAAATATCATTTTCTGTGCCGATGCCGCCCGAGAGCCCGCTCTATTGGTGCTTGGCGTGGGCGCGGTTGTCTGCATTTCAGGAAATGACTAAATTCTCTATCTCATTCGAGGAGTTTAGGTCGGTAGATGAGGCTGTTGAGTTCTTCTCCGGCAACCTCATCGCCGTGTGCCTAACTACTATTCCTAGAAATTCTGGCCGTTTTGCACGCCGACCACTCCCGTGGTGGTCAGCTGAGTGGGAGACGGCCCTCAAGCAGAACTCAACATGCGCTATAAGCGCCGCCCGAACGATTTCACTGTCGCTTAATTTCGTCGGGCTAGGGCTAGGTTCCGGTATATTTCGAAGCACGCCCGCCGCTCTATTTGGCGGGCATACGTCTCTTCACTTAATGGGAAAGACCCCTCTAGCAGAGGTGTGGAAGCGAGTCAAAAGGATATGGGGCAAGTTCTCGCAGGACCCCCAATCCATTCTCCAGGGGAATGGGACCGCAATCTCGGACCCCTTTTCCGTGACGGAATCTTTTGCGACCGCTTTTTCCGCATTCTCTAGCCGGGATGCTGCTCCGCCAGCATTCAATGCACGTCGTGATGTCGCGGAAGGCCGCCGGCTGGACTTTACCTCCAGAGGCGGAGAACCCTTCAAGGTCAGGTTTACTTTAGGTGAGTTGCGTTCCGTTCTTGCTTCGTGCGTGGACACCGTCGATGGTCCGGACGATGTCCCGTACGCCATGCTTCTATACCTGGGTGAGCGAGGCATGGCCTTTCTGTTCGATTTGTTCAACAGGATCTGGGTGGAGTGTCTCCTCCCAGATTTCTGGCGAATCGCTACTGTGCTCGCCAAACGCAAACCGGGGAGAGATCACTCTACTCCGGCCAGTTTCCTCCCAATCTCTCTAACCTCTTGCGTGTGCAAGTTGATGGAGAAATTTGTAAATGTTAGATTAGCCTTTTTTCTGGACAGCGGAGGCCATCTGTCTTCTGAACAGTGCGGGTTCCGCAAGTTCCACTCCACGTCGGATGCTCTGCTCCGACTGGAAAATGCCGTCTGCGAGGCTTTCCTTCGTAGACAGCAATACGCCACGGTGTTTTTCGATCTGGAGAAGGCCTATGATACCGCATGGCGATACGGTATCATGGAGACTCTCCACAGGATGGGGGCGAGTGGACGCCTCCTAATTTTTTTATCTGAATTTTTGCAAGATAGTCGATTCCGCATACGGGTGGGGGGAGCCCTTTCCGGCCCAATGGAGCAGGAAGAGGGTGTCCCGCAGGGAAGTGTCCTCTGTGTCGCACTCTGCCCTGAGCATCAACGGCATCACCTCGGTGCTGCCGGAAGATGTTCTCGCTACGCTATACGTGGACGACCTTTCGATCTCTTTTGGCGCGGCCTAGATGCCAACTCTGGAGCGTCGACTCCAACAGGCATTAAACCGCGTCTCTCGCTATGCCGACGCGCACAAGTTTCGGCTTTACTTGGTTAAGACTAAGGTGGTGCATTTCCGCCGCTATCCACGGCTCCACCCTGACTCTGACTTGTTTCTCAATGGGGTAGGCCTAGAAGTGGTTGAATCGCACCGTTTCCTTGGTCTTGTATTTGACCGACGCCTCACCTGGGAGGCTCATTCGCAGCCTTAGGGTCTCTTGTACCCGCGCCATGGATCTTCTTCGTTCCGTGGCGTTCAGCGCTGCTAGGGCGACTGCCTTACTTTTTTATTGATCCTTTGTTCGTTCGAAGTTCGACTACGGATGCCAGTTTTATGGATCTGCAGCTGAGCGTGTATTGCGGAAGGTGGATTCGATCCACCACACCCGCCCTCGCCTGGCGACCGGTGCCTTCCGCACTTCACTCATTGAGAGCCTACTTGTCGATGCTAGGGAGATGCCACTCACTCTACGCCGTGCACAATGCATTATTCGCCTGTACCAGCGAGCCCGGCGGCTCCCTCAGTCGCCATCAGCTCTCACTACATCTGCAGCTGATTTCGACGCCGTCTATGCCACCGAGAGAGGCCAGTTATACCCTAAGCACTTTGGGTTTAGGGCTAGGAAACTCCTTCGAGAGCTCGCTATTGCCTTCGGGCCGGTGGCGCCCCTGGTTCTGCCCAGAACGCCACCCTGGAGGGTACCACTTTTGGCTATTTGTCGCCACGCCTCTGCCCCCAAAGCTTGTACAGCGCCGGGATTATTGTGCTCGACCTTTTTGGAGCCCACCTCCTGTCACGCTGGAACCGTCACAGTGTATACGGATGGCTCCATGTCCCATTAGGGGGTCGGCTTCTACACCGTATTCCCTTTGTTTAAAGTCAGCGGGGCTCTGCCAGGTGCTGCGTCTGTCTTTACGGCCGAGCTGGTGGCAATACACCACTCGGTACGGGGGATTACGCGACGTGCCCGGTTCGGAGACTGGATTGTGATTATAGCGACTCGCAAATCGCCCTGAATTCTTTCGGGGCATTGGAATCTCCGCATCCCCTGGTTCGCCATATCCGTGATGCCAAGGTTTTGGCAAGCCGGGCAGATGTCAAGATTATATTCTGCCTGGTTCCTGGACATGTAAGAATTGCCGGGAATGAGGGCGCCAAAGAGTCTGCGAGGACTCGTTGACCGGATCAGCGTTTCGTTCTTCCTCACACCGACTACATGGCAGGAATACAGGCAGCTCTCTCGTCTGCTTGGCAAAGAAGATGGGAGATGGTTGAAGGGAACTTAAAGTTTCCTGCCATTGTGCCGCGACTGTTCCCATGGACCTACCCCGCAATGCTGCTGAAGGCTTCAGGTTGCTTTCAGTCATCTCCGAAATGGACACACTTGCCATTTGAGGGAGCGCTCGCCAGCGCCCTACTGTGAAGACTGCATTGTCCCCCAGACTGTTCAGCACATTCTTTTTGAATGTTCCAGTTTGGGTGATCTCCGCGCAAGTTACCTGTCCTGGTACTGGGATGGGTGGGGTTGCTACCGCCTGTCCCTTGTACTCGGGATGAGTTCATGCGCATTGACTGGTGGACTTATAGACTTTTGGGGGGAGGCCAGCCTTCTCCCCTTTATTTAACTAGTTTTTTTTGTTGGTTTTTGTTATTTTAGTAGGTCGCACATTCCTGCGCCAGGTGGAGGCAGAACTCCCCCTGATGCCGGAGCTTGCTTCCTGCTTTTTTCCTTTTTTATTTTTATTGTTGGGTTGTTTTTTTTTCCATCTTATTTTAATGATGGCTAGTACTAGGCAGTGTTGAATGCGCTGACTAATGCCCAACTAGGCAGTCGCCAGATGAGCTCTTAAAATTTAAAAAAACAAACAAATTGTATGTATATTTGGAGTAGTCTTAGGAACAGAATGTTAAAATGGACTTCATGAAACATTCAGAGATGAAGACTTCAGCTAACCTAGTGAAAGTCATAGAGACAAGATTTGGATTCCATTGCAGCATGTTCTCTTTAATTTGGTAACTAGACTCACAAGGGTAGAGTGCTCGCTTTTATAAGCTTTCTACACATGATGCGGAAAATATTGAATGTAATATCTTGAAGCACTGTAATAATACCTCACCCTATGTTAATTGGTATAAGAGGACACAACATAAGTTGAAATAACCATTATTTTTATGTATATACGATGGGTGCAATAAATATCCGATACATGGTCAAAAGTTTATTTACCATAGTCACACAGTAGCAAAGTAATCAAAAATTGAAAATCTTATGTATATTGTACATTGAATACAAATTTGGTATTAGAATAGACAAATAGTAAAGCATGATATTATATCGACAAAAGTGTTAGATTATCGCCTCAAAAAGTATATAACACACCCACAAAATTAATTTTAAACTGATAATAAATAGTTCTCGAACATTTGAGAGTGGTTTACGTGACAGGAATGCTGTAGAACTTTCTAGAAAAATAATCTACTTCATCCATGTGAAACAGCGGACCTCAGTCAGTGTCTTAGAGCTGCATGAGAAGGTCATCATTCAACACTCTAATTCTAATAGTGTTAGTCATGTATGGAGGCAGAAAAACTCAGCGCATGGTCCTAAAAATACAATCCCAAAGGTGAAGTTTGGAGGAGGCAGCATAATGGTATGGGTCTGCTTCTCCTCTGCAAGTCCTGGAAGACTCCATATTATTGAAGGGAAAATGAAGGCTCAACTTTCATTCAAACTTTGCAGATTTTCATATCCCCCCCTGTACAGTTAATACTACCAAGTTATCATCAAAATCTAAGATGGTGATGTGGGAATATTTTTGGAAATTATTTGATTTGGCATTGAATGGTCCAACTTTGTATCATCAGCAAACATTAACATTTTGATTTTAACACCTACCTCAAGGTCATTAATCTAAACCAAGAATAATAATATGCTTGCAACAGAACCCTGAGGTAACCCACTAATAACATTCATCTATTGTCATTTCATTCTATTTATTTAAGGTTCAATGTCAGCTCATACTAAGTGTGTCATCTTCTAGTTAGGTTGGGACGACTGTAAGACTCCTCTGTGGACTGGGTAATTTTGCCTACCTTCTTGTAACAAGGGCAACAAATGAGATTTACAATGGCTGGTGGTACCTGTCTTCTTATAGTGTAGGGTTTGGATAAAACTTGCAAGTGATAGTGACCCTCTTCTTTTAGTGGTGGACATGGATAGAAACTCGCTTGTGCATCCACCTAACTCTGATTAATGTTGGCCACCCTTGGTCCAAGATTTGGCTGAGGAGGAGGTTTTAAGACTTCTTAGTGAGGATAAAGACAAACTGAATCCTTTTGAGTATAGAGTCCCCCGTTCTGTTGTGCTTGTATTTAAGTAGTTTTGAGTCTAAGAATTTTAAGGTTTATATATTCAACTGGGGCACCAGTTGCAATTATGCTAAACAGGTACAAAAGTGGTGCAATCCAAATACAGATACCATGACAGCATTTCACAGGATAGGAAAGGCACTGGACCAAGAGTGGTTGGTGTGTAATGGAATTAATTTGTGTTCCTCCATTCAGTGGATTAATTTCTATGTAATACTTGGTTGGATTTAAATACATTAAGAATAAAAAAATGGGGCTCATTTTATTCTAATGTTAATGATATAGAATTAATATAATGGATTGATATGGATTACTTTATTTTTTATATGAAAAATGAGACTCATTATACACTTACTACCAGCTTCTGCTTCTTTTCTATTATTCAACCACTTTGCCACCCAATTTAAAATATTACCAAAACTCCATGCATTCTCACTTTATGCAGTCTCCTATGAGAGACCTTATCAAAAGCCTTAATATTTATTATATAATTATCAAAATTTATTTTATCAACTTTTAGCTATGACTAGTACAAGTAAGGGTATTTTCCTGATTATTATCTCCCCATGTTATTTTTCCTTTCTACAACATTAATATTTTGCTAGATCAAGTGATTAGGAAGTTTGGTTATGATTATCAGAAACTATATTCCTTTGTTGCTAAAGATACACTACTGATGTCTTGACAGTGGGTTATTTCTTTTAGGAGAGAATAGACAGAGTGAATGGAGGAGATGTTGGTCCCATCACTGAATCCACTGTTGATTCTGGAGGCTTGAATCGCTCTCGTTCCATTACCCGACATCGCCTTGTTGCCCATTCTACTGCAATGGAGTCTATCCAAGCTGATGCGGACCCAATTGATGAAGAAGAGCATGTACCGTAAGTGCTATACTTTTTGACTTAGCACTATTGCATGATTCATGAGAATTTCACATTGGGTGGGTTATGAGTATATTGCCTGATCTTAACTATGCCCCTCTAGCTTCCTAATTTCATAATTTGGCACCTTGATGTGAACCCTAGTATGATCTGTATAAAGTGCTTCTTAATGGACTACAAGGTGCAGTGGGTAATATTTTGCCTAACTTCAATATAAAAGAATATATTTACTAACACCCTGTTTAACTGGGTAAAAACTGTGATGATCCTGGACCCAAGCTCCACCTTGTGATTTGGTCAAAGAAATTATCTGACAACCAAGACTGGTTGCTCCTTTTTGTGTGGCATGGTGCAATCATCCTGCTACACACACAACCTTCCAATGGCAATCTGGTGGATCTAGGGCAACACCCACTTCTCCCAGTACTTGATGTAGCCCTCCAGGAAAATAACATAGTCATAAAATGGCCCTTAATATTGACCATCCCAAACACTATAATGTAGCCCGAGAAATTGATCTTCATGGCTCTCAGTACAATTTTAGGGGATATAGTAAGCCAGCGGTTGTTTTGCGAGTTCACCACATGGTCCTGGTAGAAATTCTTCTCATCTGAGAAGAACCAAAGCATGCTAGGCTTGAGAGGATGTTTCAGATTGTTCACAACATTTGCAGCACGTTCCTTCTACATGTGCATCTACAACAGAAGCTGGCCCTTTCTCATCTTGTATAAGTAGTAGAGGATTTCCTCTTGCATTAACTGCTTGATGAGACAGACTGAAGCTCCCTTGTCACTGGCTATGGACCTCATTGACTTGCTTAAATCATTGTCAATGATGGCCTGGATCTCGGCAACAAATTTGGAGGTTCTTTTTGTATCAGACTGCTTAGACTGAGGTTTCTAAGGTATCGTACCCACAAAATCACATCACATCCTGCTCATCAAACTTTTTTCTAATCTACTGCACCATCCTCAGAATGACACCCAAGCACTCAGAAATTTGTGCTTTGTTCCTCCCAGTGGGAATAACAAGCAGCGCAACTTGCCTTTTTCCAAATTTTTTGAGGATTGAATTCAGCCATGGTTTTGCTTTCTTCAGAAACAATAATATATGACAAAGTCTACTATGATAAGAAGAAGAGAGAGCCAACAGCATACAGCATGCATGCGTAGACCCGTAAGGGATGCGGCAATTTGCCATTCTGGCTGCTGTGTTGACGGGACTCAGCACCCTCTTCTGGCCCCAGCTTAGCCTCCTTCTTTCTGACACCCTGTCTTCTTACCCTGCTTCCTCACTCTCCATACAACCTCTCTCAAGACTTCCTCTGGTCGGCTTCTAATTTAACAGTGTAGATGCCGACCAGCTTCCTCTCAGCCAACCAACCCGGAATGGGGCTGAGGGAGGAAGGAACAATACCAAACTGGGTTTGGTATACGAGATGATCCCCAAAGTAATTAAAGGGAATTTACTTAGGGATTAATTCTTCTCCTCTCAAAATTACTGAGATTGCAATTTGCGAGTCCCTCAAGGATGAGCGGATCTTCTTTTGTCTTTCTCCCAAAATTCCTGTTTGGCATTTAGGAATTTGGTCAGGCCAGACCTCTTGCTAAGTCTGCGAAGGATAAGAAAATGAGACGAACTTCTAAATCTTAGAAGTCAGGTTTGGAACAGAGCAAGGGACTGATTACAAAAATCTAGTCCTCTATCGTCTCTAACAGAATAATGACTTTCCTTCTTCACAGGGCTCATTTATAGACCGGGGACCGCCCCACCTAACGGGGATGGGGTAATGCCACTGAGGGGAGCGCGAAGGGGGAGGGGTGGGTGACACCGCAGAGCCCAGGTCTGCTTCTTAATGAGAGGCACTGACAACCATCACATTATTTCTCCCCGGTGGTCTTTTTTATCTGACACCGCTCTTTGGTGCTCTAACCACGGGCTTCTTGACCTCGTAGGTAATCGGATCTTTTGAGAGCTGCTTAATGGCCTTTTGCTGCTACCTTGGTCCGGCAGCCCGACTCGACTACCCACTAGCGCGGGAGATCAGAGCCCTTCGACAGTCAAATGCCTATTGTTCTCATGCATTCTCCGAAGAGGGATTTTAATATATATGCCTGCTTGGCCCTCTGGGTGGTGTTATGTTTTAATTCCTCTACATTTACCTCCCTCCTAAAGAAATTAACGGGGTGGGGCGTATTCAAGTCTGATACTTGGAATATTTCAAAAAGAGAAATTACTGAACAATATTTCATACAATAAACTTCGAGTTCACCAGGGAATGTCTCAATAACGTCTGCGCCTGACCATCCATTAATACATACATGACTGTCCCACCTTATGCGATTTTTATTTATAATTAGGGGGTCACTCGCCCCTTTAATTACAACTCTACCAATTAACAATTTACATTACAATTATATACCTAACCTTACCTATCTTAGATCCATCACAATTATTATAATACCTTTAGTCGGAATACACCTTAGTCTTTTACAGGATTCTGACTTAATGAATCAGCCATACAATTGTCATACCCTTTTATGTAGTGAATGGAGTACTGATACTCCACCAAGAGTAAACTCCATCTTGGAGCCTTCCATTCTTACTCTTATTTTTACTTAAATATCACAAAGGTTTTTGATCACATTTCAACTTAAACTCGCGCCCTATTAGATATTTTTTTAATTTACCTATGGACCATATTATGGCCAAAGCTTCGATTTTGACGGTGGCATATGCTCTTTCTCTACTGTAAAGCTTCCTACTGACATACACTATGGGATAGGCAGTTTGTTCATCTTCATATTGAAGCAGGACTCCACCGATACCGCTTTACCTAGTGTCGGTGCGAATTCCGAAGGTCTTGCTGTGATTCGGTAAATGGAGAATTGGCACAGCTATGTGTTTTTGTTTAAAAACCTCCAACTGAATTATTGCATGGGGGTTCCACGTGATATGGTCTGAAACTGTCTTTTTTTAATAAATCATTCAGTGGGTCTGCGATGGAAGCGAAGTGCGAGACGAAATGCTGATAAAAAGAAACGGCTCCCATGAACGAACGGAGTTGTTCTTTGTTTTCGGCCCAGGCATTTTGACTATGGCTTCCACTTTTTCTTACTGGGTAGTCAAGTGTCTTTGCCCTATTTTGAATCCAAGGTAGTCAATAGATTCGTAGGTGAAATAACACATGGTAGGCCCGGCGGTTAGTCCTTGCTCCTTCAATTTCTCGCCGTGCTGATGGGACTCAGCACCCCATCCAACCCCAGCTTAGCCTCTTCTCCTTCCTTCAAAACACTTGTTTCCTCACTTTTCATATAACCTCTTCCACAACTTTCTCTGGTCAGCCTCTAATTTCACAGGATAGATGCTGACTTCTTCTCAGCCAACCATCCCGGATCGGGGCTGAGGGGGGAGGGGACAATGTTGCCTAACCCCTGAGCTCCGGTCTGGGGTGGTTGGTTTTTAACAACCTGCTTCATCCCCACCCATACCTTCCTAACATCCCTTTTCCTCTTCTCTTCACATTCTATCAATTTTACGCCGTGTTCAAGGTGGAGCCACCATGCCGATGGACTGCCAGGCCACCAGGTGGGAGGGGTGGTCCCAAATGGCGGCACCTGGCTCTGCCCCGCCTGTAAGCACCTCTTGCAGTGCGGGCTACTGCGAGAAGTGATTCGCTATTGTATCCCACAGAAAATTAAGGGTCATCATGCCCAATGATGAACAAATAAAAAATCAACCCTCAACTTCCCCCTGCTCATCAACAGGGCCGCCCTCAGGCAGCTCCACAGAAAAAATGGAGCCCCTCCCCTGTGCTTGCGCAGGGGACCCACCATATCTCTCTCCCCGGAGAGGAGGCTTACTCCTCTCCTTCGCCTACGGGTGTAGGGGACTCCCCCTCACTTCCTTCTCTGTTGGTGCTTCAGGCACCTCCCTTTTTCCAGCGGCAGTCCCCTCTGTTCTTTCCAAAGGGACTGCCAAGAAAGCCAGCCGCTCCACATCGAAGCGGCTCAGTAGGGCAAACCCCCTTAGGGGGGAGAGGGATGCCAGGCCCCTTTGGTAGCTTCCCTCAAAAGACCTGCTGGCAAGAATATTGAACCTTGCCGGGGTCAGGGCCTGTGCCTCCCCACACAAGACTAGTGACGATACTGCCAACGGGACCTGCGATGTCTTGGGGGGGGATGGGCAACTGGAGGCCCCCCCCGAGGCAGACATGGTCCTTGAGGCAACCCAGCATCAGACGGTAGGGCCTTCCATGGGGGAGAATCCGGGCCCGGTTTCAAGCACCAAATCCGAATCCGCCCCTATGCAAGGTCCTCCTCAAACGGCTAGGGTTTCTGAGGCAGTACAAGGAGGGGAGGGATCTCCTCCGACCGGTGCCCCCACGACTATCAGGACCTTCTCCATTTTGGAGAAGGACCTGGCTGAGGCCGGTCCATCTGGCCTGGAGGCTCCTTCCGGCGGAGGTGAGAAGTGGGTTCATTCCCCGCCCTCCTCTCCAAAAAAGAAAAAGAAAAGGACTAAAAAGACAAAGAAGACTTGGGGCTCCTCTCCATCCAAGGGGGCTACGGGGATGGATGGGTCTGCTGCCACTTTGGCAAGCGACCAAGCCAAGATCGGCACATACGGCCCCTCTGCCCCCCCCCCGGGTGCGGAGCCCCTGACTAAGACAAATACCAAAGGTGCACATGGCGGAGCCTCAATGACATCGGGGGACCTGATTCAGAGGTTACCTGGCGTTTTCGAGCCCGCTGGCTTCAAACACTTCCTCGTTATTCGCTCCAATGATGGGAGCATGTTGGCCAAGGGCAAGATGATCCATCAGTGGAGAGGCTTAGCTAGTGCAATTGGTAGAGAGCCGAAGGTGACTCGTTTCTCGGACGGGAGCCTTCTGGCGAATGCGGCGAATCCCGCCGAGGCGGCCAAAATAAGTGCTCTTCGGACACTTCATGGTACCCCGGTGAGTGTAACGCCGCACTCTACCATGAACTTTGTGAAAGGAGTAGTTTATGTGAGGGAACTCGTTGACTACTCCATTGAGGACATCACCTTAGAGCTGGCCGACCATGGGGCAGTCAAGGTAGAACATTCATTGGGAAAACAGGGAGGGACTTCGAGACCCACCCTTACAATCTTCATCACGTTCGACTGTGACAAATTCCCTGAGTCGGTGCGTGCCAGTTGGTACCGCTACCGCGTGAAGGCATTCGTGCTCCAAGGCCGCACACGATAAGTCTAAATTGTGTGTGGTCAAGTGTGTCAATTGCGGAGAGCCGCACCCAGCTTCTTTGAAGCAATGTGGTACATATCTCCTTGACAAAGAAATCCTGGCCATTCAGGCCCAGGATCGACTCTCATTCCGCGAGGCTAAGGACTTGGTCCTGGCGCGCCCGGCTCTGCCTGGGACGTCATATGCCTCAATAGTTAGAAAGGCACCCTTTGCTCCTGGCCCATCCAGGCCAACGAGCACGGTTGTTTCCGTGCCCATTCGGAGCCCTTATGCGGGCTCTACTCAACCCGGGCGCTGCCCTCGTAAAGCTGGCGGCAAAAAGGGTTCACATCCAGCCCCGGCAAAAAAAACAGGGCTCCCCCCTCTTCCCCCAGCGTGACCGTTTCCCGTTAGACTCACTGGAAGCAACACCCCTTTAGTTCCTCGCTAGGCCGTCTTCCGGGGTTCCTAAAGCTGTCCCCTGAAAGGAGGACAGCAACAAAGGAGCTTCGGCTCTTTCGCCCACGCCTAGTGGTGGAGCGTGTGACTCGGAGACGGTGGTTCCTCGAAAAGAGGGGCCTCCCCCCCGCCTCCGAAGCCGCAACGCCCGCCTAAGGTTTCGAGGCGGGGGAGGGGGAAAGACTCGCATGGCGAGCCCAACATCCCCCAATAAGTTCTCGAAGGAGACAGCGCCTTCAGCGCTTTGTCCGGCCAACAGCGCCCAGTGTTCTGCCTCCGGGAACGTACGGCCATTACCGTGTGGGTCTTCTGTTCGAGGAGGGCCCCCGCGTCTCGTCTGAGCTAGGCCTGGAGGGCATATTCCTTCAATGGAATTGCCATGGAGGCCTCCATGGTAGTGATCACTTTCCCATTCCAATATCATTTTCAGGGCAACTGCCGCCTGAGAGCCCACCTCGGTGGTGCTTGGCGCGGGCGCGGTGGCCTGCATTTCAGGAAATGACTGAATTCTCTATTTCAGTCGAGTAGTTTAGGTCGGTAGATGAGGCCGTTGAGTTCTTCTCTGGCAACCTCATCGCCGCCGGCCTGACTACTATTCCTAGAACGTCTGGCCGTTTTGCACGTCTACCACTCCCGTGGTGGTCAGCTGAGTGTGAGATAGCCCTCAAACAGAAGTGTTATGCCTACATGCGCTATAAGCGCCGCCCGAACGATTTCACTGTCGCTGAATTTCGTCGGGCTAGGGCTAGGTTCGGGTATATTTCGAAGCACGCCCACCGCTCTTCTTGGCGGATGTACGTGTCTTCACTTAACGGGAAGACCCCTTTAGCAGAGGTGTGGAATCGAGTCAAAAGGATTCGGGGCAAGTTCTCGCAGGACCCCCCTCCCGTTTTCCAGGAGAATGGGACCGCAATTTCGGACCCCGCGTCCGTGGCGGAATCCTTCGCGACCGCTTTTTCCGCATTTTCTTGCTGGGATGCTGCTCCGCCAGCATTCAATGCACGTCGTGATGTCGCGGAAGGCCGCCACTGGAAATTACCTCCAGAGGCGGAGAACCCTTCAACGTCAGGTTTACTGTGAGTGAGTTGCGGTCCGCTCTCGCTTCGTGCGCGGACACCGCCCATGGTCCGGACAATGTCCCGTATGCCATGTTCTACACCTGGGTGAGCGAGGCATGGCCTTTCTGTTAGATTTGTTCAACAGGATCTGGGTGGAGGGTCTTCTCCAAGATTCCTTGCGAATCGCTACTGTGCTTGCCTTTCGCAAGCGGGGGAGAGATCACGCTACTCCGACCGGTTTTCGCCCAATCTCTCTAACCTCTTGCGTGTGCAAGTTGATGGAGAAATTTGTAAATGTTAGACTAGCCTTTTTCCTGGACAGCGGAGGCCATCTGTCTTCTGCACAGTGCGGCTTCTGCAAGTTCCACTCCACGTCGGATGCTCTGCTCCGACTGGAAAATGCCGTCTGCGAGGCTTTCCTTCGTAGACAGCACTACGCCACAGTCTTTTTCTATCTGGAGAAGGCTTATTTTTCCGCATGGCGATATTGTATCATGGAGACTCTGCACACGATGGGATCGAGGTACGCCTCCCAGTCTTTATATATGAATTTTTGCCAGATCGTCGATTCCGCGTACGGGGGTGGTGGGGAGGAGCTCTCTCCGGCCCAAAGGAGCAGGAAGACGGTGTCCCGCAGGGAAGTGTCCTCAGTGTTACACTCTTTGCCCTGAGCATCAACGGCATCACCTTGGTGCTGCCGGAAGATGTTCTCGCTACGCTCTACGTGGACGACCTTTCGATCTCTTTTGGCGCGGCCCAGATGCCAACTCTGGAGCGTCGATTCAAACAGGCATTGAACCGCGTCTCTCGCTATGCCGAAGCGCACAGGTTTCGGTTTTCTTTGGACAAGACTAAGGTGGTGCACTTTTGCCGCCATCCACGGCTCCACCCCGACCCAGATTTGTTTCTTAATGGGGTGCGCCTGGATGTGGTTGAGTCGCACCGTTTCCTCAGTATTGTATTCGACCGACGCCTCACCTGGGAGGCTCATATTCGCAGCCTTAGGGTCTCTTGTACCCGCGCCATGGATATTCTCCGTTCCGTGACGTTCTGCGCTTAGGGCGTTGATAGGGCATGGCTACTGTCCTACTTTTTTATCGATCCTTTGTTCGTTCGAAGCTCGACTTCGGATGCGAGTTTTATGCATCCGCAGCCGAGCGTTTATTTCGGAAGGTGGATTCGATCCACCACACCTGCCTCCGCCTTGCGACCGGTGCCTTCCGTACTTCCCCCATTGAGAGCCTGTTGGTTGATGCTGGGGAGATGCCACTCGCTCTGCGCCGCCTGCAGTGCATCACTCGCCTGTACGCGCGAGCCTGGCGCCTCCCTCAGTCGCCAACAGCTTTCACTGCATCCTCAGCTGATCTCGACGGTGCCTATGCGGCCGAGTGACGCCTGTCATACCCTAAGCCCTTTGGGTTTAGGGCCAGGAAACTCCTTCGAGAGCTAGATATAGCTATCGGGCTGGTGGCGCCCCTGGTTCTGCCCAGAAGGGTACCACATTTGGCTATTTGTCGCCACGCCTCTGCTACCAAAGCTTGTACGGTGCCGGGAAGATTGCGTTCGACCTTTTTGGAGCACACCTCGTTTCACGCTGGAACCGTCACAGTGTATAAGGATGACTCCAAGTCCCAAGAGGGGGTCGGCTTCCACGCCGTATCCCCTCTGTTTGAAGTCAGCGGGGCTCTGCCAGGCGCTGCTTCTGTCTTCACGTTCGAGCTTGTGGCAATACGCCACTCGGTACGGGAGATTACGCGAAGTGCCCGGTTCGGAGACCGGATTGTGATCTATAGCGACTCACAAAGCGCCCTGAGTGCTCTCGGGGCATTGGAATCTCCGCATCCCCTGGTTCGCGAAATCCGTGACGCCACGGTTTTGGCGAGCCGGGCAGATGTCGAGATTATCTTCTGCTGGGTTCCTGGACATGTAGGAATTGCGGGGAATGAGGGCCCCAAAGAGTCCGCGAGGACTCTGCGACCGGACCAGCGTTTCGCTCTTCCTCACACCAACTACATGGCAGGAATACGGGCAGCTCTTCGGACTGCTTGGCAAAGAAGATGAGAGACGGTGGAAGGGAACTTAAAGTTGCGTGCCATTGCGCCGCGACTGTTCCCATAGACCTATTTCCCAATGCCGCAACGGCTTTTGGTCGCTTTCTGTCGTCTCCGAATCGGACACACTCGTGCGACGCATCGCTATTTGATGGAGCGCTCGTCTGCGCCCTATTGCGACGACTGCGTCGTCCCCCAGACTGTTCGGCACATTCTTGTCGAATGTCCCAGTGTGGGTGATCTTCGCGGTACCGGGATGGGCGTGGCTGCTACCGCCTGTCCTTTTTACTCGGGACGAGTGCGTGCACACTGACTGGTGGACTTGTTGACTTTTTAGGGGGAGGCCGGCCTTCTCCCTTTCATTTAATTAGGTTTTGTTATTGTTATTTCTTTTTATTGTTTTTTTCCGTTCAAATTTTTTAAAGTAGCCTAGAACTGGGCTGTTTGTTTACGGCGACTTATGCCTAATTGGGCAGTCGCCAGATGGCCCTTTAAAAAAAAAAAATCCTTCAATTTCTCCAGCAAGGCGTGCAAGAGGTACTCCGATGTACGGGTAACTACGTACACGTCGAAGTAAAATGACACGTCACTTAGGCCAGAGATAATTCTCATCATTCTATTATAATTGCTACCGGCTGTAAGTAATCCGAATCGTAGCCTGGTAAACTGGATAAGCCCTATCTCGGTTGGAAAAGCCGTCAGCCTTTTAGACTCATTTGCGAGCGGAATTTGATAGTACGCCTTGCATAAATCCAATTCAGTGATGAAATCTAGCTTCTTCAAATAGATGGAGATTTTGGTCTATTGGCGGGTTGTCTCGGCGTCGAAAACCGTCACTGAATTCAATTTTCGGAAATCCACACACATCCAAAATGATTGGTCAGGTTTCTTAACCATTACTATAGGGGAAAACAATAATCGGACTCCGATGGCTCTAAAATGCCCACTTTTAATAAATTCTAGACTTCATTATTGAAGGCTTCCCGTTCCCGTAGGTGTATTCGGCAACAGATACGGTTTGCTTCGTGCCACTGAATTAGTTTTTAGTTTGATTTCATGGATGAAATCCTTGGCACATCCAGGGGTTTCTGAAATGACATCTGGGAATTCATTGAACAAGTTAAACATTTCAGATTTCTGTTGACTCTCTAATTGGGGATTTATCTTTAAATCCACTTGTGTGTCTTCCGTGGTGAGTGAGAGAGAGGGCAGTTCATATTCCTCGTCTTGTTCCACACATACTGTGTTTATGACCTGTAGTGGTGTACATGGGTAAGCGGCATCCATCGGTTCTTCTTCGTCTAGCAGGGTAATATTATTTATGCACACGTGGCAGTAATATTTTTTCAACATGTTTATGTGATAGATTCTTCGCCCTGTTGGGGTATCTATCAAGTAATCGACTGGTCCTCGTGCCTTGATTACTTCAAATAGTCCCTTCCATTGGGCCCATAAATTATTTTCACTCCGGAGTAATAATAAGATTTCATCCCCTGCCTTTAATTTTCGCGCCTTCGCTTTCATAGCGAAGTAGTCCCGGTATTTGGCTAAATTTTTCTCGCCGTTGTCTCGAGCTAATCTCGTGCAGTATTCTAGGTGCTCACACACTTCTATTACGTATTCCTAAGATGATTTAAGCTCTTGGTCGAGATACACATTGGTAAATAATTCTTTAAGAATGCTCATGGGACCTCGCACATTTCTCCCGTATAATAGCTCAAAGGCCGAGAATCCCAAAGTCCGGTGAGGGATTTCTCTGCATGCGGGTTGTTTTGACACAACTTCTTCAATATATTTTTGAGAGTCTGGTTTAATTTTTAACAGATTCCGTTTGTGGATAGATGAAATGGACTAGTAAAAATTGGCCTGACTAGCAGTAGTTTATTAAAGTACTCTATCAATTCTGATGTGAACTGGCGCCCTCTATCCGATAAAATTTCTTTAGGCAGGCCTACGTGGGCAAATATTGAAATTAGTGCTTCCGCGCAGGAAATAGTGTCAATTTTCCGTAGTGCCACTGCATCTGGAAAACGGGTGGCACAATCTACTAGAGTGAGGATGTAGGAGTGTACTCCACTTGAAGGGGGGTGAATTGGTCCCACCAAATCAATAGCCACTCGAAAGAATGGTTCGGTTATAACTGGCACTTTTTGTAATGGCGCCGGAGGTACCCTTCCTCTGGAGGGATCTTTCAGACACACATCGCATTACTGGCAATAGGCCACAATTTCTTTGGCAGCTTGGAGCCAATAAAAGTGTCTGAATATCCGCTGTGCCGTTTTATTGTGCCCAAAGTGTCCTGATAATATTCCATCATGAGGGGTATTCAAGATTCTTTGCATGTATTCTTGGGGTACACACAGAGCTTTGTTGCCATCCTTATTCTCCTCGCTGATAGTACGGTATAGAAGCGAGTCTTCTACAATATACTTGATTGGCTTCTTTCCTTTCACTTGGAGAGTTTCACCCTTAATTGCCTTTTCCCATAGAGGTTTAAGAGTGGGGCATTCCTTCTGGGCAATAATGAAGGAAGTCAATTTTAGCCCATTGTCTTCGAGGGTAATCCTAGGGGTCAACTCAGCAGGTTGCTCCTTTCTCTGGGCTTCTTGTGCCTGGGTGATTACATGTTGGACCACTTCTTGCTGGGGAATTTGGGGATTTTGTCCGATTAGCACAGTGCAGAACCTAATCGGGGCTACTACCATCTCCTTCCAACCCGTAAAATATCTGCACTGTATATGACATCTCACAATGGGGAACCGGTTGGCACATCCTAAAAAGTCATGGACGATGGCAAATTTTTTATGGTTTGGGTTTACTGGGGGCAACAACTTGTCGGACACCACTATGCAAATACATCCGGTGTCTCTGACTAACGTAGACACTCGGCACCCATTAACCATGCCATCTTCAAATTGTAGGCCACCTGGCGAACTTTTGTTGCATAGAAAGTTTACCTGTTGTTCCTGGCCTTTGGATGTTGGCTCTGAGATGGAGAGAGCATCAGATTGTCTGGCTGGGAGCGCGGCAGTTATGTTTTATACCTGTTGTCTCGAGGTCTCCCTCAGTCAGGATTTCTGTGGGCACTGGAAACTAAGGTGACCTACTATCCCGCAAGTATAACAAATGATGGGTTTCCTGGGATAAGTGCCAGTATTAGGGTGTGACCCTTGGGGAACTCTAACCTTTTTAATCTTTGCTCCTCCAAAACCTGGCTTATAAGTTACTTTTGGGGCTGAGAACTTAAAGGGCTTCTCTGCAAATGCCTTAGTGTTGGCCCATTTTTCTTTGGGGAGGGAGCTTTCTCTTTCTTGTACTCCCTCGGATATAACCGATGATTTACCGCGTGGAGGTCAGACTCGTCCAGGCACTCATCGAAGGTAGAAGCTTTTCTGTCCTTAACAAATGCACGGATCTCCTGGGGGTAGTGTGCTTAGTAATTGCTCTTTTAGATTGAAGTCAACGACCGAAGCGACTTTGTTCTCTACCCCTGCTGACTCCATCTAAAATTGTAGGCTTTGACGAAGCTCAAAGCCAAAATGTTTGTAAGTTTGTCCAGGTCTTATACGGGACTGCCTGAACTTCATCTTATATTCGGGGTTGAGGTTTGTTGCTGAGAGAAGTTCAGCTTTGATAGTAGAATAGTCCACAGTCGCTTCTGAGGGTAGAGATATAAATATCTCTCATCTGGCGATTGAGTATAGGTATCAGTCTGGCGACCCAATCCTCTTCTAGTTCCCAATTATTGACTTCAAATATTTTCTCAAAATGGGACAGATATGAGCATAAATCTTCTTTGTCCATGTACTCCGGGAGTTTCATGCTGGCCGCTGGTGACACTCCGGTTTTGGATGTCACTGACTGCACCTCTAACTGGTCTTTGTTAAGAGCTCTTTTGTGGGCTCTTATCTCCTCTCTTTCCTCAGCTTCCAGTTTCATTTTCATTTTACGTTCTTCAGCTTCCAATTTCATCTTAAGTTCTTCGGCTTCCAGTTTCCTCTTCCCTTCTTTCATCTCTTTTGTCTCTCTCTTTCTCCTGAATATACGAGCTCAACTCGGGTCCTTCCAGTCCAAGGCTTTGACCTTGCTATCACTTGGCCTAACAATTACATTCAGATAGTTTCCACCCCTAACTTTACCAATTTTCCTCTCGTCAATTATTATATTATTCCTGGTATTCCATTTATGTGCTGGCTCTCCCTTAATTAGATGCTGCTGGGTTCTTTCTAACAAAAACTCCACACCTGACACCACTTTTGCTCACGAATGGGCTCTCCTACTTTTGTCGGAGAATTATTCTTCAACTGTTGGCTGTTTAACAATTACTCTGACACTATACCTCTTTTTGTCAAAGTATTTATATATTTAATGACTAGCTAGCCAGTCTGACACTACTACTTAGGAAGGGAAATAATTCCTATATTGGCTAAGTGGACTCTTTAATTACTGTATTATGGGAGTACCACAGCGTTTAATCAGTTTTAAGGAAAGATCCGGTCAACACATAAGGATCCAGTAAAATATCAAGAATTAACCAAAAATATATAACTTAATTTATCAACTAACTCAAATATTTACACTAAATTCTTAGATCACACCATTAGAATATGGGCCTACTCCTAATGAGAATACTGATCAAAACAAAGTAAGCTTCATGTCAACAAACCAATTGCCAGATAGCTAATTTCTGGAGGCCTCTTAAGTTACTGAGTTAAGCCACAATTTACTTTCCACTAATCTAACTAAAATTTTATAGGAGTTACGAAATACTATATCTCATTTAGTTAGCTTGGGGACAGCTTTAAAAACCCTAATTAATCAAATCAAATATATATAGTCATTCAGACTTACATGACCTTGATAGGAACAGGGATTGACAAATGTCGCTATACTGGATTTTTCACGAGTCTTCGCATTGCAAGGGGATGAGGGTGGTTGTCACGGAGATGGTAGAAACCTATGTAGCTCTCTTCTTATGACTTTATCTATCCAGTTATAAGTCTAAAAGATGGAGAGAGGAGTTGTGCTCTCTGGCTTAAGGAGTACTCTCCTTGGTAGCTCTTGAATTCTTCTTGTACCTTCGTCTACTTCGCAGGGTTACCAAACTGGGTTTTGGTATACGAGGTGATCCCGAAAGTAATTAAAGGAAACTTACTTGGGGATTAATTCTTCTTCTCTCAAAATTACTGAGATTGCAATTTGAGAGTCCCTCAAGGATGAGCAGATCTTCATTTGTCTTTCTCCTAAAATTCCTGTTGGGCATTTAGGAATTTTGATCCAGCCAGACCTCTTGCTAAGTCTGCAAAGGATAAATCGGTATGGCACCGATAAGAAAATGAAACGAACTTCTAAATCTTAGAAGTCAAGTTCGTCACAGAGCAAGGAACTGATAACAAAAATCTAGTCCTCTATCATCTCTAACAGAATAATGACTTTCCTTCCTCTCGGGGCTGATTTAAAGACCGGGAACCGCCCCACCTAAGGGGGATGGGGTAATGCCACTGATGAGAGGCGAGGGGGGGGGGTTGACACTGCGGAGCCCAGGTCTGCTTCTTAATGAGAGGCACTGACAACCATCACATTATTTCTCCCTGGTGGTCTTTTGGATCTGACACCGCTCTTTGGCGCTCTAACCGCGGGCCTCCTGACCTCGTAGGTAATCGGATCTTTTGAGAGCTGCTTAATGGCCTTTTGCGACTCGACTACCCACTAGGCGGGGAGATAAGAGCCCTTTGACAGTTTGACTGTTGTCAAACGCCTATCGTTCTCATGCACTCTCCGAAGAGGGATTTTAATATATATGTCCGCTTGGCCCTCTGGGTGGCGTTATGTTTTAATTCCTCTACACGGTGGATCCTCCAAAATAGGGACCCCGCCTCCGACTCCGCCCCTCTCACCTAAGGTTTCAAGGTGAAGTCAGGAAAAGCCTTGCATGGCGAGCCCCCCCCCCCCCTCCCCCAGATAAGTCCTCGAGGGCGTCAGCGCCTGGTGTTCTGCCTCCGGGAAACGTAAGGCGATTCCAGTGAGGGTCTTCTCGAAGAGGTCCCCCACATCTCCTCCAAGATGGGCCTTGAAGGCATATTCTTCCAATGGAATTGCCGCAGACTCTGGCCAACTGGAAGGAGCTGCGGAGGCCCGTCTCCTCCCGTTTCCCGTTAGCTATCTTTGTGCAGAAGACCATGCTGGGCGCATGCCCCCTGCCCACCATCCCGGGGTATAAGGGCTTTGCCACCCAATCACCTTGGGAGGATTCGCGATTTACACCCGGCATGATATCTCCGTTCTTATCTTTGCTATAGATACCTCCTTTCTGGCAGTAGCTGTGCAGCTGTACCTGGATAGGAGGTATACTTAAAATCCTCGTACATTCCGCTGTCAGCCGACTTCGACGAAGGTGACTTCCTCCGCGTCGTGGCATGATTGCCGAGGCCCTTTCTCCCTCTCGGGGATCTGAACTGTAAACCCCCCTATCTGTGGAGACTACTCGATTAATCCCCTGTGTCATGTTTTTGCCTATCTGATCGACGAGCAGAGATCGTGTCCTAAATGTGGATGAGTTTACGCAACACTGCCGGAGAACCGCTTAATTTGCCTGGCTCAATCTATCCTTGTGCTCTCCGAATGCACATCCTAATTTTTGATGGGGTGTGGTCGATGACCTCCATGGTAGTGATCACTTTCCCATTTAAATATCATTTTCGTGGCCGCTGCCGCCCAAGAGCCCGCCCTGGTGTTGCTTGGCGCGGGCACTGTGGTCCGCATTTCAGGAAATGACTGATTTCTCTATCTCAGTCAAGGAGTTTAAATCGTTTGATTAGGCTGTTGAGTTTTTCTCCGGCAACCTCATCGCCGTGGGACTACCTACTATTCCTAGATCGTTCGGCCGTTTTGCACGCCGACCACTCCCGTGGTGGTCAGCAGAGTGTTAGGCGGCCCTGAAACAAACAGACGGCCGAAAGGAACTTAAAGTTGCGTGCCATTGCGCCGCAACTGTTCCCATGGACCTATCCCCGAATGCCGCGACGGCTTCAGGTCGCTTTCTGTCGTCTCCGAATTTAACACACTCGAGGTACGCACAGCCATTTGATGGGGCGCTGGCCAGCGCCCTACTGTGAAGACTGCGTTGTCCCCCATACTGTTTGGCACATTCTTGTTGAATGTCCCAGTCTGGGCGATCTCCGCGCACGTTACCTGTCCCGGTACCGGGATGGGCGGGGTCGCTACCGCCTGTCCCTTGTACTCGGGACGAGTTCGTGCACATTGACTGGTGGACTTTTAAGACTTGGGGGAAGGCCGGCCTTCTCCCCTTTATTTAACTAGATTTTTTTTTTCTAGGTCGCACTCTCCTGCGCCGGGGGGAGGCCGACCTCCCCCCGACGCCGGAGCTTGCTTTGTAATTGTTGCCATTTTCTCTTTTTAGCGTTGTTGTGTTTTCATATTGTTATTTTAAAGTAGCCTAGTGCTAGGCTGTCGTGCTTGCGGCGACTTATGCCTAAGTGAGTAGTCGCCAGATAGGCTAGTAAAATTAAAAAAAAAAAACGGCCCTGAAACAGGCGTTATGTCTACAAGTGGCCCCCGAACGATTTTACTGCTGGTGAATTTCGTCGGCCTAGGGCTAGGTTCGGGTATATTTCGAAGCACGCCAGCCCTCTTCTTGGCAGGCATACATGTCTTCATTTAACAGGAAAGACCCCTCTAGCAGAGATGTGAAAACGAGTCAAAAGGATTCGGGGCAAGTTCTCCCCCCCCCTCCCGTTCTTTAGGAGAATTGGACCCCAATCTCGAACGCCGCGTCCGTGCCTGAATCCTTCGCGACCGCTTTCTCCGCATTCTCTAGGAGCAGCATTCAATATGCGTCGTGATCTCACTGAATGCCGCCGACTGGACTTTACTTCCAGAGGCGGAGAACCCTTCAACGACAGGTTTACTCTGAATGAGTTGTGTTCCGCTCTCGCTTCGTGCGCAGACTCTGTCCCTGGTCCGGACGATTTTCCATACACCATGCTTTGACAGCTGGGTGAGCGAGGCATGGCCTTTCTGTTAGTTTTGTTCAACAGGATGTGGGTAGAGGGTATCACCCACATTCCTGACGAATCTCTACTGTGCTCACTTTTCACAAACCGGGGAGAGATCACTCTACTCTGGCCGGGTTCCGACTTATCTTTCTAACCTCTTGCGTGTGCAAGTTGATGGAGAAATTGGTAAATGTTAGATTAGCCTTTTTTCTGGACAGCGGAGGCCATCTATCTTCTGCACAGTGCGGCTTCCACACATTCCACTCCACGTCGGATGCTCTTCTCCGACTGGAGAATGCCGTCTGCGAGGCCTTCCTTCGTAGACACCACTAGGCCACATTGTTTTTCGATCTTGTGAAGGCCTATGATACCGCATGGCCAGACGGTATCATGGAGACTCTCCCACACGATGGGGGCGATCGTCGATTCCGGCCCAATGGAACAGGAAGAGGGTGTCCCGCATGGAAGTGTTCCCAGTGTTGCACTCCTTGCCCTGAACATCAACGGCATCACCTCAGTCCTGCCAGAAGATGTTTTCGCTACGTTCTACTCGGACGACCTTTCGATAGCTTTTGGCGCGGCCCAGATGCCAACTCTGGAGCGCCGACTCCAACAGACACTGACCCGCGTCTCTCGGTATGCCGAAGCGCACAGGATTCTGTTTTCCTTAGCCAAGACTAAGGTAGTGCACTTTTGCCGCCATTCACAGCTCAACCCTGACCCAGACTTGTTTCTAAATGGGATGCGCCTAGAAGTGGTTGACTCGCACCCTTTCCTTGGTCTTGTATTTGACCGATGCCTCACCTGGGAAGCTCATTTTCGCAGCCTTAGGGTCTCTTGTACCTGCGCCATGGATCGTGTACTGCAACATCTAGTTCTACCAGTAATAGCTCCACCTTTGTATAATAGTCGTGTACTGCACCTTCTGGATATTCTTCGCTCCGTGACGTTCAACCCCTGGGGCACTGATAAGGGGTACTGCCTTACTTTTTTAGCGATCCTCTGTTCGTTCGAATCTCGACTACAGATGCAAGTTTTTTGCATCCGCAGCTGAGCCTGTAAACTGGGCGGAACTGACATACCAAATGTCAACGTAGAAAAAGATCTGGGTTTAAAAATTTCCAGCGACCTTAAATCAAGTAAACAATGCATGGAGGCAGTGAAAAAGGCAATCAGAATGCTAGGTCTCATAGGGCGTACATTTCAAAACAAGTCTAAAAGATGTATTCTAATACTTTATAATGCACCTGTTGGCATCATTTGGAATATTGTGTGCAGTTTTGGTCACCAAATCTAGAGTGCGACACAGAAAGATTAGAGATAGTCCAGCGTCGAATGGTTAATATGATTCCTCACTTTGGAACAAATAATTACCAAGGCAGTCTTTAAGCTCTAAATCTATTCTCTCTTAGACAGAGACGCATATGCAGGGACATGATAGTTATTTAAAATCGTTCATGGTTTTGAAAATGTAAACAAATCAGATTTTCTAATATTTATATCAAATGAATCAATGCGTGGTCACAACCTTCAGCTTGAGGGAAGTCACTTTCGGGCAGATGAAATGAAATTCTTCTTCAACAGAACCATAAGAATCTGGAATAATCTACCAGATGCTATGATTATCACAGCTAGTATAGTTTTATTTAAAGACAAATTTGATAAATGGATGATGACAAACCCTAACCCATACTTGTTTTACAGTAAATCAAAGGGGTGATGAAAAATAGTAACTGATAAAGTTACAATCACTTTAGCAAATTTTTCCTGCCTCGCCTTTACTTTGCCGTTTCATAGAGCTTTTTTTATCCATAATCCTTCTGGTAGCCTAGTGAGGATCAGTAGATCTGTTGCTACCAGACTTTCGATGTAATCTCTTGGTTCGTGATATCTGTGACATCACGGTTTGGGTGAGCCGGGTGGATGTAAAGATTATCTTCCGGTGGGTTCTTGGACATGATTGTGCCAAAGAGTCTGTGAGGACTGGGTGACTAGACCAGCGTTTTGCTCTTCCTCACACCAATTACATGGAAGTAATACAGGCAGCTCTCCTGGCTGCTTAGCAAAGAAGATGGGAGACAGTCGAGGGGAACCTAAAGTTGCCTGCCATTGTGTCCTGACTGTTCCCATAGTCCTACCCCACAATGCCGCGATGGCTTCACTTTGCTTTCTGTCATCCCTGAATTTGACACACTCACAGGACACACAGCCATTTGATGGAGCGCTCGCCTGCGCCATATTATGATGACTAGTTTGTCCCCTAGACTGTCCCAGTCTGGGTGATCTTTGCGCATTCTATCTGTCCCCGTACCAGAATGAGCCGGGTCGCTACTGCCTGTCCCTTGTAGTGTTTTTGTATTTTGCACGTTCCTGTGCCTTGGGGAGGCGGGCCTCCACTTGACGCTGAAGCGTGCTTCCTGTTTGTTGCCCTTTCCCTTTTTTTCATTGTTGTTGTTGTTTTTTGTTTTGCATATTGTTATTTTAATGTAGCCTAGTACTAGGCTGTCGTGAGTACGGCGACTTATGCTGCCCAAGT
Organism: Ceratothoa steindachneri; assembly: GCA_963969495.1. Lineage (NCBI taxonomy): Eukaryota > Metazoa > Arthropoda > Malacostraca > Isopoda > Cymothoidae > Ceratothoa > Ceratothoa steindachneri. The sequence continues at coordinate 122,815,975 of OZ018325.1, forward strand.
AGGCAGTCGTCACATGAGCTCCTATGGTGATATATTAGCTGCCACACCCTGTATATAACAACTTTGATGATTTGCCTCATCATTTCACTGTACCCATATTTGAGTTTTTAATCAATTTTATATTTTATCTGTAAATAAGTTGGTATGGGTTTTGCCAACAATTTGCTTTCATTTGTTACCTTTTACTTCTCATTGGGGACATACAGTTTAATATGGAACTGAACCATAGGTCACTGATGTATGGCAATCATCATCATGTCCAATGTGGGTTTACTTCAATTTAACTAGAAGCAGTTCCCACACAGCTAGAATAATTGGTATCCTGAATCTTGTCTTAATAGATTACTCTCCTCCCAAGGCCTGGTGGCATTCCTGCAAGGAACACTAGAGGTGAACGTCTATTGCTTTTCCTTGGAATCATCGATATTCTACAGAGTTACAGGTTCAAGAAGAAACTAGAGCACACTGTGAAGTCAATGATACACGATGGGGTGAGTAGCATTCTTGATGACAATGACAAAATCAGTCATATCTTTAATTTCATGTAGACAAAACCTTGCCTAAACTACCTGGTATTGCAAAAGTCCTGTTACACTCAGTATGACACTCACAACAAAGGACACACTGATAGTTTTGATGATTAGCCAGGTTTTTACTTTTTTAACATATCTGTATTTAAATTATAATATTAATCAATGTGGCTGCCCTCTGCGGCGAGCACACATTCCTGGCCAGACCTGAAGGCCCTGCACACATTGTGGATGAAGTCCTTCATGCTGGCCCTCACATGGTTGATGGACTTCAGCTTGTCAACATTGCTATGGAGGACCATACAGGCCTTTCCCTCGACATGCACTCAGACGCTGTAGTTGAGGGGGATTGAAGTCGACTAACTGCTGTTTCCAAAAGTGATTAGACTAGAAGTTAATGTTCCACCCCAACCACTCTTGCACTGTCATGGCTGTGTGGGTGGGGCACCATCATGCTGAAAGAGGTAACCTTCCCTGGTGAGCTTTCTCAGACAGGGCAGGACTTTCGTGGCCAAGATGTCCCTCTAATTGGCCGCCGTAGACCTGTAACTGGCCATGAACCACACTGTCAGCATCTTTTGGCCATTCGAAGCTACAATGCCAAGCATCATCACGGAGGCCAGGTAATGGATTGTGGACATGTAGCGGACCTCGTAGATGTCCTGGCTGAACCTTACCATTTGGTATTTCTACTTATTTATGCTAAGATCAACCATGAAGGTGTTTTCATCAGAAAAAATGATAAATCGATTGCCATGATGTGAAGGTGATGGCAGCACTTCCAGCATTGTTCATGAATACAGTTAGTGAGCAGAAGCCTTTGCACTTACCTCAAGCTCTTGCCACCCTCCTCAACGAGTCTGGACACTATGGACACCGAAATGTTCTTCGTGAGCTCAGTCATTTTGAGCTTCATATCACTTTCAACGGCCTATTTCACATCCAAACAGATGTTGCCAAGTGGCAACTCTGTTGCCACTTGTGATTTTATATTTTGTACTATTATATGTTTCACAAGAATTTCACATTGGTGGATTTATAACTACATAAAAAGTGATTGTGTTGTGATGATGTACATAAAAACTTTTCAACTTTTCTTCAGGAATATTCTTCTGGCTGTCCATAGTTCCCTCAGGTGATAAAGTGGAAGCTTCATACTTGTGTGAGGTTAGGGCAGTCAAGGAGGTGTTAATGGTTTTCTTGGTTTTGGTTTTCATCAGAGGTTTATTGGTGTTGGGAGAGGTTTATTTTATGCTTGTACTTTTAAACGAGTGGCCTGATCCTAGTTGGGCTAAAAGTGCTATTTATATCTTTTCTGTAGTGATTTCTCCAAGTTTTTTTTTTATGGAGAGGTGGTTCATTTAGCATCTTTTCTGGTGAGAAATTGTTTCCATGGGTCCAGGTAGTGTGGATGTTTTATTAAATTCTTTGGGGGGGAAAGGGACAGTTATTTTACTTGTTTTGATAGTGTGGTGGGTATTCATATTTGAGCCTGGGTGAAGTAGTTTTGTCATAGGAGGTAGTTAGGATGAGATTAGTTTACTACTCTATTAAATATTTCCATTCTTATTATGTTAAGCCATTTTCCTTTCGAGCCTGCTGACTCAGTGCTACGTAATGGCCAGAAGGCCTTGTATTCACACCAATTTTATGATTATTCCTCCATTTTTTGGTTTCACACTCTTATGTTAGGGATTGATCATCCAATTAAAATACTGTATTGAATTACCTAGGATCAATCATTCTTTGTTTGTCAACAGATTTAAGAATGAGAGTAACTTGACTTAGTTTCAGCCAATTTCTTTTGACAGCAACCACATGGTTGTTTTATGGCATTTGGTTTCAACTTGTGTAAACACTCATTTTTCTAATGCTTCTTTCATTTTGGGAGTGTCTCACACTTATGTTTGTGTTTTTCATCCAGTTAAAATATAGAAATGCAGCAAAAAATTGGAGTGTGTGAGGTAAAATTTAAATTTAAATGAATTGTAAATATTTTGAAATATAGAAATGCTTCCTATAAATAGAAGCAAAGTTTTCTATAAAATAGGAGTTTTAAGCCATTCTAAAATAAAAAATAACTTTTTGCTATGAATATTTTTTTTGGAGGAACAACCACCAAGAACTTTCCAATCATAATTCTAAATATGTAGATGGTTATTAATAATTTTGTAAGTTAGATCAATAAAGAATTCTTTCCAATTAAAATTATATTATTTGATTTATATAAAAGGCTTTAAATATTTTATTTTCCCTGATGATGTACCAAGGGTAAATTGATCAGCAGCAATTTGAAACAAATTAGTTTGGCAACTTAAGGGTTAAGCTGTATTCAAATTGGTACTACAGGTACTACTCAATGGCTGATTGCACTTATGACTGTTATTGTCTGACTGCCAACACTATGTCCCTCTATTAGAAAGGCAACTAGGAACACAGCAGTAACCATCTCATCTTCATCTAGCCAACATCTCACTAGTATTCTCCTTAGTCAGTGTTCACTGATACTAGGATTGGAAAACAAAGGAAAACCCAAGACCCGGTTCTAGAATCGCATTCCTCATTCAAAGCTGGTAGAACCAGTTTTGAAATTAAATTTTATATTTTATCATCACCATTACTTCACTAACTATATAATTTAAGAAGGTGATTTTTTTGAGTTATAATAATAATTCAATCTTAGTTTGGTTATGACTTATGTTTTTTTATCAAAGTTATTTCTAATAATTCTTTTATAATATCAAAAAACAAAATGGTGAAGTTCAGAAATAAATATAAGTATCAAAATTTTGTGAATTTTTTAAAACCCAAAGAATTACAAATGGTAAAGTTCAGAAAATTTATTTTTTATATCTTCTTTTATAACTATATTTTATCAATGTAATATTTTGAAAGGGGGGAAATTTAGTTTAGAGTTCCTTTTTAAAATTATTTTAATTGGTGAAGTTCAGAAAATTTATAAAAATTTAACCATGGCTGCTTTTTTTTTAGATTTTAAATTTTAATCTTAGTAGCGAAGCGCAAGTTTTCCCTGTGGGAGGGAGTGGCAAAGCCATTGCCTGGTTTACATATTATGTTAAAATCCTAATTTATTTAAAAATGAAAGGAAACAACATTTCTTTAATATTTGAAATATTTATTTGAATCAAGCACAATTGCAGGATGCACCGCCATTTGATAAAGCACTCTCCTGTACCTTATTGCGATGACTCCATTGTCTCCCAGACTGTTCAGCACATTCTTGTTGAATGTCCCACTCTGGGTGATCTTCGCGCACGTTACCTTTCCCGACTGGGACGAGTACTGGGATGAGTGGGGTCACTACCGCTTGTCCGTTGTACTCAGGACAGGTTCATGTACACAAACTTGTGGACTATATGACATTTTGGAGGAGGCTGGCCTCCTTTTATTTGACTCTCTTTCCATCATTGATTACGCATGCTCTGCCACACTAAATGTTTTTGAAACATACACAATCACTCATTTCCCTCTCAACCACATCTACAACCTAAGTCATCATCAAATGTCTACCCATTGAATGACCACTTATGTCTATATACCAATCATTCCTGCATTTAGTTCATACATTGGCTATGCAAGTTCCAAATACCTTGCCACGTCATTCCACTTAATCACTTTATTCTTCTTTTCCCCATACTATACACCTAAACAATAATATGTATATTTCCCTCCAAATTCAACCTAAGCAAAGAAGTCCATACAACTCTTGCATAGGAAAATTAGTAACCTTTTCTCAAAATTTCATGAACTAGGCTGTTTGTTTACGGCGACTTATGCCTAAGTGGGCAGTCGCCAGATAACCCCTTAAAAAAAAAAAATCTTAAAATTTCATAGATTTACACAATCCTGCCACACTCATCTTATGTCCCCTAAACTCAACTTCACTTTAACACCAACTTCTTCCAACTTTCCCAAAACCTCATTCACCAAAGTCAAATGTTCTTCCATGTTTTCGCTCATCACCAAAATATCGTCCAAAAACACTTGTACATTCTTACATGGAAAGACATTCAAATCTACATTTATTACACGTTAAAAAGCAGCTGTGGCATTTGCCAACCCAAAGCTCATGGGGTGAAACTGGTAATGTCACTTTGCAGTGGAGAACACTCTTTCAGTGTTTGTGCATTCACTCTTATGTAATCAATACACAGTCGCAAACTTACACCTCTATTGCACAGGCACAATTTGACTATTCCAAATACTCACACCAATTCTCTCCAATTCTTCATGTTGTTCCTTGATCTCTTTACCCATGGGAAGAGGGAAATGATAAGACTTCTGATAAATTGCAATGTCATGACTCAAAACAATCTTAAACTCAGGTAAGCGAGTGTTGACAAGTTGTCATCCCCTTGACTCAAGGCCCCTCTTCTATCCCACAACATCGTATAAACCTTTTGCTTCTCACATTCACTCAACTTTTCCTCCAATTTCACTTGCTCAATACAATCTTCATACTTCCAACCATTCGACTTAACACTCACTGAAAGTACGCTTGCATTTACCACATGCTTATCATTCTCGATAATCAGCACTGTATTCAACATGACTTATTTATCTCCCACACATTTTCCAGTGTATATACCTCCAAGCCTTTCATGAAATTCACCTCCACACTTCCATTTAGACCCACATACCATTGACACTTAAAACTTCCATTCCTCTTACATTCACTCATCTCTATCATGTCGTATCACAATACCAGTTGCTGTCAAATACTTGTAGCCTAATCACTTATCATACTTTTTGTTTGCACCATCTACCAAAATTCATCCTCATTCATTCGAACACCACAATTCACACACACACTCTTTCTCTAAACCCTGCAACAATTGAAGCACCCTGGTCCCCTAATCCACATAAACAATATCTACTATCCTTAACTTCATATTGTTTCATTCCTTCAAGTGCTTCATAGTACACCACATTAACCTTATATCTTGTATCAATCAGCACATTTGCTTATCTTGTATCAAGCAGTACATTTGTTTGTTGTTCTCCACATTTTATTTTATCATACACACACACACACACACACACATACACACCTATTCACCTTCTGAACCCAATTTACTCCGCAACTCAAAAGTCCCTCTCCATATTCATTATTTGCACTGGAGAATCCACCAGAAGGAACCCTGTAATTTTTTAGTTTCCCTGAGTTGAACTCTCTCTGTTACTTACATTACTCCCATTCGCTATCTCATTTACACACCTTTCTACATTCCTATACAACCTTGTTGCATGACCAATCATCTCACTTTACCACATCCATTTCTTAGGTTGCTGCACATGCTTGCATAATGTCCTATCTGACCACACTTGTATCGCTTCTCGGTATTTTGGCTATGATCAATTATATCTGTTCTTATCAGCTTAATATCTGATCCATCCGCCCCCCAGGTTTGGTTAATGATATTAATCTGATTTTTGCACCTTGGGGAAGTGTTTGGGGCTTGCTCCATCTTTATAAGGGCAACTACCAGTGGAGGAGAGAAGTTGGTTCATTCCTCACCCTCCTGTCCTAAAAAGAAAAGGAACAAGAAGATGAAAAAGACAGAAAAGTTGGGGCTCCTCTCCAGCCGGGAGGATGGACAGGTCTGCTGCCGTTTCGGGAAGCAACCAAGACAAGATCGGCACGTCCGGCCCCATTGCTCCCCTGTGTGGGGAGTCCCAGAATAAGACCAAAAGTGAGCAGAGACTTGATTATGTCAGGGCCCCTCATTCAGAGGTTACCTGGCATTTTCGAGCCCACTGGCTTAAATGCTTCTTCATTATTCACTCCACTGATGGTAGCATGTTGGCTAAGGGCAACATGATCCAGCAGAGGAGAGCTTTAGCTAGTGTGATTGGTAGAGAGCCGAAGGTGACCTATTTCTTGGACGGGAACCTTTTGGCAAATGCATTGAAACCCTCAGAGGCAACCATGATTAGTGCCCTTCAGACACTTTCGCCGGTAAGTGTGATGAGAAAACTAGTAGGGGCCTCAAGACTTACCCCTATATTCCTTGTCACATTCGACTTTGACAAGCTTCCTGAGTCGGTGCATGCTGGTTGGTATCGCTAACCCATGGAGGTGCTACTACTGCCACCACTTCAGCCATACTAATCGCTCCCGTAGCCATCCAAGTCAGGGTTACCTGAAGTCTGTGTAAGTTGCCCCAAAGCTGCACACGATAAATCCAAATCGTGTGTGGCTAAGTGTCATTTGCGGAGAGCCGCACCCCAATTTTTCAAAGGAATGCTGTGCATATCTCCTTGAAAAGGAAATCCTGGCTTTTCAGGTCCAGGATCGCCTCTCATTTCGCGAGGCTAAGAACTTGATCCTGGCATGCTCACTGCTGCATGGGACATCTTATGCCTCAATGTTAAGAAAGACACCATTTGCTCCTGCTCCATAAAGGCCTACAAGCATGGCCATTTTCGAGCCCATTCAGAACCCTTCTGCATGTTCTACCCACCCTGGGCGCTTCCCTGGTAGAGCTGGCGGCATAAATGGTTCACACCCAGCCCCAACTAAAAACAGAGCTCCTCCCCCTCCTTACTGCAGCTTAACCGATTCTTGTATGGCGAAATGGCTGCTCGCCTCCACCGAGTCATAAGACTCACAGGAGGCAACACCCCTGAAGTTGGTCGTGAGGCCATCTTCCAGAGTTTCTAAAGCTGCATCCTAAATGCACTAGGGAGTTTTGGCACCTTCACCAAAACTCGAAGTCGGTGGATCCTCAAAAGGAAGGACCCCCACCTTCGAAGCCTAAGGTTTCGAGGAGGAGGTAGGAAAATACTCGTATGGTGAGCCCAACCTCCCGCGATAAGCTCTTGAATGCGACTGCGCCTTCAGCACATTGTCGAGCCACCAGCGTCAGGGGTTCTGCCTCTGCTAAGAGTACGTCCATTCCTGTGAGGGTTTTCTCTTCGAAGAGGGCCCCCGCATCTCCTCCCCGAACTAGGCCTGGAGGGCATATTCAATGGAATTGCCCCAGACTCCGAGCCAATTGGCAGTTGCTGTGGAGACTCGTCCCGTCCCGTTTTCCCTTAGCTTTCTGTTTACAGGAGGCCACGCTGATGCCGTACCCCTAAGCACCCTCCCAGGGTATAAGGGTTTTGCAACCCCACCACCACGGGATGGGGGCCGGGCAGGAGGATGCACCATTTACACCCTGCATGATGTCTCCGTCCCTCTCTTCGCTTTAGACACCTCATTTTATGCAGTAGCTGTGCAGCTGCACCTGGATAGGATGTATACTGTTATTCTGCGTACATTCCACCATCTGCCGACCTCAATGCGGGGGAAACCGCGGCATTGTGTTACGGTTTCCGAGGCCCTTTCTCTTGCTCAAGGATCTGAACAGATGACACCCTCTTTGGAGACATTACTCGATCGATCCTAGGGGTCAGGTCCTTCCCTACCTCATCGATGACCTGGAGATAGGCGTGCTAAATGTAGATGAGTTTTTGCATCACTGCCCGAGAACCGCTTCATTTTCTTGTTTCGATCTATCCTTGTGGTCTTCGGACACAGCCTGATTTTGGGTGGGGGTTTGTCCATGTCTTTTATGGTAGTGATCACTTTCCCATTCGAAAATCCTTTTCTGTACTGCTGTCTCCCTAGAGCCGCCCTAGTGGTTCTTGGCGCGGGCTCTGTGGGCTGCATTTCAGGAAATGACTGATTTTTCTGCCTCAGTTGAGGAGTTTAGGGCGCTAGATGAGGGCGTTCACTTCATCTCCGGCAACTACATCTGCATGGGCCTAACTACTATTCCTAGAACGTCTGGCCGTTTTGTCTACATCTGCTATTAGCGCCGCCCGAGCGATTTCACTGTCAGTGAATTTCGTCGAGCTAGGGCTAGGTTCCTTTATGTTTCGAAGCACGACCGCCGCTCTTCTTGACGGGACACCCCTGTCTTCACTTAATGGCAGGATCCCTCTAGAAGAAGTGTGGAAGTGAGTCAAAAGGATTCAGGGCAATTTCTCGCAGCCCCCCCCCCCTCCCCAGTTTTTCAGGAGAATGGGACAGTAATCTCGGACCCCGCCTCCCTCGCGGAATCCTCCGCGTTCTCTAGCCGGGATGCTACTCCGCCAACATTCAATCCGCGTCGTGATCTCGCGCAAGGCCGACAACTCGACTTTACCTCCAGAACCCTTAAACAACAAGTTTACTTTGAGTGAGTTGCATTCTGCTCTCTCTTTGTGTGCGAACACCCGCCCTGGTCCAGACGATGGTCCCGTACGCTATGCTTCGACATCTAGGTCAGCGAAGCATGGCCTTTCTGTTATATTTGTTCAACAGGATCTGGGTAGAGGGTATCCTCCCAGACTCCTGGTGACTCGCTCCTGTGCTCGCATTTCGCAAAACGGGGAAAGATCACTCTACCGTGGCCCGTTTCCGCCCAATCTCTTACCTCCTGTGTGTGCAAGTTGATGGAGAAATTGGTAAATTTTAGATAAGCCTTCTGGACAGTGGAAGCCATCTTCCTTCTGCACAGTGGGACTTCCATAAGTTCCACTCCACGTCAGTTTCGCTTCTCTGACTGGAAAATGCCATCTGCGAGGCATTCCTAGGTACACAGCACTACACCACGTTTTTTTCGATCTGGAGTAGGCCTATGATACCGCATGGTGATACCCTATCATGGAGACTCCACACGATGGGAGCGAGGAGACGCCTCCCAATCTTTATATCTTAATTTTTGCGAGATTGTCAATTCCGCATGATGCCGGGAGATGTTCTCACTACGCTTTACGTGGGCAACCTTTCCATTTCTTTTGGCATGGCCCAGATGTCAACTATGGAGAGTCCACTCCCACCGAAGCCTATGCCCAAGCGCACAGACTTCGGTTTTCCTTGGCTAAGAGCCAAGACTAACGTGGCGAATTTCTGCCGCCATCCAAACTTCCACCCTAGCCCAGACATGTTTCTCAATGTGTTGCGCCTGGGAGTCTCTTGTGCCCCTGCCATGGATATTCTTTGCTCCGTGATGTTCATTGACTGGGGCGCCTTACTTTTTTGTCGATCCTTTGTTCGTTCGAATTTCGATTATGGATGCGAGTTTTATGCATCTGCAGCCCACCCTGTATTGTGGAAAGTAGACTATCCATCACACCAACCCCCGCCTGGCGATCGGTGCCTTCGACACGTCCCTCATTGAAAGCCTACTTGTCGATGCTGGGGAGATGCCATTCGCTCTGCGCTGTGCACAGTGTATTATTTGCCTGTTGTCGCGAGCCCGGCGCCTCCCTCAGTCGCCAACAGTTCTCACTGCATCCGTAGCTGATCTCGACGTGCCTATGCTGCCGAGAGACGCTAGTCATACCCTAAGCCCTTCGAGTTTAGGGCTAGAAAACTCCTTCGAGAGCTCGGTATAGCTCTCGGATTGGCTGCACCCCTGGTTCTGCCCAGCACGCCACCGCTGGAGGGTACCACCTTGACTATTTGTTGCCATGCCTCTGCTCTCAAAGTTTCTATAGCGCATGGAGTATTGCATTGAGCCTTGTGAGAGCACACTTTGTATCACGCTGGGACTATGCCAGTGTATACGGATGGCTTTAAGTCACAAGAGGCAGTCGGTTTCCACGCCCTGTCCCCTCTGTTTGAAGTCGGCAACGCTCTCCCAGCCATTAGGTCTGTCTTCACGCCCGAGCTGGTGTCAATTCTGCTTGGTATGGGAGATAATGTGACGTGCCTGGTTTTGAGTCTGGATTGTGATTTATTGTGACTCACAAAGCTTCCTGATTGCTCTCGGAGCATTGGAATCTCCGCATCCCCCGGTTCGCGATTTTTGTGCCTCCACAGTTTTGGCTAGCCGGATGGATGGCTAGATTATCTTCTGCTGGGATCCTGGACATGTAGTAATTGCCACGAATGAGCACGCCGATGAGGGCACTAACTAAAGAGTCTGTGAGGACTGGGTGACCAGACCAGCGTTTTGCTCTTCATCACACTGACTAGATGGCAGAAATATGGTCTGTCCTCACAGCAGCTTCGCAAAGAAGATGGGAGACAGCCGAGGGGAACCTAAAGTTACGTGCCATTGCTCCGCGAGTGTTTCCATGGGCCTACCACTCAATGCAGCGATGTCTTCAGGTTGCCTTCTGCCCTTTCTGAATTGGACACACACGCGGCATGCACCGCCATTTGATGGAGCACTCGCCCTCGCTGTATTGTGACGACTGTTTTGTTCCCTAGACTGTTTGGCACATTCTTGTTGAATGTCCCAGTCTGGGTGATCTTCACGCATGAGCGGGGTCGCTACCGCTTGTCTATTTTACTTGGGATGTGTTCATGTGCACAGACTTTTCAACTATACAACCCTACTTTATTAGACTTTTTTTAGGTTGCATGTTCCTGCCCGGGGGAGGTGGGCGTACCCCTGATGCCACGGTGCTTCCTTCTGGCCTGTTTGCTTAAAAAAAAATTGGGGGGGGGGCCCTCTGTCCTTTCCATCATTGTTATTTTTATTTCCATATTATTTGTTCTCTGTTTTCTAATATAGTCTAGTAGTAGGCTGTGTTGAGTACTGCTACTTATGCCCAATTAGGCAGTCGACAGGTGGACACTTGCCACATGATCCAGGTCTACTCACATTACTTTGTCCAACTTCCATTCATTCATCTGCCAAATGTCCCTTTCTTCCAAATCTGTAACACTATCTCTCCTGCATGGTTTTCACCATTCCAGCCTGTATTCCTACTTCTATTCTCATTGCGTTTGTGGGCAACATTCATCCTCTCTTGTTCTTCCTGAACAGAGTAGCTCTCCAAAAACTTAAGACATCAGCTTGGCAGGGTTTTCCAACAATGCATTGCACTATGACCAGAACTGGGGCATCATACTTTTACTTGATTTCTGTGCTGTGTGTATGGAGACTTCCTCTCTCTCAATTTTCCACATTTTCCAGCATATCCTCCCACAAGTCTCTCTCTCCTGCCACTTTAATCTTTTCTTTTCTTTCATAAGCCTCATACTCACACACTTCATTCAGAATTGTCACCCCAAACTTCTTCATCAGCTCTTTATTTCCATTTATACTTTCATCACCAAACCTTGTTCTTATCAGAGACTCAAACTGATGAGCTTATGGATTAACTCTTTCATTCTTCCCCATTCTTGCTTCTTCAAACCTTTTCAACTTCTTATATTTTAAACTAACTTCTTTATTCTCTTACATTGCTTTCACTACTTCCATTTAGGTTCACCCACACTTGTAATTGTCTTAAAGAAATCTTTCTACCTTCCAAAAACTTTTGCCAAATCTTTCACCCATAACCTAGTATTCTCTCCCAATTTCTCCTTATAATAACTTTCATACTCTTTCAAAAACATACTCACATCCTTTGAATCTTCCATTGTAAACTTTTTCAACTTTGTAACTTCTCTTATGAGTATGCTTCTATGCACCTCAGCATCAGTTTCACTCATTTCTCACAGGCAGTCCTACTCTCGTTCAAGCTAAAAAACAGAGAGTCAATGCTGTTCCTCACATCTGTCCTGGCATTGGGTCTTGGTAGTATTCTTCCTACGCTTCTTTTCTTTCAGTGAGTTGTCTATGTCCAACAGTCTCTTTGTCTCAGTCAACTCAAAACCTGTGTCTAACAGTAGAGGCCATACAACCACCAATTGTACTCTGCTCTCCTATCCTCTCATTCATCATTCTCACTAGTCTCTCCTCCATTTCTACCTCACTATCTCTAATCCTTTTTTCCATTCACACTTCTATTTCTCATTTTCTCTTCAGCCTTTAATTCTCTAATCTTAGTTGTGTATTTTCTCTATCCTTTATTTGCAACAACTCTTTCAGCCTTCTCATTTCCACCTCCATGCTTCCATTCAGTTCTTCCATTAGTTATATTAATGGTACATGACAACCCTTCTCCCTCCTTTTCTCTCTTGTCCAAACCACCAGATGGCCCCACATTGTGTGCTAAAATATTTGGCGGCAGCCTCAAGATTACCTGCACTTATACTGACTGTCACATCAGGGTGGGCCTGTCTAGGTGTCTCAAGGGAGAGTGAGAGATCATTCTCAATCTTTATTTATACACAGTAAGCTTATATATACAAGAGACAGCAAAAACTTAATCTTACAAAAGACACCCCGCCCCCAATCAAAATACACCACTACCCCAAAATAAAGTAATAAATTAGGACAAAATGGTACAATATTTAAATGTAGCCACATTCTTCATATAAACAACTGTCCAGACAATCCACACTCTTCCCCTCTTATTAGGGATTTACCTGGAAGAAGCCCCACTCTCTTCTAGAAAGATGCTGGAGTTCCCCATGGCACTCTTCTGCCAAATGGCCACAGTTTCCAGTGGTACTCCTTGAAATTGGCTTTTGCATTGTGACACCCCGTAAGGGGCGCGGCGATTTGCCACTCTGGCCGCCGTGCTGACGGGATCCAGCGCTCCGTCCGGCCCCAGCTTAGCCTCTCTTGCTTCCTTCAAAACACTTGTTTCCTCTCTTTTCACACAACCTCTCCCACAACTTTCTCTGGTCAGCCTCTAATTTCACAGGGTAGATGCTGACCTTCCTTTCAGCCAACCGTCCCGCTGAGGGGGTGGGGGACAATGTTCCCTAACCCCTGAGCTCCGGTCTGGGGTGGCTGGTTTTTAACTACCTGCTTCATCCCCACCCATACCTTCCTCACATCCCTTTTCCTCTCCTCTTCACAATCTATTAATTTTTACGCCATGTCCAAGGTGGAGCCGCCATGCCGATGGACTGCCAGACCACCAGGCGGGAGGGGTGGTCCCAATTGGCGGCGCCTGGCTCTCCGGGCTTGTAAGCACCTCTCGCAGTGCGGGCTACTGCGAGAGGTGTGCGCGATTGCATCCCGTGTTTAAAAAAGGGTCACCATGCCCAACCCTCAACTTCCCCTGTTCCATCGAGGGAGCCGCCCTCGGGCAGCTCCAGCAAAAAAATGGAGGTTTCCCCCCCTGTGCTTGCACAGGGGACCCTCCATATTTCTCTAACCGGAGAGGAGGCTTACTCTCCTTCGCCTACGGTTGCAGGGGACTCCCCCTCACCCCCTTCTCTGGAGGTGCTTTCGGGCACCTCCCTTTTCCCAGCGGCAGTCCCCTCTTTTCTTTCCAAGGGGACTGCCAAGAAAGCCAGCAGGCAGCCGCTCCCCATCAAAGCGGCTCGGTAGGGCAAACCCCCTTAGGGGGGAGAGGGAAGCCAGGCCCCTTCGGTCGCTTCCCTCAAAAGACCTGCTGGCAAGAATTTTAAACCATGCTGGGGTCAAGGCCTGTGCCTCCACAACCAAGACTGGCGACACTGCCAAGGGGACCTGCGATGTCCTGGGAGGGGATGGCCAACTGGAGGCCCCTCCTGTGATAAACATGGTCCTTGAGGAGACCCAGCCTCAGACGGTAGGGCCTTCCATGGGGGGGAATTCGGGCTCGGCGCCAAGCACCAAACCCGAATCCGCCCCTATGCAAGGTCCTCCTCAAATGGCTGAGGGCTCCGAGGCAGTAAAAGGAGGGGAGGGATCTCCTCCGACAGGTGCCCCTACGACAACCAGGACCTTCTCCATTTCGGAGAGGGACCTGGCTGAGGCCGGTCCATCTGGCCTGGGGGCTTCTGCCGGCGGAGGTGAAAAGCGGGTTCATTCCCCGCCCTCCTCTCCAAAAAAGAAAAAGACAAAGAAGACTAAAAAGACGAAAAAGACTCGGGGCTCCTCTCCATCCGCGGGGGCTGCGGGGACGGATGGGTCTGCTGCCACTTTGGTAGGCGACCAAGCCAAGATCGGCACATCCGGCCCCTCTACCCCCTCGTGTGCGGAGCCCCTGACCAAGACTAACACCAAGAGTGCACAGGGCGGAGCCTCGATGACATCGGGGCCCCTCATTCAGAGGTTACCTGGCGTTTTCGAGCCCGCTGGCTTCAAACGCTTCCTCATTATTCGCTCCACTGATGGCACCATGTTGTCCAAGGGCAACATGATCCATCAGAGGAGAGGATTAGCTAGTGCAATTGGTAGAGAGCCGAAGGTGACCCGTTTCTCGGACGGCAGCCTTCTGGCGAATGCGGCGAATCCCGCCGAGGCGGCCAAGATAAGTGCTCTTCAGACACTTCATGGCACCCCGGTGAGTGTGATGCCGCACTCTACCATGAACTTTGTGAAAGGAGTAGTTTATGCGAGGGAACTCGTTGACTACTCCATTGAGGACATCACCCTAGAGCTGGCCGACCATGGGGCGGTCAAAGTCGAACGTGTGATGAGAAAACAGGGAGGGGCTTCGAGACCCACCCCTACACTCTTCATCACGTTCGACTGTGACAAGCTCCCTGAGTCGGTGCGTGCCGGTTGGTACCACTACCGCGTGAAGGCATTCGTGCCACTGCCGCGGCGGTGCTATTACTGTCACCGCTTCGGCCATACGAATCGCTCATGTAGACGTGCAAAGTCGGGGTCACCCGAAGTCTGTGTAAATTGCTCCAAGGTAGCACACGATAAGTCCAAATCGTGTGTGGCCAAGTGTGTCAATTGCGGAGAGCCGCACCCTGCTTCTTCGAAGCAATGTGGTGCATATCTCCTGGAGAAAGAAATCCTGGCCGTTCAGGCCCAGGATAGAATCTCATTCCGCGAGGCTAAGGACTTGGTCCTGGCGCGCCCAGCTCTGCCTGGGACGTCATATGCCTCAGTAGTTCGAAAGGCACCCTCTGCTCTTGGCCCATCCAGGCCAACGAGCATGGTTGTTTCCGCGCCCATTCGGAGCCCTTCTGCGGGCTCTACCCAACCCGGGCGCTCCCCTGGTAAAGCTGGCGGCAAAAAGGGTTCATACCCAGCCCCGGCTAAAACCAGGGCTCCCCCAGCGTGACCGTTTCCCGCAAGGCGAAACGGCCACGCGCCTCCACCGAGTCGTTAGACTCACAGGAGGCAACACCCCTGAAGATGGTCGCTAGGCCATCTTCAGGGGTTCCTAAAGCTGTCCCCCGAAAGGAGGACAGCAACAAAGGAGCTTCGGCTCCTTCGCCCACGCCCTGAGGTGGAGCGAGTGGCTCGGAGACTGTTGTTCCTCGAAAAGAGGCCCCCCCGCCTCCGAAGCCGCAGCGCCCGCCTAAGGTTTCGAGGCGGAGGGAGGAAAAGACTCGCATGTCGAGCCCAACCTCCCCCAATAAGTCCTCGAAGGTGACAGCGCCTCCAGCGCTTTGTCCGGCCAACAGCGCCCGGGGTTCTGCCCCCGGGAAGCGTACGGCTATTCCCGTGAGGGTCTTCAATTCGAGGAGGGCCCCCGCGTCTCCTCCGAGCTAGGCCTGGAGGGCATATTCCTTTAATGGAATTGCCGTGGACTCCGGGCCAACTGGGAGGAGCTGCGGAGGCTCGCCTCGTCCCGTCCCCCGTTAGCTATTTTTTTGCAGGAGACCATGCTAGGCGCGTGCCCCCTGCCTGCCCTCCCGGGGTATAAGGGTCTTGCGACCCCACCACCGCGGGATGGCCGGGCTGGGGGATGCGCGGTTTACACCCGGCATGATGTCTCCGTTCTTCCTTTCTCTTTAGATACCTCCTTTCAGGCAGTGGCTGTGCAGCTGCACCTGGATAGGAGGTATACTATCATTTCTGCGTACATTCCACCGTCAGCTGACTTCGACGCGGGGGACTTTCGCCGCGTCGTGGCACGGTTGCCGAGGCCCTATCTCTTGCTTGGAGATCTGAACGGCAGGCATCCTCTCTGGGGAGATTACACCATAAATCCCAGGGGACAAGTCCTTGCCGATCTGATCGAAGAGCTTGAGATGGGTGTCCTAAACGTGGATGAGTTTACGCATCACTGTCCGAGAACCGCTTCATTTTCTTGCCTTGACCTATCTTTGTGCTCTTCGGATGCACAGCTTGATTTTGATTGGGGGGTGGTCGATGACCTCCATGGTAGTGATCACTTTCCCATTCAAATATCATTTTCAGGGCAACTGCCGCCTGAGAGACCACCTCGGTGGTGCTTGGCGCGGGCGCGGTGGCCTGCATTTCAGGAAATGACTGAATTCTCTATCTCAGTCGAGGAGTTTAGGTCGGTAGATGAGGCCGTTGAGTTCTTCTCCGGCAACCTCATCGCCGTGGGCCTGACTACTATTCCTAGGACGTCTGGCCGTTTTGCACGCCGACCACTCCCATGGTGGTCGGCCGAGTGTGAGACGGCCCTCAAACAGAAGCGTTATGCCTACATGCGCTATAAGCGCCGCCCGAACGATTTCACTGTCGCTGAATTTCGTCGGGCTAGGGCTAGGTTCCGGTATATTTGGAAGCACGCCCGCCGCTCTTCTTGGCGGGCATACGTGTCTTCACTTAACGGGAAGACCCCTTTAGCTGAGGTGTGGAAGCGAGTCAAAAGGATTCGGGGCAAGTTCTCGCAGGACCCCCCTCCCGTTCTCCAGGAGAATGGGACGGCAATCTCGGACCCCGCGTCCGTGGCGGAATCCTTAGCGACCGCTTTTTCCGCATTCTCTAGCCGTGATGCTGCTCCGCCAGCATTCAATGCACGTCGTGATGTCGCGGAAGGCCGCCGGCTGGACTTTACCTCCAGAGGCGGAGAACCCTTCAACGACAAGTTTACTGTGAGTGAGTTGCGTTCCGCTCTCGCTTCGTGCGCGGACACCGCCCATGGTCCGGACGATGTCCCGTACGCCATGCTTCGACACCTGGGTGAGCGAGGCATGGCCTTTCTGTTAGATTTGTTCAACAGGATCTGGGTGGAAGGTCTTCTCCCAGACTCCTGGCGAATCGCTACTGTGCTCGCCTTTCGCAAGCCGGGGAGAGATCACTACTCCGACTGGTTTCCGCCCAATCTCTCTAACCTCTTGCGTGTGCAAGTTGATGGAGAAATTGGTAAATGTTAGATTAGCCTATTTTCTGGACAGCGGAGGCCATCTGTCTTCTGCACAGTGCGGCTTCCGTAAGTTCCACTCCACGTCGGATGCTCTGCTCCGACTGGAAAATGCCGTCTGCGAGGCTTTCCTTCGTAGACAGCACTACGCCACGGTGTTTTTTGATCTGGAGAAGGCCTATGATACCGCATGGCGATACGGTATCATGGAGACTCTCCACACGATGGGGGCGAGGGGACGCCTCCCAATGTTTATATCTGAATTTTTGCGAGATCGTCGATTCCGCGTACGGGTGGGGGGAGCCCTCTCCGGCCCAAAGGAGCAGGAAGAGGGTGTCCCGCAGGGAAGTGTCCTCAGTGTCACACTCTTTGCCCTGAGCATCAACGGCATCACCTCGGTGCTGCCGGAAGATGTTCTCGCTACGCTCTACGTGGACGACCTTTCGATCTCTTTTGGCGCGGCCCAGATGCCAACTCTGGAGCGTCGACTCCAACAGGCATTGAACCGCGTCTCTCGCTATGCCGAAGCGCACAGGTTTCGGTTTTCTTTGGACAAGACTAAGGTGGTGCACTTCTGCCGCCATCCACGGCTTCACCCCGACCCAGATTTGTTTCTTAATGGGGTGCGCCTGGATGTGGTGGAATCGCACCGTTTCCTTGGTCTTGTATTCGACCGACGCCTCACCTGGGAGGCTCATATTCGCAGCCTTAGGGTCTCTTGTACCCGCGCCATGGACATTCTCCGTTCCGTGACGTTCAGCGCTTGGGGCGCTGATAGGGCTACCGCCTTACTTTTTTATCGATCCTTTGTTCGCTCGAAGCTCGACTACGGATGCGAGTTTTATGCATCCGCAGCCGAGCGTTTATTGCGGAAGGTGGATTCAATCCACCACACCGGCCTTCGCCTTGCGACCGGTGCCTTCCGCACTTCCCCCATTGAGAGCCTGTTGGTCGATGCTGGGGAGATGCCACTCGCTCTGCGCCGCGTGCAGTGCATCACTCGCCTGTACGCGCGAGCCCGGCGCCTCCCTCAGTCGCCAACAGCTCTCACTGCATCCGCAGCTGATCTCGATGGTGCCTATGCGGCCGAGAGACGCCAGTCATACCCTAAGCCCTTTGGGTTTAGGGCCAGGAAACTCCTTCGAGAGGTAGATATAGCTCTCGGGCCGGTGGCGCCCCTGGTTCTGCCCAGGACGCCACCCTGGAGGGTACCACATTTGGCTATTTGTCGCCACGCCTCTGCTCCCAAAGCTTGTACTGCGCCGGGAGTATTGCGTTCGACCTTTTTGGAGCACACATCGTGTCACGCTGGTACCGTGCCAGTGTATACGGATGGCTCCAAGTCCCAAGAGGGGGTCGGCTTCCACGCCGTATCCCCTCTGTTTGAAGTCAGCGGGGCTCTACCAGGCGCTGCGTCTGTCTTCACGGCCGAGCTGGTGGCAATACACCACTCGGTACGGGAGATTACGCGACGTGCCCGGTTCGGAGACCGGATTGTGATCTATAGCGACTCACAAAGCGCCCTGAGTGCTCTCGGGGCATTGGAATCTCTGCATCCCCTGGTTCGCGAAATCCGTGACGCCCCGGTTTTGGCGAGCCGGGCAGATGTCGAGATTATCTTCTGCTGGGTTCCTGGACATGTAGGAATTGCCGGGAATGAGCGCGCCAAAGAGTCCGTGAGGACTCTGCGACCGGACCAGCGTTTCGCTCTTCCTCACACTGACTACATGGCAGGAATACGGGCAGCTCTTCGGACTGCTTGGCAAAGAAGATGGGAGACGGTCGAGGGGAACTTAAAGTTGCGTGCCATTGCGCCGCGACTGTTCCCATGGACCTATCCCCCAATGCCGCGGCGGCTTCAGGTTGCTTTCTGTCGTCTTCGAATCGGACACACTCGTGTGACGCATCGCGACTTGATGGAGCGCTCGCCTGCGCCCTATTGCAACGACTGCGTCGTCCCCCAGACTGTTCGGCACATTCTTGTCGAATGTCCCAGTCTGGGTGATCTTCGCGCACGATACCTGTCCCGGTACCGGGATGGGCGGGGTCGCTACCGCCTGTCCATTGTACTCGGGACGAGTGCGTGCACCATGACTAGTGGACTTATTGACTTTTGGGGGGAGGCTGGCCTTCTCCCTTTCATTTAACCCAGTTTAATTGTTGTTTTTTTTTTGTTATTGTTTTTGTTATTACTTTTTTATTGTTATTTCTTTTTATTGTTTCCTGTTTAATTTTTAAAGTAGCCTAGAACTAGGCTGTTTGTTTACGGCGACTAATGCCTAAGTCGGCAGTCGCCAGATAGCCCCTTAATTAAAAAAAAAAAAAAAAAAAATTGCATTGTGACAACACTCATAAGGAACAGCTGTACCATGATCTGCACTTCTCAAACTGGAAGGATACACTACCACAACCATTACACGCACTTGAGATGACACTCACAGGCCCTAAGGAGCTTGAAAAGAGAAGGTACTTTGAGTCAAAAGTACTTTCAAACATCCACACCAATATCATCTACACACTCATACATACACAAACTCAATCCTTTTCCGGCACGTATACCAGCTCCTCTTGTTTTTGTCACATATACTTTTGACATACCCTTATCATTGTAACTCAGTCAACACTTCCACTAAGCTCAATCCCAGACACTAATAAATTACTCCTTTAACAAATTTCCTTTACACTCTAACTCTTCTCCAAAAAGAAACTAAATGCAGGGATGAAGGATGTCCATGAAGCCCATCATCATCTCCATTCACCAAGATCCTGAAAAAGAAGACAAGGATTAAGCATTTACATGGGTGAGGGCAGGTGAACATAAATAACTACTACGGTGTCACTCTTCCAATGGGGTGCCAGCCCCCCCCATCCCCATTGCAGGGAAAAAAACATTTTTTTAATCCACAATAGGAATTTGGTTTGGTGGTGAATTCTCAAGGCTGTTGATCTAAGATTTTATTCTTATCAATCTCTAATTCTTGATTATTTTTAAATATTTTTATTTTTGATTGTTAGATGTAAACTAATTTGTTGATAAATTACATTTTATTTTTGTAAGTACATAATTCAAATTCAAAGCAAGTGATTTGTTTGTTATAAATTCTTAACTTCAACCAATCTTTCCAGTTTACAAATATACACTGTAAATTCCCTATCAAAACTTTATAACTTATTTTACAATTTCTTCATTTCAGGACACAATCTCTGTTCACCGACCTGATTTCTATGCTCAACGATTTCAAGCATTTATGGCTGAGAAGGTATTCAAGCGAATCCCATCGCGTAAGTCTTTTATTTACTCTTCCTTCCCCATTTGTGCATCACATCTCCAAAGATTTGGTGTAGGTATATATGTTCCCTTTAGTTCTGTTTTATACTTTTAAACCCACCTTTTCTTATTCAAACTGTGGGAAGGGGGAGGGGGATATTCCTTTCACATGTTTGTATTCCATTTTCTTTTATTTTAAACCTTTCATATTTTAGCAAGTCTGAGTTACAGTAGTTTGGAGGTCTATGTTTTTCAAAATATGCCACCAGAAACTGTTACTGCATTCATCTATTGATTAAAAGAATAAAGATTTTAATAAAGGAATACTTTGTTTATCACAGTTTCAATTAACAAACTTTTCAATTTATCCATAATACTATAGTATTTTAAGAAAGGGATTTTTGTGAGGTTTTGAATAATCCATAACTGTATATTTTTAGAATTGGATTTTTGGAGATATTTTGAAAATGGTAGAATTTGTGATTTTGCTTTTAGTTAATGAATAACCTGGTGTGTTTTTGAATTCCTTTTGAGTTTAAAAAAAACAAAATGGTGAAGTTCAGAAAAAAATAAATATTATCCAAAGTTTTGAAGTATTTTAAAACAAAAAGAATTACAAATTGTGAAGTTCAGATAATTTATTAAAATTTAGGTATGGCTGCTTTTTTTGTTTTATATATTCAAAAGTTTTATCAAAGTTGATACTAAAATAGATTTTCAATTTTAATCTTTATTAGGAGAAAATTGCCACTGGCCCCTAAAAATGAGTAAAGCAAAATTTTTGAAATTATTAGAGCAAATTTAGTATGAGAAATCTATAATTGTGAGGATTCTTTTTTCCCTATTTAAAAAATAAGAGTAAATATTAGATGTGTACTGGAAACTTAATAAAAAATTTAACACTAAAAGTGTTGCTAAAGTCAAATAGGCTGTAGGGAGGGGGTGGTTCTGGTATATTGAATGGTTTTATCAAAGTTTTTTCTAAGAATTTATTTACAAATGGAAAAATTAGAGCACAGGGCTGGTGTTTTCCTATATTCAAAGTTTTTATCAAAGTTATTTTTAAGAGCTGCTTTAGAGTTTGATAAAACAGGCATTAGGTGGGGTTTTTTTTTTGTATTTGTATTTTCATCCAAATAATTTTTAAGTTACCATTTTTTCTTGCATTATACTTTTTAATTCATGAATATGAGAAAGGTTTGAATAAAATAAATTTTAAAAATATTGTATACAAAGAAGTATTTAGAGACTAGATTATTAATAAAATATTAGAAGGAAATAAAGATTATGATTACAAAAGAAAAGATCAAAATGAAGTTATTCAAAAAGATATTGAAAGTTTTCTACTGGTAGAAGATATAGAAAAATAAGATAGTAATAAATATATTTCAGAAGAATTTGATACTATAGAAAAGGTAACTGCTCCATTCGATCCTGAAATGAAAACCTATACAGTGGAACCTTTCAAATTTAATTCATTCCTGAAGACCACCATTCATGAACCGAAAAGTTTGAAAACTGAAACAATATTTTCCATAGGAATCAATGGAAAATGGATTAATCCATTTCTGGACCCAGATGATTGCTTATTCAAACTTTTACAACAGTATTTTGTGGTCAAGTTAATACACAAAACCAATTATTGTCTCCGAAATACTGTCGCCCGCCAACTGCTTGTCATTGATCCAAATCACTAGCAACTTTTCCACTTCTTCTAATGTCTGAGATCTTTGCTTGGTGATCACTCTCACTCCTTTGGCAACCTTAGCTTCTTTTATTGCTTCCTTGTTCTTAAGGATGGTACAAATTTACAACTTTGTTAAGCCATACTGTAAAGTCAGATCTGAAACACGAATACCATTCTCATGCTTACATATAATCTCTTTCTTCACTTCCATTGTTGTTCTTACTATTTTTCTTTCCACCTTTCCACTTTCTCTAGCTTTCTTAGATCCCATGGTGGCTTATGGAATAAAAAACTAGAAGAAATAATGCATAACACAAGAAATACTGGCAAAATCAGACAACAGTTCTTAGCGTGGATACTCCAAGTGCAGCTGAGGCGAGACTGATACCACACGCTCAGTCACTCAGTAGTTATGTGCTGCCACAGTGGTATTGTTGGCTTTTTCGCCTCTGAGTTATGGTACAACAACTGGGGCAATTTTTAGTTCACAATTTTGTTCTAAAAGGGAGACGTTCGACAACCAAGATCTGCCTGCAAAGCGCAAGCTGCTCCTGTAATGGATGTTTTCCTCTTAGGTTGGCTATGCATAGGTATATTTTAAGTTTTTATCCAAGTTCATTCTAAGAGTTCATTGAGAGTTTTAAAAAAATGGTCAAGTTAAGAAAAAATAAATATGATTATCAAATATTTTGAGATTTAAAAAATAAAAAATACAAATAGTGAAGTTCACAAAATTTATTAAAATTAGGCATGGATGCTTTTTTATTTTATTTTATTTTTATTTCATTGATTTTCAATCATTATCAGAAAGAAATAGCTATTTGCCCCTAAAAATGAGTAAAGCAAAAATGGAGAGAAAAAAAATGAATCATGATAAGCCGTAGATCACAGGCAGAAGGTCTACCAGCAAAGCGCCAGCTCCTCCTCCTTGTTGGTTTATATTTTATTACCAAAATCCTGTGTTGCAATAAAACCCCTGAGCTCCGGTCTGGGGTGGTTGTTTTTTTAACAACCTGCTTCATCCCCACCCATACCTTCCTCACATCCGTTTTCCTCTTGTCTTCAAAATCTATCTTTTTTACGCTGTGTTCAAGGTGGAGCCACCATGCCGATGGACTGCCAGGCCACCAGGTGGGAGGTGTGGTCCCAAATGGTGGCGCCTGGCTCTGCTGGGCCTGTAAGCACCTCTTGCAGTGCGGGCTACTGCGAGAGGTGGTGAGCGATTGCGTCCCATAAAACAAAGAGGGTCACCATACCCAATGATGCAAAAACAAAACATCTCCCCTTAATTCCCCCTATAACAACAACGGAGTCGCCCTTGTGCAGCTCCACCGAAAAAATGGAGGTCCCTCTCCCCTGTGCTTGCGCTGGGGACCCTCCATATTTCTCTAACCGGAGAGGAGGCTTACTCCTCTCCTTCGCCTACGGGTGCAGGGGACTCGCCCTCACCCCCTTCTGTGGAGGTGCTTTTGGGCACCTCCCTATTTACAGTGGCAGTCCCTCCTGTGCTTTCTAAGGGGACTGCCAAGAAAGCCAGCAGGCAGCCCATTGCCGACCGCCCCTCGTGTAAGCGGCTCGGTAGGGCAAACCCCCTTAGGGGGGAGAGGGAAGCCAGGCCCCTTCGGTCGCTTCCCTCAAAAGACCTGCTGGCAAGAATTTTAAACCTTGCCAGGGTCGAGGCCTGTGCCTTCCCACACCACCTGACTAGTGACAATACTGCCAACGGTATCTGCGATGTCCTGGGAGGAAATGGCCAACTGGAGGCCCCTCCTGTGATAGACATGGTCCTTGAGGAAACCCAGCGTCAGACGGTAGGGCCTTCCATGGGGGGGAATCCAGGCTCGGCGCCAAACACCGAACCCGAATCCGCCCCCATGCAATGTCCTCTTCAAACGGCTATGGTTTCTGAGGCAGTACAAGGAGGGGTGGGATCTCCTCCGGATGGTGCCCCTGCGACCACCAGGACCTTCTCCATTTCGGAGAAGGACCTGGCTGAGGCCAGTCCATCTGGCCTAGGGGCTTCTGCCGGCGGAGGTGAGAAGCGGGTTCATTCCCCGCCCTCCTCTCCTAATAAGAAGAAAAAGACTAAAAAGACTCGGGGCTCCTCTCCATCCGCGGGGGCTACGGGGATGAATGGGTCTGCTGCCACTTTGGCAAGCGACCAAGCCAAGATCGGCACATCCGGCCCCTCTGCCCCCCCCGGGTGCGGAGCCCCTGACTATGACAAAGACGAAAAAGGCACAGGGCGGAGCCTCGATGACATCGGGGCCCCTAATTCAGAGGTTACCTGGCGTTTTCAAACCTGCTGGTTTCAAACGCTTCCTCGTTATTCGATCCACTGATGGCACCATGTTGGCCAAGGGCAACATGATCTATCAGAGGAGAGGATTAGCTAGTGCAATTGGTAGAGAGCCGAAGGTGACCCGTTTCTCGGACGGAAGCCTTCTGGCGTAGGCCGCGAATCCCGCCGAGGCGGTTAAGATAAGTGCTCTTCAGACACTTCATGGCACCCCGGTGAGTGTGACGCAGCACTCTACCATGAACTTTGTGAAAGGAGTAGTTTATGCGAGGGAACTCGTTGACTACTCCATTGAGGACATCACCTTAGAGATGGCCGACCATGGGGCGCTCAAGGTCGAACGTGTGATGAGAAAACATGGAGGGTCCTCGAGACCCACCCCTACACTCTTCATCACGTTCGACTGTGACAAGCTATCTGAGTCTGTGCGTTCCGGTTGGTACCGCTACCGCGTGAAGGCATTCGTGCCACTGCCGCGGCGGTGCTATTACTAACACCGCTTCGGCCATACAAATCGGTCTTGTAGACATGCAAGTTTGTGTAAATTGCTCCAAGGCCGCACACGATAAGTCCAAAATCGTGTGTGGCCATGTGTGTCAATTGCGGAGAGCCGCACCCCGCTTCTTCGAAGCAATGTGGTGCATATCTCCTTAAGAAAGAAATCTGGGCCGTTCAGGCCCAGGATCGACTCTCATTCCACGAGGCTAAGGACTTGGTCCTGGCGCGCCCGGCTCTGCCTGGGACGTCATATGCCTCAATAGTTAGAATGGCACCCTCTGCTCCTGGCCCATCCAGGTCTGAGCACGGTTGTTTCCGAGTCCTTCTGTGGGCTCTATTCAACCTGGGCTCTCCTCTGGTAAAGCTGGCATCAAAAAGGGTTCACACCCAGCCCCGGCTAAAACCAGGGCTTCCCGTCTCTTTTCCCAGCGTGACCGTTTCCCGTAAGGCTAAACGGCCACGCGACTCCACCGAGTCGTTAGACTCACAGAAGGCAACACCCCTGAAGTTGGTTGCTAGGCCATCTTCCGGGGATCCTAAAGCTGTCCTCCGAAAGGAGGACAGCAACAAAGGAGCTTCAGTTCCTTCACCCACGACTAGTGGTAGAGCGAGTGGCTCGGAGACGGTGGTTCCTCGAAAAGAGGACCCCCCGCCTCCGAAGCCGCAACGCCCGCCTCAGGTTTCGAGTCGGGTGGAGGAAAAGACTCGCATGGAGAGCCCAACCTTCCCCAATAAGTCCTCGAAGGCGACAGCGCCTTCAGCTCTTTGTCCAGCCAACAGCGCCCGAGGTTCTGCCTCCGAGAAGCGTACGGCCATTCCCGTGAGGGTCTTCTGTTCGAGGAGGGCCCCCACTTCTCCTCCGAGCTAGGCCTGGAGGGCATATTCCTTCAATGGAATTGCTGTGGACTCCGGGCCAACTGGGAGGAGCTGCGGAGGCTCGTCTCGTCCCGTTCCCCGTTAGCTATCTTTTTGCAGGAGACCATGCTAGGCGCGTGCCCCCTGCCCGCCCTCCCGGGGTATAAGGGTCTTGCGACCCCACCACCGCGGGATGGCCGGGCTGGGGGATGCTCGGTTTACACCCGGCATGATGTCTCCGTTCTTCCTTTCTCTTTAGATACCTCCTTTCAGGCAGTGGCTGTGCAGCTGCACCTGGATAGGAAGTATACTATCATTTCTGCGTACATTCCACCGTCAGCTGACTTCGATGCGGGGAACTTCCGCCGCGTCGTGGCACGGTTGCCGAGGCCCTATCTCTTGCTTGGAGATCTGAACGTCAGGCATCCTCTCTGGGGTGTTACTCCATAAATCCCAGGGGACAAGTCCTTGCCGATCTGATCGTAGAGCTTGAGATGGGTGTCCTAAACTTGGATGAATTTATATGCATCACTGTCCGAGAACCGCTTCATTTTCTTGCCTTGACCTATCTTTGTGCTCTTCAGATGCACAGCCTGATTTTGATTGGGGAGTGGTCGATGACCTCCATGGTAGTGATCACTTTCCCATTCAAATATCATTTTCAGGGCAACTGCCGCCTGAGAGCCCACCTCGGTGGTGCTTGGCGCGGGCGCGGTGGCCTGCATTTCAGGAAATGACTGAATTCTCTATCAGTCGAGGAGTTTAGGTCGGTACATGAGGCCGTTGAGTTCTTCTCCGGCAACCTCATCGCCGCCGGCCTGACTACTATTCCTAGGACGTCTGGCCGTTTTGCACGCCGACCACTCCCATGGTGGTCGGCCGAGTGTGAGACGGCCCTCAAACAGAAGCGTTATGCCTACATGCGCTATAAGCGCCGCCCGAACGATTTCACTGTCGCTGAATTTCGTCGGGCTAGGGCTAGGTTCCGATATATTTGGAAGCACGTCCGCTGCTCTTCTTGGCGGGCATACGTGTCTTCACTTAACGGGAAGCCCCCATTAGCAGAGGTGTGGAGGCGAGTCAAAAGGATTCGGGGCAAGTTCTCGCAGGACCCCCCTCCCGTTCTCCAGGAGAATGGGACCGCAATCTCGGTCCGTGGCGGAATCCTCCGCGACCGCTTTTTCCGCATTATTTAGCCGTGATGCTGCTCCGCCAGCATTCAATGCACGTCGTGATGTCGCGGAAGGCCGTGTGCTGGACTTTACCTCCAGAGGCGGAGAACCCTTCAACGACAGGTTTACTGTGAGTGAGTTGCGCTCCGCTCTCGCTTCGTGCGCGGACACCGCCCATGGTCCGGTCGATGTCCTGCACGCCATGCTTCTACACCTGGGTGAGTGAGGCATGGCCTTTCTGTTAGATTTGTTCAACAGGATCTGGGTGGAGGGTCTTCTCCCAGACTCGTAGCGAATCGCTACTGTGCTCGCCTTTCGCAAAACAGGGAGAGATCACTCTACCCCGACCGGTTTCCGCCCAATCTCTCTAACCTCTTGCGTGTGCAATTGATGGAGAAATTGGTAAATGTTAGATTAGCCTTTTTCCTGGACAGCGGAGGCCATCTGTCTTCTGCACAGTGCGGCTTCCGCAAGATCCACTCCACGTCGGATGCTCTGCTCCGACTGGAAAATGCTGTCTGCGAGGCTTTCCTTCGTAGACAGCACTACGCCACGCTGTTTTTCGATCTGGAGAAGGCCTATGATACCTCATGGCGATACGGTATCATGGAGACTCTGCCTACGATGGGGGTGAGGGGACGCCTCCCAATGTTTATATCTGAATTTTTTGCGAGATCGTCGATTCCGCGTACGGGTGGGGGAAGCCCTCTCCGGCCCAAAGGAGCAGGAAGAGGGTGTCCTGCAGGGAAGTGTCCTCAGTGTCACACTCTTTGCCCTGAGCATCAACGGCATCACCTCGGTGCTGGTGAAAGATGTTCTCGCGACGCTCTACGTGGACGACCTTTCGATCTCTTTTGGCGGGGCCCAGATTCCAACTCTGGAGCATCGACTCCAACAGGCATTGAACCGCGTCTCTCGCTATGCCGAAGCGCACAGGTTTCGGTTTTCTTTGTCCAAGACTAAGGTGGTGCACTTCTGCCGCCATCCACAGCTTCACCCGGACCCAGATTTGTTTCTTATGGGGTGCGCCTGGATGTGATGGAATCGCACCGTTTCCTCGGTCTTGTATTCG
This sequence comes from Ceratothoa steindachneri, assembly GCA_963969495.1. NCBI lineage: Eukaryota > Metazoa > Arthropoda > Malacostraca > Isopoda > Cymothoidae > Ceratothoa > Ceratothoa steindachneri. The sequence continues at coordinate 122,844,210 of OZ018325.1, forward strand.
ACCGACGCCTCACCTGGGAGGCTCATATTCGCAGCCTTAGGGTCTCTTGTACCCGCGCCATGGACATTCTCCGTTCCGTGACTTTCAGCGCTTGGGGCGGTGATAGGGCTACTGCCCTACTTTTTTATCGATCCTTTGTTCGTTCGAAGCTTGACTACGGATGCTAGTTTTATGCATCCGCAGCCGAGCGTTTATTGCGGAAGGTGGATTCGATCCACCACACCGGCCTTCGCCTTGCGACCGGTGCCTTCCGCACTTGCCCCATTGAGAGCCTGTTGGTCAATGCTGGGGAGATGCCACTCGCTCTGCGCCACATGCAGTGCATCACTCGACTGTACGCGCGAGCCCGGCGCCTCCCTCAGTCGCCAACAGCTCTCACTGCATACGCAGCTGATCTCGATGGTGCCTATGCCGCCGAGAGACGCCAGTCATACCCTAAGCCCTTTGGGTTTAGGGCCAGGAAACTCCTTCGAGAGGTAGATATAGCTCGGGCCGGTGGCGCCCCTGGTTCTGCCCAGGACGCCACCCTGGAGGGTACCACATTTGACTATTTGTAGCCACGCCTCTGCTCCCAAAGCTTGTACGGCTCCGGGAGTATTGCGTTCGACCTTTCTGGAGCACACCTCGTGTCACGCTGGAACCGTGCCAGTGTATACAGATGGCTCCAAGTCCCAAGAAGGGGTCGGCTTCCACGCTGTATCCCCTCTGTTTAAAGTCAGCGGGGCTATGCCAGGCGCTGCGTCCGTCTTCACGGCTGAGCTGGTGGCAATACACCACTCGGTACGGGAGATTACGCGACATGCCTGAGTGCTCTCGGTGCATTGGAATCTCCACATCCCCTGGTTCGCCATATCCGTGATGCCACGGTCTTGGCAAGCCTGGTGGATGTCGAGATTATCTTCTGCTGTGTTCTTGGACATGTAGGAATTGCAGGGAATGAGCGCACTCTCCCACCGTCGAGCGTTTTTCTCTTCCTCACACTGACTACATGGCAGGAATACGAGCAGCTCTTTGGGCTGCCTGGCAAAGAAGATTGGAGACAGTCAAAGAGAACGTAAAGTTGCGTGCCGTTGCCCTGCGTCTGTTCCCATGGACCTATCCTCCAATGCCACAGCTGCTTCAGGCTGCTTTCTGTCATCTCTGAATCGGGGACACTCGTGGAGGCATTGCTATTAGATGGAGCGCTTGCCTGCACCCTATTGTAATGACTGCATCGTCCCCCAGACTGTTAACGGCACATTCTTGTTGAATTTCCCATTCTGGGTGATCTTCGCACGCGTTACCTGTCCCAGTACCGGGATGAGCGGGGTCGCTAGTGCCTGTCCCTTGTTCTCGGGACGGATTCATGCACACCAACCTGTGGACTTTTTGACATTTTGGAGGAGGCTGGCCTTCTACCCGTTTTTTAATATTCAAATATGGATCGTGTTCTTCGGCGGGGGAGGGGGGCCCTTTTCCTATCGATGGTGCTCGCTCTATTATTTTTCATTTCATTTGTTTTTTAATTTTTTTGGCTTATTGTTTGATTTTTTTTTTTTTAATTTTTGAATTTTATTTTAGTATAGCCTAGATACAGGCTAGCTTGAGTACAGCGACTTATGCCTTAGTAGGCAGTCGCCAGATGAGATAATAGGAAAAAAAAAAATCATAATTCTCCCAATGGAAATTTGAAATTTTATTTTTATACTACTTAATAATATAAATACTAACTTTTGGATATGTATATGAACCTTGAAAGTAAATGCCCTTAGAATGGACATTATAATAGATTACCAGTTGATCAAACTGAATCACACGCAAAGTATTTATCAATTACACTAGTCAACAATAATTTTGCTACTTGGGTATTATCTTATGATTTATACTGAATCGAGTATGCTGATTCTGAATCTCTATTCAGAATTGTTCTAGCACATAATGTTCCTGAGTTCCACACATACACTTTAGTTACACATATGGGCAGTGTTGTTTCGGCTACCGTTGTGAGAGGATGTGTTGTATAGTTTGGTTCCTGCATTACACTCCTTTATCACATCAAATTCAGCCATTATAGTAGTGGTGTTGAAACCGTATTTGCATAGTGATTAATTGTATTTTTCTTTCAGATTTATCTCTCAATTAAGTTGTAAATTAAATAAGATTGTACAAAAGTATATAACAGGATATATACAAACTAAGTTGAAAAGATGAATCGGTGAGGATGTATACATACCCCAGACAACTTTTTTTATATCTTTGGAAGATATACTCCAAGCAACCAGCGGAAAAGTTTAGCTAAAAGAGTGAAAACTATACAATTATGGTTGTAAAGTTGGTGACCAAGACAAGCCCTGTGGGCACCTCACAAATCTTGTACTGTGTGTTATATCGGGCTCACGCAGTGGTTAAATGGCAAATGGTAGGGTATCCTTTTTGCTGTACCAATGGTGAGGCATGAGCCAACAAATCATGTTTTTGATTGCTACTTTTGTATGATCAAATATTGTGGGATTCTCAAATAAGAACAAGTCAAAAAATTGTATATCCAGCTATAAAACCAGTCCCCCATAATATGGAGATGCCAATCCCAGTTCCTCCATCAGCTAGTGTGGTTAAAGAAGATGATTCATCGCCTAAAGAGGAAGATAACAATGATTATGAAATATATGAAGATGATTCTAAGGAAAAGAAGATCCAGTTGATAAATCAAGAAAGAGTGAAGGATTTGTCATTGTCAAAGGAGAATGCAGAACTGTTGGGCTCCAGACTACAGCAATGGAATCTTCTAGAGGACGGTGCAAAAATATCTACTTTCTGTATGCACCATGAGGCCTTAGCTGCCTTCTATAAAGATGATGGTGCTTGTTTCTCTACTGACATTAATGGCCTCATGAATCAGCTAGGAAATGAGCATTTACCTGATGAATGGAGACTATTCATCGATGCAAACACTGCTAGCCTCAAAGCTGTGTTGCTATACAGTGGTAACAAAAACCCTTCAATTCCTGTCACACTTATTGTTAGGATGATAGAGACATATGACTCAATGAAATTTATTTTGGAAGGTATTCATTACTTGCATCATAACTGGAATATCTTGGACTGCAGCTAGAATATACAAAGGATATGTGCTTCTTTTGCCTATGGAACAGCCATGATGATAGGAATCATTATATTGTCAAAAGGTGTCCTGAAAGAGAAGAACACATAGTTGGCCGATAAAATGGGAAGCACATGCCTTTAGTACATCCACAGATGATGTACCTTCCACCACTTCATATCAAACTTGGCCTTATCACAAATTTTGTTAAGGCAATGTCCCATGATTCTGATGGATTCCAATATCTCAAAGAGAAATTTAGTGCAAAGAAAACTGATACTAAACTTAAAGCTGGCATTGTTGTAGGGCCGGAGATCTGAAAATTGATACGTGACAGGAAGTTTAGAAATAAACTAACTCCATTTGAGTTGGCAGCATGGGATTCATTTGTCCATATAGTGCAGAACTTCCTTGGTAATCATTGGGCTGAAAACTATGAAGAACTAGCGGCAACATGCTAAATGCCTATCAACGACTAGGGTGTCAGATGTCTCTTAAGATGTACTTCTTGCATTCACATCTAGATTTCTTTCCATGTAATATTGGTGATATTAGTGACGAACATAGGGAAAGGTTCCATTGAGATATCGCAATGATGGAAAGCAGGTATCAAGGCTGCTTCAACAAAAACATGATGGGTGACTACTGCTGGTTCCTACAACAGGAGGATCCTATATACATGTACAAGAGCAAGAGTCTCAAACATTTTTGAAGAAATTTATACTTAGGTAAGTACAGCCACGGCAAAATGACTTGAGACTTACCACATTTTTAAGGAGAAATAAAACCAGTCTGAAAATTAGAGTATTGTACTAAAAAATACCTAGTAACCACATAGTTTAGTATTTAGTCATGTTGCCCTTATTCTTGATGACCATGGTGAGGCAGTTTTGGCCTGGAATCGCTTAGGTTCCTGAAGTAATCCAAGGACACCTGTGCACCACACCTTCATCAGCTCTGCTCGGAGGGTATCCAGGTTTGGAATCTTCTTCCCACACATGGTTTTCTTCATTTTCTGCCAACAATTCTCTATGGGGTTGAGGTCGGGACTATTCCCAGGCCACTCTAACACCTCAATCCATCTCTCCTGAAGCCACTTCATGACCTTCTTGGCTGTATGGCAGGGAGCACTGTCAATTCATAAAGATTTCACACTTGTGAATGGTGAACATTTCCAACATATGGTCATTCAGAATGTCAATATACCAATCAACATTCATCTTTTGGTTCTTTGGAAAGAAAAAGCCTGCCCTTCCCTTCTCACCAGAAAAAGAACCCCAAACCATCACTGAATTGGGGTTTTTAACTGTCGGAACAGTGTATCTTGGGTTGTACCAATGGGAAGACATGAGCATCAAACTGTGATAGACCCTGTCCGAAACACGTGGAAATTGCTTTCGGCGGAAAACATCACCTTCCTCCACTGTGCCGATTTCCAATGTGCATATTTCTTTGCAAATGCAAGACGTTGCTTCTTTATGTGGTCATTTATAAGCGGTTTCACGGCGGCTTTACAGCATGGAAGCTCCAAGTCCTTCTGCAACCGATGCCGAATGGTTCAAACAGTGACGTTTTGTAGCAGTCCCAGATGCAATTCCTTTAATTCGGGTGCTGCCAGTTGAGGGTCCTTCTCCAATTCTCTCTTCATGAGAACATCTGTAGCAGCAGAAGTCTTCCTTCACCTTCCACCGCCAAATTTGTGCTCCGGAATGGCATTGGGTGGGAGTCCCCGGGCTGCTGCCAGCAGCCTCAATATGGTTGCTTTTGCTCTTCCTGTACATTCACATATCATCTTAATTAGGACCTTTTCTTGTCTCCACGCATGAATACGGGCTTTCTCCTCAGCAGTACAGTACTTTCCAGGCATTTCAAAATGACTGTAGGAAAATACTGAGCAGGAACCACTAACAAAAAAAGCTGCAGATTATTGATGCGGTATGGAGGAGATACAACATTCCCCACTCACGTCTAGCACAGCACATGCAGCACAGACTATTGCTGAAGATGCTAGATACTTCTAGAAAAAAAATTTATACATACTGTGACTGCATCATGATTAACACAATACACATTAATATGCTCAAAAAATGTGGTAGGTCTCAAGTCATTTTGCTGCGGCTGTACTACCTCTTTTATATATAATACATATCTTGACTGGCACTGCAAAAGGACGTACATAATGCCCTGATTCCAAATCTTTGCCCAGAAACTTCTCATTCTTCTCAAATTTGTAATAATTATATCATTAATTGATCCAAGGTGACAAAGTGAGCCACATATAGCCTAGTTGCATATCTCAAGAACCTCAGGTGCTCGGACAAATCTGAGCATAGATTTGGAATCAGCACACCAAAATTAGTTAGTTGAAACAACATTTACTCAAGTAGCAGAGACAAAGTTAAAATTTGTTGGCTAGTGTTATGAATGGCAGTCCTAAACATAAATGTGCAATGAGAGTACATAAGGAAAGCCAAAACATAATTCCTCGTTATCTTGTGGTATACCCAGCAAGATAAGAAATGCAAAAATTGCATCAAATGAATCGGCTCAAATATATTTCACAAAAAGAACCCCCAATTTTTAACCCTTATGATATCTTATTTCTTTTATTATAATTATATAAACAAATCCTCCTTTTTTTACTGATATATAAAGATTAAAATTTTGAAAAATTCTTGGCAACAATCATTTAATTTTTCAGGTATCTTTCATCCTGATTATCACAGATTTTCATGGCATTCAATAATTGCGATAAGCAAGGTATTCCTATATAAAATTTTAATTTTGACATTAGAATTTGGCATAACTTTTTGTCATATCTATATAACCGGTTAACTGTGCAGCTTTTGGTTAATTGGTTGAATAGGAAAAATAAAGGTGTCTAATTTTTTCTTCCAATCTATTATGATGTTAATGCACTTATTTTCTGTAATTTTTAAGACTAACTTATGTGGGCTTATTCATTTAGTCCTTGTTATCTTTGGCTCTTTGATCTTTTTATCTCAGCTCTGTGCACCCCTCAATAATACCAACTTGTACATCTCTTAAATGGATCCAGACATATGTTTTTAAAGTAACAGTTTAATCACCACTTTCAAAAACTAGCCTTGATATTCATAGACCACCACCAAATCATTGCCTTTATGGGTTCTTCTGACCCAATCTCACACTTGATAATGTTTTGGCAATGATAAGGAATTCAAACAAGTTCTTCCTTATTATATTCTTTTTCCTGGACTAAAAACCAGCCCAACCCCTTTGAATAACCATCAAATATTACTCTTATCATATGTTATTAATATCCATGATTCTATCATTTTACCTTTTACATTTCAATTTTTACTCTGATTACATTCTAACTGTTGTAGATAACATTGCCGTTTATTATTAAAATGCTAGCTACTAATATTTGTATTTTAATTGACTCTGTTGCTTATTGTAGTTTTTTTATGAAGCTTAGCTCGTTTTTATCTTTGTAAATAATGGATCGGAAAGTACAAGGCAGTATCCTTTATGTCGGTCTGTCCTTGTTCGTTGTAACCTTTCACTTGTAATTGTACCTCAGGTCAAGAAATTCTAATGATTTCAATTGAGCCGTTTTGCTATGGTCAGCGGATTGGCATCCAGGGGAGGTCCTTCAGAGGCAAATGGCAGGCTGCTAAGAAGGGCAGTACGTCCCTTGTTTTTCATTTTTCACTACTAAATTTCAATAAAATATCCAGGTTTATATTTCTGCAATGTGTCTCTGCCATCAGACCCCCCCCCCCTTTCCAGCCTCCCCATGTGAATCCGCTGCCCTGTGCCTCCATCTGCCATAGCTGTGATGTGGCCAAAACTAACCTCATCTCTGATCTGCTTGTCTCCCTTTTCTGTGCCCCCCTCCATGCATTGGTCGGTTGGTTGGTTCATCACTTTAAATAGTGGACCTTCCTGAGATCACAGGCCAACATCGCAAATTCCGAAACTTGGTCTCCAGCTTACTAGGTATGATGACCTAGCTGTTCCATTTGCTTCTAGCCAGTAGTATTTTTCCCATTATTATAATTATTACTATTATTAGGTGCCTGAAAAAGGTCTGCTATGTTTTATATTCTTTTAATTAGTATTAATAAATGAATCAAGCTCTTTGAGTAGTTGTAAGCATTTTATACATGAAACATATGTTAATTCTCCATATCCCACAAGGAGTTGAGAAGAGAAATGAGTAAACAACAGTTGGATCAAAACTAGCAGTTCAAGCCTGTGCTCTGCTCACAATTTGGATAGAAGGTTTTCAACTGGAAATGATTCATTTGATGATGAACCTCCTGCGGGATAACAAAAGCATCAATGTTAATGAATTAAATTAAATTCTCACAAATTATTCTATAATTACATTAGAAGTTAATTCAACAGCCAAAATATCAGAAAAACTGATAGAATTTGAAAATAGGTCCCCAAAACCGTTCAAGCTTTTTTGGGCACCTGATATTATCGCCATTGGTATAGTTCTTATTTATACTGTTATTGACCATGCCTCAGTTAAGAATATAAAGATATTCTCATGTCTGCTTCTATTACCTATGCCAATGATAATGATTGTAGTAATAAATAGGGATAAATTTAATGTTCTTTGGCTCCTTCCAGCTTTTTTTTATTCTGTGTTTCTATCTACTGTTTTCTGTGGACTGCCTTTTCTTTGTTATGACCAGTTTAATTTTTTTATCACCAGTGTGTTATTTGTGCTTTCTTTTCTCTTGCATATTTACTTCCATTAAATTTGGTCAGTAAATGGGTATAGATTAGTTTTTTTTTGTTTTTTTTCAAGTGATTGCCCTGAAATGGGGTAGCCATCAGCTTTAGTCCCTTAGTGTCTTATTATGTACTGATTTGCTGTGCTTCTTGATACTCAAAAATGTGATAGTTCCCTTCTAAATTTTGGAAAAGAACTTTATTTTCATGTCATATTAATCTCCTTTTCCCCAGCAAGTGATACATTTTGGGGAAGAGTAACAATTGTGATGTGATACCATAGGTGCTCCCTTCACAAATTAATATTGCAATTAGGTGGCCGCTTCATGTTCTTTGTCAATCAGTTTCACTTTTTCTCGTACATATGTTCAAACCTGACTATTCTTATTAGGGAATTCATCTTCTTACTTCTGAGTTTCAGTTTTCTCTGTATCACCTTATTAATGGAGGGTCTCTTTTTGTTAAATAGGCCTTTTCAGTAAACATTTACATTAAATGTGGCCGCTCTACCATGTTGCTTTTGTTTTATTGTTCCAACAACTTTTATTCAATTCTGTACTCACAATACCATATACCAGTTTGGCTTAAATATATCTCTTTCTAGAATTTCTGGCCATTTTGCACACCATCCACTTTGTAGTTGGTCGAGTGTGAGATGGCCCTAGATAGGAGAGATATGGTTATGTGTGCATAAACACCGCCTAAATTATTTTACCTTGAGTGAGGGCTAGGTTTTGGTATATTTCAAAGCACTTCCACTCTCCTTATTGGCCATACTTGTTTTTACAAAAGTTCTGTTACACTCAGATTTTTTAATCTTTCTATAAGTTTGCATTTGTGATAGAAAAAGTTGGGTTAAACAAACTTAAAGGTCTACTTTTCCAGCATGTGTGATTAAAATGTCTTTTCTATTGTGTGCAGGTGTGATGCGATGAAAGTAAAAAGAATCAAAATCTCTACTCTCCTGCACATGGGCCACAACAAGTCTGACATCAGCAAGCAGCTCACTATCAGCCAAATGACCATTCCACAGAGTCACAGAAAGGTTCAAGAATGGGAAGACCCTATATATTGACCTTGTTATGGGAGAGTTCAGGCAGACCTAAAGTTGTTAACCATTTGGCTGTGAGAAAAGCCATTGAAAGTGCTCCAAAACTCAAAATAACTGCACTTGTGAAGAAGAGCATCTTTGTGGCCACAGTGTCCATGGCTGTCTATTAGGAGGGTGGCAAGACCTTGAGGTGCGTAGAAAGGTCTCTGCTCACAACTGTATGCGAGAACAATGTTGGGATCGCTGTGTTCACCTTCTCAATGACTTGAAGAGTCATGGCAATCAAATTCTGATTATTTTTTTCTGATGAAAAAACCTTCACAGTTGATCCGATTATCAACAAGCAGAATGACCATGTGGTAAGCTTCAGCCACGACAGAGGCTATTTTCCCAGATTCCTGGCAAATGGCTACTGTGCTTGCATTTCACAAGATGGAGAGAGATGACTATCCCAGCTGGTTTCTTCCCAATTTCTCTCACTTCCTGCATGTGACAGTTGGAAAAGTTGGTTGATGTTAGGTTAGCTTATTTGGAGGACACTGGAGGTCACCTATCTTCTGTGCACAGTCAGCTTTTAGATGATTTGCTCAGCTGGTAAATGATATATCAGGATGGCAATACAGTATCATGGAGACTCCACACAATGGGGGCTAGGGGTCAACTTCTAATTTTCATCTCTGGCGTGCAAAACTGGGTGGGGGAGTGTGCTCTAGTCCAATATAGCAGGAACAGCACATCCCACAGGGGAGAGTCCTCAGTCTCACTCTCCTTGACAAGTATCTTCAGTATCACCTCAGTGGTGCTGGAAGATGTTCTTGCTACGCTTTATGTAGACAACCTTTTAATCTGGTGAGGCCCGCATGCCCACGATGCAGTGTCAACTCTTGCTTTGCCAAAAAACACAGGTTTGATTTTATTTGCCCAAGACCTAAGTAGTACTCTTCTGTCACAATTCACAGCATTATCTTCACCCGGACCTATTCTTTAAGGGGGCTCACCTCAATGTGGTAAAAATGCTACTGTTTGCCTCAGCTGGGAGGCCTTAGGATCTCTTGTATCCCTGCCATGGAAATATTCGTTTCATGATCTTCATCACTCGGGTTGCTGATAGGGCTTAGCACTTAACTTTTTTACGGCTTCTTTACTCACTTCAAGCTAGACCATGGATGTAAGTTTTAAACATCAGTAGCTGATCATGAATTGAGAAGGAGCAGATCAACATTGTTCTCTATTTTGTGCCTGATGCCTTTTGCACATCCCCTATAGAAAGCCTACTTGTGGATGCTGTGGAGATTCAACTCAATCTGCTTGGTGCACAGTGCATTATGTGCTTATACATGCGAGCGCAGCATTTCCCTCTGTTACTGAATTGCTACCATGCCCTATGAGTATGGTAGCCACTCTCTGAGGCTAGACTTGGAAAGTATGCCCCTTCAAAACAATGAGGGTCCCCTTCCCCAAAGCCAAAGGTTTTTAGGAAGGAAGGGAGGAAGCCAAGCTGCCTCCAGCAAGCCCTTAAGAGCAACACTGCATTTTATCAGAAAAAAAAAAAAAAAAAAGTTGTCTCAATGAAAGCTACAGGCATTTTTGGCTTATATTCGACTCTCAGTTGACCTTGATATTGTGGACTTCTGTCATAGCACAGTTACTGAGGCTCTTTCTCCCTGGGGATCTGGGCAGTAGGTACTCTTCCATGCTGGGACTAATATATCAATCCCAGGGATCAGGTTCTTGCCAATCTGATTTAATAGCTGTAGATTTGTCTCCTAATGTAGATGAATTCACACGCAATTGTTTGATAACCGCTTCATTTTCTTGGCTTGATTTATCCCTGTGCTCTCCAGACACACTGCCTGATTTGGGCTGCAAGGTGACCATTGACTTTCATGGTAGTGATTCCTTTCCCATAAAAATATCTTTTCTAGGTTGCTGCCTTCTGAGAAATCACCTTGGTGGTGCTTGGAGCATGCAAGGAATGAATGATTTCACTATCTTACTCAAGGAGTTTAGTTCGATTGATGAGGTAATTGAGTTGTCTGACACCCTTGTAATCATGGGCCTCACTGCTATTTCTTAGAACTTCTGGCCATTTTGCATACCATCCACATCCAAGGTGGTTGTCTGAGTTTGATATGGTCATTAGAGAAGCGATATGCCTCTATTCGCTACATGTCCCAAAAGAATGATTTCACCTTGGGTATATTTTGTTGAGCAAGAGCTAGGTTCCAGTATATTTCAAAGCATGCCTGCTGTTTTTCTTGGTAAGCATGTGTGTCTTCACTTAATGGGAATATACCTCTTGCAGAGGTGGGAAAATTAGTCAAACGATTTGGGGCATGTTCTTGCGGGAACTCATTCCATGATGACATGATCTCACTCTCAGACCCTGCATCTATGGCTGTCATTTGCAACTGTTTTCTCCACATTTTCTATCCACAATGCTGCTGTGCCAGCATTTAAAGCATGTTGTGAGCTACTGTGTTGAAGGCCACCGACTGGTCTTTACCTCCAGAAGCAGTGAACTCTTGAATATCATGTTTAGGGTGAGTGAATTGCGCCCTTCTCTCACTTTGTGCATAGATAGTGCACTTGTTCAGGATGATATCCCATACATCTTAATTTGTCACTTTGGTGAGTGAGTCCTAGGCTTTCTAGTGAATTTATTCAACAGGATCTGGACAGAAAGTATGTAGATTCCTGGCAAATGGTGGTTACCATGCTTGATTTTTGCAGACAAGGGAAAGCTAACTTCCTACATTTGCAAGTTGGTAGAATAATTAGCTTAGATCACTTAAGTTTATGCTCTGCTTTAGCCAGAAAATGCTATCTATAAATGCCTACATTCCTGCATGGCAATCACTCTACCCCAGCCAGTTTCCGCCCAATCTCTCTAACTTCCTGCCGGTTCAAGTTAATGGAGAAATTGGTAAATGTTAGATTAGCCTTTTTTTTCTGGACAGCAGAGGCCATCTGTCTTCTGCGCAGTATGGCTTCCGGAAGTTCCAATCCACGTCAAATGCTCTGCTCTGACTAGAAAATGCCAGCTGTGAGGCCTTCCTCTGTAGACAGCACTGCAACATTGTTTTTCTATCTGGAGAAGGCCTATGATACTGCATGGTGATTTGGTATCATGGAGATTTTTAACACGATTAGGAAGAGGGGATGCCACTGACTTACTATTTTATTGATCCTTTGTTCGTTTGAAGCTCGACTAAGGATGCGACTTTTATGCATCCGCAGCCCAATGTGTATTTCGGAAGGTGGACTTTATCCACTACACCTGACTTCAGCTAGCGACCGGTGCCTTCCGCACTTTCCCCATTGTGAGCCTACTTGTCGATGCTGGGGAGATGCCACTCGCTCTGCGCCGTGCACAGTGCATTATTCGCCTATACGCACGAGCCTGGTGCCTCCCTCAATCGCCAATAGCTCTCACTGCATTCGCAGCTGATCTCGACGGTGACTATGCCGCCGAGAGACGTCAGTCATACCCTAAGCCTTTCCGGTTTAGGGCCATGAAACTCCTTCTAGAGCTACGTATATCTCTCTAGCCTGTGGCGCCCTAGGTTCTGCCCAGGATGCCACCCTGGAGGGTACCACCTTTGACCATTTGTCGCCACCCCTCTGCTCCCAAAGCTTCTACAGCGCCTCACAAAGTGCCCTTAGTACTCTTAGGGCATTGGAGTCTCCGTATCCCCTGGTTCACGATATCCATGACCCCACGGTTTTGGCTTACAGGTCGGATGTCGAGATTATCTTTTGCTGGGTTCCTGGGCATGTAGAAATAAGCACGCCGATGAGGGCGCCAAAGAGTTCCCAAGGACTGGGTGACCAGACCAGCGTTTAGCTCTTCCCCACACCGATTACATGGCAGGTATACGGGCAGCTCCCCGTGTTGCTTGGCAAAGAAGATGGGAGATGTTTAAAGGGAACCTAAAGTTGCGTGCCATTGCGCTGCGACTGTTCCCATGACCTACCCCCCCATTGCCCCGACGGATTCAGGTTTCTTTGTGTCCTCTCTGAATTGGACACGCTCGCGGAACGCTCCGCCACTTGATGGAGCGCTCGCCTGTGCCCTACTGTGAAGACTGCGTCATCCCCCAGACTGTTCGGCAGATTCTCATTGAATGTTCCAGTCTGGGCGATCTTCGCGCACGTTGCCTGTCTCGGTACTTTATACTTGGGATGAGTTTGTGCACACTGACTTCTGGAATTTATGACTTTTTGCAGGAGGCTGGCCTCCTCCATTTTATTTAACTGTTTTTTTGTTCTTTGTTGTTGTTTCTTTGTAGGTCGCACATTACTGCCCTGGGGTTAGGCGGGCCTTCCCTTGACAATGGAGCGTGCCGCCTCCCCTTTACTTTTCCTTTTTTTATTATTGTTATTGTTTTTACTTTAGTTTTATATAGTTATTTTAATGTAGCTTAGTACTAGGCTGTCGTGAGTATGGCTACTTATGCCCAAGTAGGCAGTCGCCAGATGGGCTCCAAAAATAATTTTTAAAAGTCCCATTTGGGAAATATACTTTTACTTAGTTCTATCTGGGTATTTGGCAAATACGTAATTCTCTATTACAGATGAGGCAGCCAAGTTAATGTGTGTACAATTTTATTTTGCCATCTCATTAAGGCATATTGTGTCATTGGAGGTAGGTTTGAGTGTTGTTTCCTGATGAGCCTGGTTGTTTACTTGCAGCACTACGACATTCTCCTTCACGGCGTCGAGGAGCATCAGTACGGAATATTCCACGGCCTATCTCACAGGCAGATAATGAAGCTGCTAGTGCTAGTTCAGTACCCCAAGAGAGTGGCATTGCTGTTGGTGAGTTAAAAAGATTTATTATTTTATGTCTTATTCACCTTAAATTTTCTCATTTTCACTTTTCTTCCCTCATTTCATCTTCAACTCACTCATTGTTATGGCAGCTTTTGTGCCTCATTTATGTCTTATTCACCTTAAATTTTCTCATTTTCACTTTTCTTCCCTCATTTCATCTTCAACTCACTCATTGTTATGGCAGCTTTTGTGCCTCATTTATGTCTTATTTACCTTAAATTTTCTCATTTTCACTTTTCTTCCCTCATTTCATCTTCAACTCACTCATTGTTATGGCAGCTTTTGTGCCTCATTAGACCTTGATACCTGGAGAAGCAGCATGCCTTCAGGTTCCAGTGCCCCTGGCAGTCTCAAACTAGGTTGTGACTACCTGGGCTTTAGTCCTTCCATACATTTAATTCTTATTGGGGCTGGCAAGCTCACCCCTCCATTTATCTCCTTGTGGGAGGGGATTAATGCCTGCATTCTTCTCAGTATTTTCTCCTGCCCCCCCCCCCATCCTCTCCTATTGAGCATGGGCAAACTTGCTGTAGCTGACATCTGGAGGATTGTGTGCCCTACAGGCCCCACTACCTGTAGGACGATCTTGGGCTATATGTCTTCCACACATTTTCACTATCTCCCATTTCACCCTTTACAGATCTCTCCTTACAAACCGCATGTGGGAGATGCCCTTGTTAATATTTTGCTTTACATTTGAGGAGGGGGGACCCACATTTAACTCCAGACACACAGAGCAGAGCCTTGATTACATCGAGGCCCCTCATTCAGAGATTACCTGGCCTTTTTGAGCCCGCTGGATTCAAACGCTTCCTGGTTATTCGCTCCCATGATGGCAGCATGTTGGCTAAGGGCAACATGATCCATCAGAGGAGAGGATTAGCTAGTGTGGTTGGTAGAGAGCCGAAGGTGACCCTTTTCTCGGATGGGAGCCTTTTGGCAAATGCGTCAAATCCCTCCAGGGTGGCCATGATTAGTGCCCTTTGTACACTTGATGGCACACACCTGTGAGTGTAAAGTCGCACTCTACCATGAACTTTGTGAAAGTAGTTTATGCGAGGGAACTCTTGGATTACTACATAGAGAACATCACCTTAGAGCTGGCCCACCATGAAGCGGTCAAGGTCGAGTGTGTGATGAGAAAACAGGGAGGGGCTTCGAGACCCACCCCTACCCCTCGTCCCGTTCGACTGTGACAAGCTCCCTGAGTCGGTGCGTACCGGTTGGTATCGCTACCGCATGAAGGCATTCGTGCCACTGCCGCGGTGGTGCTATTACTATCCCCGCTTCGGCCATACTAATCACTCCTCTCGATGTGCAAAGTCGGGGTTCCCCGAAACCTGTGAAGTTGCTACAAGGCCACACGTGATAGGTCCAAATCGTGTGTGTCAATTGTGGAGAGCTACACCCCGCTTCTTCGAAGCAATGTGGTGTGTATCTCGTTGAGAATGAAATCCTGGCCTTTCAGGCTCAGCATCGTTCCTCATTTGGCGAGGCGAAAGACTTGGTCCTGGCGCTCGCGGCTCTGCCCTGGATGTTCTATGCCTCAATGTTGAAAGAGACACCCTCTGCTCCTGTTCCTTCTAGGCCTACGAGTACGGTGGTTTCCGCGCACATTGGGTACCTTTCTGCGGGTTCTACCCACCCTGGGCGCTCTCTGGTAAATCTGGTGGCACAAAGGGTCCGCACCTAGCCTTGGCTAAAACCAGAGTATAAGGGTTTTGCAACCCCACCACCATGGGTTGGGTGCCTGGCGGGACGATGCGCGATTTACACCCGGCATGATGTCTCCGTTCTTCTCTTCGCTTTAGATACCTCCTTTCAGCCAGTATCTGTGCAGCTGCACCTTGATAGGAGGTATACTGTTATTTCCGCGTACATTCCCACGTCAGCCGACTTGGACGCGCGGGACTTCCGCTGCATCACGGCACGGTTACAGAGGCCCCTTTTCCTGCTCGGATATCCAAACGGTAGACACCCCCTCTGGTGAGACTACTCTATTAATCCCCTGGGTCAAGTTCTTGCTGACCTGATCAACAAGCTTGAGATGGGTGCCCTAAATGTGGATGAGTTTACACAACACTGCCCAAGAACCCCTTCATTTTCCTGCCTCGATCTATCTTTGTGCTCTACGGATGCACAGCCTGATCTTGATTGGTGGGTGGTCGATGACCTCCATGGTAGTCATCACTTGTCTGGCCGGTGGCGCCCTTGGTTCTGCCCAAGACGGCACCCTGGAGGGCACCACCTTTGGCTATTTGTCGCTATACCTCTGCTCCCAAAGCTTCTACAGCGCCAGAACTTTTGCATTCAACCTTTTTAGAGCACACCTCGTGTTGCGCTGGAACTGTGCCAGTGTATACGGATGGCCCCAAGTCACAAGAAGGGGTCAGCTTCCAGCCATATCCCTTCTGTTTGAAGTCAGCGGGGCTCTGCCAGGCGCTGCATCTGTCTTCACGGCCCAGCTGGTGGCAATACACCACTTGGTATGGGAGATTACGCGACGTGCTCAGTTCGGAGACCGGATTGTGATTTATAGCAACTCACAAAGCGGCCTGAGTGCTCTCGGGGCATTGGAATCTCCGTATCCCCTGGTTCGCGATATCCATGATGCCATGGTTTTGACAAGCCGGGTGGATGTCGAGATTATCCTCCGCTGGGTTTCTGGACATGTAGGAATTGGCGGGAATGAGTATGCCATAGAATCCGCCAGGACTCGGCGACCGGACCTGCGTTTCGTTCTTCCTCACACCGACTACATGGCAGGAATACGGGCGGCTCGCTGTGCTGAGTGGCAAAGAAGTTGGGAGATGGTCGAAGGGTACTTAAAGTTGTGTGCCATTGCACTGTGACTGTCCCATGGACCTACCCCCAATGCCGCCAAAGCTTCAGGTTGATTTATGTCGTCTCTGAATTGGGCACTCTCGTGGGATGCACCGCCATTTGATGGAGCGCTCGCCTGCGGCCCTACTGTGAAGACTGCTTTGTCCCCAAGACTGTGCGGCACATTCTTGCTGAAAGTCCCAGTCTGCGTGATCTCTGTGTATGTTACCTGTCCCGGTAGCGGGATGGGTGGGGTTACTACCGCCTGTCCCTTGTCCTCTGGACAAGTTTGTGCACATTTACTGGTAGACTTATATAGACTTTTTGGGGAAGGCTGGCCTTCTCCCCTTTATTTAACTAGTTTTGTTTTTTTGTTGGATTTGTAATTTTAGTAGGCCGCACGTTCCTATCCCGAGGTTCCTCTCCTGATGCAGGAGCTTACTTCCTGCTTTTTGCCTTTTTTGTTTTTTTTGCATCTTATTTTAAAGTAGCCTATACTAGGCAGTGTTGAATATGGTGTCTAATGCCCATGTAGGCACTTGCCAGATGAGCTCTTAAAATAAAAATTTTAAAAATCAACTCCAGACACAAGCCACATATGTAGGCCTCTCATGTTTCATCCATCATGGCATATTCAGCATCAGAATTGAAATGTTTTTAATTATTAAAACAAAAAAAAGGGAAGGAGGGTACCCCCTGGGTAGGGAAAGTCTTGTATACAAGTAAACAAGTCTGAACCATTTGTATGTGAGAGAAGAGGTCTGAAAGTGAATGTTGAATTGACTAAAGTATTCGTAGTGGTGAAAACTAGAATGTATGAATGTATTTCAAGATTTGGATTAATTACATGGGAAAAGACAGAGCACTTGTGAATGTCAAATGTCTGAGGGGTGACTATATTGTGATTTTACATTAGTATTGTTACCCACTTACTTAGTGTATGGAAATGAAAGTGTGGTTTTATTATTATTATTATTTTCAAGCTACCAAAGCCTTCCCCCAAGGTGCGCGGATACAACAGAATTGAATTCTCATAAAATACCAGGGGTACTGGAGAAAGGTAGAGGCAACAAAATGAAACAGGTCCCTAGTAAGCTCAAATTATGAATGGAGATTTAGAAAACTGAAGTGATTGAAGGGAATATTTTGGGATAATATGGGTATGTTTAACAAATAGTCAGTAAGTTTAGTAAAGAAGAATATATTAGCCTTTTCCTGGACAGCGGAGGCCAGCTGTCTTCTGCACAGTGTATCTTCCTTAAGTTCCACTCCACATTAGTTGCTCTGCTTAGACTAAAGAATGCGATCTCTGAAGCCTTCTTCATAGACAACACTATAATAGGGTGTTCTTTGATCTGGAGAAGGCCTATGATACTGCATGACAATATTGTATCATTGTCACCCTCCACATGATGGGAGAGAATTGCTGCATCTCACTTTTCTTTTCTGAACTATGTGATCATTGATTCTGCATACTGGTGGGGCGAGCCCTATCTGGTCCAATATGTCAGGAAAAGTGGCATCCTGCAGGGAAGTCTCCTCAATGTCGCATTCTTTACAAGAATGAGGGAGCACAAATATTCATCAAAAAGTGAATTGACAGCCAAGATTCATGGTGTGACAGAAAATTGTGCCAACTTAGTCTTGAATATTAAAAAATCCATAAAAGCTAAATGAGGAAACATCAAATATTAAGTATTCATAGAATATATGCAAAAATGTTTATTTGTATCATGTCCAAGTATGAAATAAACTAGTTTCAATCATATTCTTCCCTTTTTCATACCTGCCCCATAATTTTGGCTAAGGCTGTATATATATTTTTGATTTTGCGATTGACTTATTTCTATTTCTGCATTGGCCGAGTCTTATATTCAGTAAGAAGGACAAAATGAAGAAGGCGGGTCCCATCTTTAATTCCAACGTTTCAGGTTATTACAAAACCCATCTTCAGGAGCTAAAAACAAATTCTAAATGAGTAATCGAAGCCTAAAAACATAAATAACAGCACAAGTTCAAAGTTAAAAACCACAGATCAAAGAAAATCACAAAAATGACTTTAAAAATATAGAATGAACGTTATGTTAATGAACAAACAAAATAGTGAGGTAAAGAACAGCAAAATATTTGTAAAGAGATACTATCAATTAAGGACAAACAAAGTAAATGTAATATTACAAAATTAAACAATTGAAATGGAAAAATAGAGAACTGGATACAAACAAAAGGTAAAACTAAAATATAGACACTGAAACATTACCTTACATGGTCGGATCACACTGACGAGTGAAAACAGGAAGGAATTTAAAGAATGAATACAGCTTGGTTAAGTTATAAACAGGGGGAAAGGATGACCTATCCTCATTTAAATAGAACCGGTAAAACATTAAGTAACAAAGAGTTTTCTTCCATCAGGAAACATGCTATTGATTGTAAAACAGACCTGTCCTTAAATGATTTTTCTGTCTTAAAATTTGCTAAATCTATTTCATCTCTCTGCATTAAAGAATCACTCTGTGTTAAATACAACCACCCAAATTTAAATGAGGACATGTCATCCTTTCCTCTGTCCCCCGAAAGGAGGACAGCAACAAAGGAGCTTCAGGTCCTTCGCCCACGCCTAGTGGTGGAGCGAGTGTCTTGGAGATGGTGGTTCCTCGAAAAGAGGGCCCCCCGCCTCCGAAGCCGCAACGCCCGCCTAGGGTTTCGAGGCGGAGGGAGGAAAAGACTCGCATGGCGAGCCCAACCTCCCCCAATAAGTCCTCGAAGGCGACAGTGCCTTAATCGCTTTGTCCGGCCAACAGCGCCTGGGGTCTGCCCCCGGGAAGCGTAAGGCCATTGCCGTGAGGGTCTTCTGTTCGAGGAGGGCCCCCGCATCTCGTCCGAGCTAGGCCTGGAGGGCATATTCCTTCAATGGAATTGCCGTGGACTCCGGGCCAACTGGTAGGAGCTGCGGAGGCTCGTCTCGTCCCGTTTCCCGTTATCTATCTTTTCTGCAGGAGACCATGCTAGGCGCGTGCTCCCTGCCCGCCCTCACGGGGTATAAGGGTCTTGCGACCCCACCACCGCGGATGGCCGGGCTGGGGGATGCGCGGTTTACACCCTGCATGATGTCTCCGTTCTTCCTTTCTCTTTAGTTACCTCCTTTCAGGCAGTGGCTGTGCAGCTGCACCTGGATAGGAGGTATACTATCATTTCTGCGTACATTCCCCCTTTAGCTGACTTCGACCCGGGGGACTTCCGCCGCGTCGTGGCACGGTTGCCGAGGCCCTTTCTCTTGCTTGGAGATTTGAACGGCAGGCATCCTCTCTGGGGAGATTACTCAATAAATCCCAGGGGACCAGTCCTTGCCGATCTGATCGAAGAGCTTGAGATGGGTGTCCTAAACGTGGATGAGTTTACGCATCACTGTCCGAGAACCGCTTCATTTTCTTGCCTTGACCTATCTTTGTGCTCTTCGGATGCACAGCCTGATTTTGATTGGGGGGTGTCAATGACCTCCATGGTAGTGATCACTTTCCCAGTCAATTATCATTTTCAGGGCAACTGCTGCTTGAGAGCCCACCTCGGTGGTGCTTGGCGCGGGCGCGGTGGCCTGCATTTCAGGAAATGACTGAATTCTCTATCAGTCGAGGAGTTTAGGTCGGTAGATGAGGCCGTTGAGTTCTTCTCCGGCAACCCCATCGCCGTGGGCCTGTATACTATTCCTATAACGTCTGGCCGTTTTGCACGCCGACCACTCCCATGGTGGTCGGCCGAGTGTGAGAAGGCCCTCAAACAGAAGCGTTATGCCTACATGCGCTATAAGCGCCGCCCGAACGATTTCACTGTCGCTGAATTTCGTCGGGCTAGGGCTAGGTTTCGATATATTTGGAAGCACGCCCGCCGCTCTTCTTGGCGGGCATACGTGTCTTCACTTAACGAGAAGACCCCTTTAGCAGAGGTGTGGAAGCGAGTCAAAAGGATTCGGGGCAAGTTCTCGCAGGACCTCCCTCCCGTTCTCCAGGAGAATGGGACGGCAATCTCGCGACCCGCATCCGTGGCGGAATCCTTCTCGACCGCTTTTTTCCGCATTCTCTAGCCGGGATGGTGCTCCACCAGCATTCAATGCACGTCGTGATCTCGCGGAAGGCCGCCTGCTGGACTTTACTCCAGAGGCGGAGAACCCTTCAACGACAAGTTTACTGCGAGTGAGTTGCGCTCCGGTCTCGCTTCGTGCGCGGACACCGCCCATGATCCGGCCGATGTCCCGTATGCCATGCTTCGACACCTGGGTGAGCGAGGCATGGCCTTCCTGTTAGATTTGTTCAACAGGATCTGGGTGGAGGGTCTTCTCCCAGATTCGTGGCGAATCGCTACTGTGCTCGCCTTTCGCAAGCCGGGAAGAGATCACTCTACTCCGACCGGTTTCCGCCCAATCTTTCTAACCTCTTGCGTGTGCATATTGATGGAGAATTTGGTAAATGTTAGACTAGCCTTTTCCTGGACAGCGGAGGCCATCTGTTTTCTGCACAGTGCGGCTTCCGCAAGTTTCACTCTACGTCGGATGCTCTGCTCCGACTGGAAAATGCGTTCTGCGACACTTTCCTTCGTAGACAGCACTACGCCACGGTGTTTTTCGATCTGGAGAAGGCCTATGATACCGCATGGCGATACGGTATCATGGAGACTCTGCACACGATGGGGGCGAGGGGACGCCTCCCAGTCTTTATATCTGAATTTTTGCCAGATCGTCGATTCCGCGTACGGGTGGGGGGAGCCCTCTCCGGCCCAAAGGAGCAGGAAGAGGGTGTCCCGCAGGGAAGTCTCCTTAATGTCACACTCTTTGCCCTGAGCATCAACGGCATCACTTCCTTGCTGCCGGAAGATGTTCTCGCTACGCTCTACGTGGACGACCTTTCGATCCTTTTTGGCGCGGCCCAGATGCCAACTCTAGAGCGTCGACTCCAACAGGCATTGAACCGCGTCTCTCGCTATGCCGAAGCATACAGGTTTCGGTTTTCTTTGGCCAAGACTAAGGTGGTGCACTTCTGCCGCCATCCAAGACTCCACCCCGAACCAGATTTGTTTCTTAATGGGGTGCGCCTGGATGTGGTGGAATCGTACCGTTTCTTTGGTCTTGTATTCGACCGACGCCTCATCTGGGAGGCTCATATTCGCAGCCTTAGGGTCTCTTGTACCCGTGCCATGGATATTCTCCGTTTCGTGACGTTCAGCGCTTGGGCGCTGATAGGGCTACTGCCCTACTTTTTTATCGATCCTTTGTTCGTTCGAAGCTCGACTACGGATGCGAATTTTATTCATCCACAGCCTAGCGTTTATTGCGGAAGATGGATTCGATCCACCACACTGGCCTTCTCCTTGCGACCGGTGCCTTCCGCACTTCCCCCATTGAGAGCCTGTTGGTCGATGCTGGGGAGACGCCACTCGTCTGTACGCGCGAGCCCGGCGCCTTTCTCAGTCGCCAACAGCTTTCACCATCCGCAGCTGATCTCGACGGTGCCTATGCTGCCGAGAGACGCCAATCATACTCTAAGCCCTTTGGGTTTAGGGGCAGGAAACTCCTTCGAAAGCTAGATATAGCTCTCGGGCCGGTGGCGCCCCTGGTTCAGCCCAGGACGCCACCCTGGAGGGTACCACATTTGGCTATTTGTCGCCACGCCTCTGCTCCCAAAGCTTGTACGGCGCCGGGAGTATTGCGTTCGACCTTTTTGGAGCACACCTCGTGTCACGCTGGAACCGTGCCAGTGTATACAAATGGCTCCAAGTCCCAAGAGGGGGTCGGCTTCCACGCCGTATCCACTCTGTTTGAAGTCAGCTGGGCTCTGCCAGGCGCTGCGTCTGTCTTCACGGCCGAGCTGGGGGCAATACACCACTCGGTACGGGAGATTACGCGACGTGCCCGGTTCGGAGACCGGATTGTGATCTATAGCGACTCAGAAAGCGCCCTGAGTGCTCTCGGGGCATTGGAATCTCCACATCCCCTGGTTCGCGATATCCATGACGCCACGGTTTTGGCGAGCCGGGCGGATGTTGAGATTATCTTCTGTTGGGTTCCTGGACATGTAGGAATTGCGGGGAATGAGGGCGCCAAAGAGTCCGCGAGGACTCTGCGACCGGAGCAGCGTTTCGCTCTTCCTCACACCGACTACATGGCAGGAATACTGGTAGCTTTTCGGACTGCTTGGCAAAGAAGATGGGAGACGGTCGAAGGGAACTTAAAGTTGCGTGACATTGCGCCGCGACTGTTCCCATGGACCTATCCCCCAATGCCGCGGCGGCTTCAGGTCGCTTTCTGTCGTCTACGAATCGGACACACTCGTTTGACTCATCGCCATTTGATGGAGCGCTTGCCTGTGCATGTCTCAGTCTGGATCATTTTCGTGCATGTTGCCTTTCCTGGTACCGGGATAGGCGGGGTCACTACCGCCCCTCCCTTGTACCCGGGACTTGTTCGTGCACACCGACCTGTGGACTTGTAGACTTTTTGGAGGAGGCCGGCCTTCTCCCTCTTATTTAATATTTGACCATGGATCGCGTGCCTCTTCGCTTGCGAGGGCGGTCCTTCCCCTGTCGACGGAGCTCGCTTTATATTTTTACAATTTGTTTTTTTTTTCTTTTATTTGGCTATTAATATATCCTAGATTTTTGCCAGGGTGAGTACGGCGACTTATGCCCTAGTAGGCAGTCGCCAGATGAAATATTAAAAAAAAAGAATCTTGGGAACTTAAAGTCGTCTGCAGACTGTAAGAGATTATCATCCAGAACTCTGCAATACATCTGAGCATTTATTTTCCCTTCAATAATATGGAGTCTTTCAGGACCTGCAAATGAGAAGCAGCCCCATGCCATTTTGCTGCTTCCTCCAAACTCCACTGTTGGGATTGTATTTTTAGGATCATGAGGCGAGTTTTTCTGCCTCCAAACGTGACATACACTATTCCGCCCAAAGAACTCAATCTTCCTCTCGTCAGATGATTTCTGACATGAATTGGTTTCAACAAAGGTGTCTTTCTTGGTCTGCGCAAATGGAATCCATCATTCCTTAGAACTGCTCTAACTGTATTTTTGCATACATTTCTTCCAGATGCTTCCACTATCTAGGTACCAAGATGAGCGGGGTCTCTGCTCCTTGTCCCCTGTACTCGGAATGAGTACAATTATTTCAAGGATTCTTCTTTACTTTACGGAATATATGTTTAGCCACACGCTTTGAAGTTTTAGATGGACGCCCTGAACGTGATAGACTTGCAGTGGACTGATACGACGTGAACCGGCGAATCGTGTCACCAATGGTTGAGATTGGTATTTTTAGCATAGATGAAATTTTTCCATAGCTCAAACCACTTTTATGTAACTGAACAATTAGTTCTCTGCTCCTGTTTGGCAATTCTTTACTCCGCCATATTAGAATTAGAGTGTTGAACGATGACCTGCTTCTCATGCAGCTCTCAGACACTGACTGAGCTTCGCTGTTTCATGTGGACGAAGTAGATTACTTTTCTAGAGAGTTCTACAGCATTCCTGTCACATAAACCACTCTAGAATGTTCAAGAACTATTTATTATCACTTTAAAACTAATTTTGTGGGTGTGTTGGATACTTTTTGAGGTCATAATCTAACACTTATTTTGATATAATATCAATGCTTTAATATTTGTGTATTCTAATACCGAATTTGTATTCAATGTACAAAATGCATAAGATGTTCAAGTTTTGATTACTTTGCTGTTGTGTAACTATAGTAAATAAACTTTTGACCATGTATCGGATATTTATTTCACTCGCTATATATATATATATATATATATATATATATATATATATATATATATATATATATATATATATATATATATATATATATATATATATATATATATATATATATATATATATATATATATATATATATATATATATATATATATATATATTTAGTGTTTTTGTTTGTTTGTTTGTGTACATATATTATTCACAATAGTTTGAATTTTGCTCCCCCCCAATTTTTTTGCTGTTCTTTTCTCTGCATGAATAAAACAATTAGTTTAGCCCCTCATTATCCTGCCTTCAAACACCCAGGCGGCTCTACTTGTGAGGCAGGTTGTGTGACTGCATAGGTCTAGCACCTACCATCAGAACACATGGAAGTTGTCTTGCAAGCATATCATCTTTGGAAAAACCCTGTTATGAATGGGCAAAACAACATACTCAGTGGACTTCAGATGGCTGGAAAAAGGTAACAAATCTTACTATTCTAAAGTGCAAATATTAGCTATTAAAATTTAATTAAATATTTACTAGTATTAAATGGCATATACCAATAAAATAATACCTAATGTCAAGTTTCAGGTGCCACACCACTTGGGTTCACCCAGTTTATTCTTGTATTGATTACTAATTATTTCAATTTGTTTCAGGTGGTGTTTTCCGATTCTGCCTCCATCCAAGTACTTAATAATCGTGTCTAGGTACCAGGATGAGCGGGGTCTCTGCTGCTTGTCCCTTGTACTCAGAATGATTCAATGAGCACTTAATTCTGGATTTGTTGATTACTTGGAGGAGGCAGGCTTCTAAACTACTTAGAATCTAAGGTCATGTTCAGTCCCATGAGGGAGCAAATCTGCTTCTGGCATCTTCTTTTTTTCGTATCTGTAGGCAAAAAAAAAAAAAAAAATCACTGCCTATGCCCTTGTAGGTAGTTTCCAGATGGACATCTTAAATTATAAAATATATTACATTGACTGTTCATTGAAGAGCTGGAGAAGAATTTTGCCAGAATGTGAAAAAAAAAGTTAAATTTACATGAAAATCATGGTGTAGTGGTGAGAGGGACATGTCAGTTTATGATACTAGTTGTCCACACATTGTTGATAAGGCCATGTACCAAGATTAGTACATGAAAGTTTTAAAAACTGGCTTTGTGCCCCAAACAATAGAATTGTATGGATAAAGATCTTAGATTTTTCAACAGGACTCTGCCCCATGCCATTCAACCACGTCAAAGGGCATTCAGTTGAGCTTAAAATTTGCATGATGCAACTCCCATTGAAAGCTTGTGTGATGGACTAAAAAATGAAATACCAAAAGTAGCAATAACAAATTATAGGAAACATAGAATGACTAGTACATGTTTGCTTTCATTCAGCTCAAATCAAGGACTTGTGGCATTCCACCAATGTAGGATTGACTCATGTGCTGAAACTTTCTTCAGCAAAGGGGGTCAAACTAAGTATTAATGCCTTGTGTACGAGGGGCGGTCAATAAGTTTTGCGAATCGGTAGGGCAAAACAGAGAAGGTGGATGGCTGTTTGTGGGGGTGTTAGGACAAGTTATGACAAGTCAGGACCTGCAGCCGCACGCTCCCGCCTCTTCTATTTAAGAAGCAGTAGCTGATGGCAGATTGTCAGTCACAAATCTTTCAACAATGGAGAAGGTTGAGCACCGCGCAGTGATCAAATTTTTGACCAAGGAAGGCAAGAATGCAAAAGAGATCCATGAACGCATGGTTGCAGTGTGCACCGATACCGCCCCTTCCTATGCAACCATTGCTCGCTGGAATAAGGAGTTCCGTCATGGTCGTGAGTCCCTTGAAGATGACCCCCGTCCAGGGCACCCGTCAGATGTGACCAACGAGGACAATGTGGCCCGTGTGGAGAGGATGATCCTCGAAAATCGACGGGTGAAGGTCGAAGAAATCGAGCGAGAACTTGGAATATCACATGGAAGTGTTATCAACATCATCCACGACAATTTGGCCATGCCCAAGGTCTCTGTCCATTGGGTCCCTAGAACCCTCACGCTCCATGATCGACTTCAACGTCGTCAAATTCCACAAGGCCAGAGTGGCACAAGCTGCCCTGCGCGAGTGCGGATTCGAGGAGTTCACCCATCGTCGCTACAGTCCAGATCTGGCCCCCAGCGACTACTTTTCATTCCGCCAGCTCAAGGCTGCACTGCGTGGACGCCGGTTTGGGGGCGATGAAGATGTCCAGCTCGCTGTCCAGGAGTGGATTGAACAGCAGTCGGGAGATTTCTGGTTGTCGGGAATTCGAAGCCTCAGGGACAAGTGGCGCAAGTGCATTGAAGTCGAGGGTAGTTATATTGAAAAATAATAAAGCCCTTTTCCTCATATCTCGTTTCCTTATATCTGAATTGCAAAACTTATTGACCGCCCCTCGTATATCTTGATTTAGCAAAATAAAGATGTATCTTGTTCTGTAAATGACTCATAAACAACCATCAAACTTTAAAAGAAAACTAATTTTTACCAAAAAAATCCATAATTTCCCAGATTTTATAAATAATAGTCAAAAGAGGGTGGTCATTTTTGTAATGTAGCCCATAAGACGACCCCGCTCCCCTCCTCATAATCATACCTCAACGAGTGACCCAAAAAGATAGGATGATGTGTTAGTTTTGTGCCCTCAACTCTGTATGTAATGGAATGGCTTGAATGTGTTTGTCTGTCCATTATGTTTGATATGCACTGCTTCCACTTGTGGCTACAGCTCCACGAGGGAGCTCAACTTCATGTTCATGCCATGTTGTTTCTTTAGGTTTGCATTATCCCCTCCTGGCATCAGTATTTAAGATCTATAAGTTTATTATGGCATCTTTCATCATCCGAAACCTATTTCACTATTCCTGTGTCTATACACCTTTCTCCTTCATTTCTTCTCCCCTCACTCTTCCGTTTCATTGGTTACACAAATTTCATTTTCCGACACCTTTTTTCATTTTTCTTCCCTCACTATTTCTCTTCATTGGCTACACAGGTTTTTTTTTTTCCTACACCTTTCTTCTTCATTTCTTATCCCCTCACTGGTTCTCTTCATTAGTTAGACAGGTTTCCTTTTCTAAACAAAGAAGTGTCAATTGAATCTTCTTATCCATAGGTTTCATTGCCTTGCTCTTTCTTTTCAAGGCCCACTGGTCACCTCAACCTCCTCTTTGTGGGGGCTTGCTTGCAATTATTCTATGCCTTTCAGCAGCCAGCCCCGCAGTTGTCCCACCTGCCGCCACCACAAATGACGCCTTGGCGAGGTCTTACCCCACTGTGCCCTCTCATCCATCTCCTTCTGATGAAGCTCTGTCTGCCGCTCCTGGCCTCCCCCAGGCAGAGAAGGAAGAAAGCACAGGGAAGACAACCGGGGCTACTGCTCACCACCCCAGTGGCGGAACGCAAGCCTTGAATCTACCAGCAGTGTTGCAAGATCGTCCCAGGGGACGGCACCCCCCACCCGTGCCTCCACGGTCACCGCGGGGGGGGCGCTTAACAAGCCAAGGGGCCTCATCCTCCTTCGCCCGAGGTGGGGTAACCTACCTAAAGATGATGCCTTCCGGCACCTTCCATGGCAGTTCTCCACACTTTGCACCCCTCTGTAGCCCAAGTATCGGCATGGCAGGATATGACATCTGGCATGCAGAATGTTCCGCTCGTAGGCATAGCAGCCATCCTGCATTCAATTCCTTGCATGAGTCCTATCCCCAATCCCTGTCCAACAGGCACTACCCCTCAATGAGAGCTATCCCTGCCAGATTTTTGACCCCCCAAGTTAGCAACCACCATTTCCACCCATCCCCGTATGATCCCTACCATTCCCCCATGTTGGATCAAGGTCACAAGGCCCTCAAGACGGCCAAAGGAATATGGAATGTATTGAAGGGTGCCTCTCGTCCTAGTTCCCCCGAAGCCCTGTTCAAGCCGTTTTGCTTCACCTCAAAAGGTTCCTACAGGGACTCATTCCAGCACCCACACTACCCCTCTGACAGACAGTCTACTACTCCACATTTTGCTTATTTGCCGCCCCAACACCTTCAACCTCTTACCACCAGGCCAAGTGCAAGCTCGGGAGGGTGCCAGTTATTGCCCCATTCGACTAAAGTGGACTACTTGGGTCTGCCCTATTTTTTCTCTTTCCCTCATCCCTCTTCTGCCCCACACTCTTCCACCTCCTCCTTCCCTGTCATGACATTTTCCCACCTAGATTCCAAGGGGTCATTGGAGTTGGTAGCCTCGTACCATGAAAGGCCACCTGCATCCTCTACTGCACTACACAGCACTCGCAAAAGTGTCAGAGGGCTAAAGTCAGTGCAGTCAGAACCTGATGTGGCACGCTACCTGTCCCTCCCATCACTCTTTGCAGACTCAACCTCCTCTTCCCTAGGGTCCTCCTTAACTCTTCTTCCTATATCTAACTTTACCATCGGAAAGCATAAAATTGTCCTTTGATGATGCCTTCCTCCAGCTTCTTTTTGTCCATTTTTTTCGTCCTTTATGAATTGCATGTAAAAGATTTGTTCCATTTTGTTGTGTTTTATTTTGATGATCCATGTAGTTTGTGATTTAGTTTGTTTTCTATACCAAAGTATAAGGTTACCAAGAGTAGGATAATATTAAGGATATTTTAGTTTGTTCTTAGATGTAAGCCCTTTAAAGTGAAAGATTGGAATAGTTTCCCTGTAATTTGTTAGGTAAGCTTTGCCCCACTCACCTTTCCTTCTCCTGGCCCTGCTTTGTAGTAAGCGGGCGAGGCTCTAGTATTTCAGAAACCACATCCGTTATTTCCATTTCACCCCATGCCCTGGAAGGTGCTTTTAGTGGGAAGACAAGCTCGTCCGCCTCCTGCAACACTCCTATTGCTCCAATCATGTCAAGTCCCAAAATGCAAGTCCGCTCAACTGCCTCTCATGTCACTACTGTTGCCATCCAGGATGACCGCACTGAGGTCCTCAGGTAAGTTGTATTTCATACTTGTTTTACTTTTTCATTGTTATGCTCTTATTCCTTAAACTGGAACCCTGTGTCTCTCCAACCACTGACAAATACCTGAATGAAGAATGCTCATTTTAGGATTGTTTTATAAGCCTTATGTTCCTCCAAGTCCCCATGACTTTACTTTACTTTGACTGCAATTGGATACCTACCCCTGGTATCTAGCGGAGCGGCATGCTTTTCTAGCCTCATATTCCCAGGTAGTCTTGAACTAGATTGAACTTCCCCACAGGGGAGTACCATGTATATCCTGTCAGACTTGATACTTGGAGGAGCTGCACCTCCTCCCAGCCTGAGTGCACATTAGGGAAGCCCTGGTGTCACTGGGTTGACATGAACTCTGATTGGGCCTGAGAAAATTATCGGTGCATTTTCCCTTGTTCCCTCTCAGACTACTTTATCTTTATTTATTTATTGTTTTTTTATTAATATTATTTTAAATTTATTATAACGACTATCTCCTCACCCTTTTGGCAACTCACACTCTATATCAGAATGAACTTTTCTCACCCCGACAGACCCCGTCCGACCCCAGCTTAGCCTCTTCTCCTTCTTTCAGACAGCCTGTATTTCTCCCCTACTTCGTCGCTTTTCATACAACCTCTCCCACAACTTTCTCTGGTCAGCCTCTAATTTCACAGGGTAGATTCTGACCTTCTTCTCAGCCAACCGTCCCGGATCGGGGCTGAGGGGGGAGGGGACAATGTTCCCTAACCCCTGAGCTTCGGTCTGGGGTGGTTGTTTTTTAACAACCAGCTTCATCCCCACCCATACCTTGCTCAAATCCCTTTTCCTTTCCTCTTCACACTCTATCAATTTTACGCTGTGTTCAAGGTGGAACCGCCAGGCCACTAGGCGGAAGGGGTGGTCCTGAATGGCGGCACCTGGCTCTGCCAGGCCTGTAAGCACCTCTTTCAGTGCGGGCTACTGCGAGGGGTGATGGGCTATTGATTCCCGTGAAAAAAATAGGGTCACCATGCCCATAGATGAACAACCAAAAAAAACCCAACCCTCAACTTCCCCTGTTCCATCGACGCAGCCGCCCTCGGACAACTCCACAGAAAAAAATTGAGGTGCTTTCCCCCCATCCTGTGCTTGCGCAGGGGACCCTCCATATTTATCTAACCGGAGAGGAGGCTTACTCCTCTCCTACGACTACGGGTGTAGGGGACTCCCCCCTCACCCCCTTCTCTGGAGGTGCTTTCGGGCACCTCCCTATTTCCAGTGGCAGTCCCTCCTTTTCTTTCTAAAGGGACTGCCAAGAAAGCCAGCAGGCAGCCCGTTGCCGACCGCCCCTCATTGGAGCGGCTCTGTAGGGCAAACCCCCTTAGGAAAAAGAGGGAAGCCAGGCCACTTTGGTCGCTTCCCTAAAAAGACCTGCTGGCAAGAATATTGAACCTTGCCGGGGTCAAGGCCTGTGCCTCCCAACACACGACTGGTGACGCTGCCAACGGGACCTGCGATATCCTGGGAGGGGATGGCCAAATGGAGGCCCCTCCTGTGATAGAAATTGTCCTTGAGGCAACCCAGCCTCAGACGGTTGGGCCTTCCATGGGGGGGAATCCGGGCTCGGCGCCAAGCACTGAACCCGAATCTGCCCCTATGCAAGGTCCCCCTCAAACGGTTGGGGTCTCCGAGACATACAAGGAGGGGAGGGATCTCCTCGAACCGGTGCCCCTGCGACCACCAGGACCTTCTACATTTCAGAGTAAGACCTGGCTGAGGCCGGTCCATCTTGCCTGGGGCCTCCTACCGGCGGAGGTGAGAAGCGGGTTCATTCCCCGCCCTCCTCTCCAAAAAAGTAAAAAAACTAAAAAAAAAAACTAAGAAGACTCGAGGCTCCTCTTCATCCGCGGGGGCTGCGGGGTCAGATGGGTCTGCTGCCACTTTGGCAAGCAACCAAACTAAGATCGGCACATCCAGCCCCTCTACCCCAATGTGTCCGGAGCCCCCTGACTATGACTAAGACCCAAAGTGGACAGGGCGGAGCCTCGATAACATCGGGGTCCCTCATTCAAAGGTTACCTGGCGTTTTCGAGCCCGCTGGCTTCAAACGCTGATGGCAGCATGTTGTCCAAGGACAACATGATTCATCAGAGGAGAGCATTAGCTAGTGCAATTGGTAGAGAGCCGAAGGTGACCCGTTTCTCGGACGGGAGCTCATCGGACACTTCATGGCACCCCGGTGAGTGTGACGCCGCACTCTACCATGAACTTTGTGAAAGGAGTAGTTTATGCGAGGGAACTCGTTGACTACTCAATAGAGGACATCACCTTAGAGCTGGCTGACCATAGGTCGGTCAAGGTCGAACGTGTGGTGAGAAAACAGGGAAGGGCCTCGAGACCCACCCCTACATTCTTCGTCACGTTCGACTGTGACAAGCTCCCTGAGGCGGTGCGTACTGGTTGGTACCGCTACCGCGTGAAGGCATTCGTGCCACTGCCGCAGCGGTGCTATTACTGTCACCGCTTCGGCCATACGAATCGCTCATGTAGACGTGCAAAGTCTGGGTCACCCGAAGTCTGTGTAAATTGTTCCAAGGCCGCACACGATAAGTCTAAATCGTGTGTGGCTAACTGTGTCAATTGCGGAGAGTCGCACCCCGCTTCTTCGAAGCAATGTGGTGCATATCTCCTTGAGAAAGAAATCCTGGCCGTTCAGGCCCAGGATCGACTCTCATTCCGCGAGGCTAAGGACTTGGTCCTGGCGCGCCCGGCTCTGCCTGGGACGTCATATGCCTCAATAGTTAGAAAGGCACCCTCTGCTCCTAGCCCATCCAGGCCAACGAGCACGGTTGTTTCCGCACCCATTCGGAGCCCTTCTGCGGGCTCTACTCAACCCGGGCGCTCCCCTGGTAAAGCTGGCGGCAAAAAGGGTTCCTACCCAGCCCCGGCTAAAACCAGGGCTTCCCCCTCTTTCCCCAGCGTGACAGTTTCCCTTAGGGCGAAACGGCCACGCGCCTCCACCGGGCCGTTAGACTCGCAGGAGGCAACATCCCTGAAGTTGGTCGCCAGGTCATCTTCCGGGGTTCCTAAAGCTGTCCCCCGAAAGGAGGACAGCAACAAAGGAGCTTCGGCACCTTCGCCCACGCCTAGTGGTGGAGCGAGTGGCTCGGAGACGGTGTTTCCTCGAAAAGAGGGACCCTCGCCTCCGATGCCGCAACGCCCGCCTAAGGTTTCGAGGCGGAGGGAGGAAAAGACTCGCATGGCGAGCCCAACCACCCCAATAAATCCTCAAAGGCGACAGCGCCTTCAGCGCTTTGTCCGGCCAACAGCGCCCGGGGTTCTGCCTCCGGGAAGCGTACGGCCATTCCCGTGAGGGTCTCCTGTTCGAGGAGGGCCCTCGCGTCTCATCCAAGCTAGGCTTGGAAGGCATATTCCTTCAATGGAATTGCCGTGGACTCCGGGCCAACTGGGAGGAGCTGCGGAGGCTCGTCTCGTCTCGTTCATCCTTAGCTATTTTTCTGCAGGAGACCATGTTAGGCGCGTGCTCCCTGCCCCCCCCCCCCTCCCGGGGTATAAGGGTCTTGCGACCCCACCACCACAGGATGGCCGGGCTGGGGGATGCGCGGTTTACACCCTGCATGAAGTCTCTGTTCGTGGCACGGCACGGTTGCCGAGGCCCTTTCTCTTGCTTGGAGATCTGAATGTCAGGCATTCTCTCTGGGGAGATTACTCAATAAATCCCAGGGGACAAGTCCTTGCCGATATGATCGAAGAGCTTGAGATAGGTGTCCTAAATGTGGATGAGCTTACGCATCACTGCCCGAGAAACGCTTCATTTTCTTGCCTTGACCTATATTTGTGCTCTTCGGATGCACAGCCCGATTTTGATTGGGGGGTGGTCGATGACCTCCATGATACTGATCACTTTTCCATTCAAATATCATTTTCAGGGCAACTGCCGCCTCAGAGCCCACCTCGGTGGCGCTTGGTGCGGTGGCCCGCATTTCAGGAAATGACTAAATTCTCTATCTCAGTCGAGGAGTTTAGGTCAGTAGATGAGGCCGTGAGTTCTTCTCCGGCAACCTCATCGCCGCGGGCCTGACTACTATTCCTAGAACGTCTGGCCGTTTTGCACGCCGACCACTCCCATGGTGGTCGGCCGCGTGTGAGACGGCCCTCAAACAGAAACGTTATGCCTACATGCGCTATAAGCGCCGCCCGAACGATTTCACTGTCGCTGAATTTCGTCGGGCTAGGGCTAGGTTCCGATATATTTGGAAGCACACCCGCGGCTCTTCTTGGCGGGCATACGTGTCTTCACTTAACGGGAAGACCCCTTTAGCAGAGGTGTGGAAGCGAGTCAATTTCGGACCCCGCGTCCGTGGCGGAATCTTCGACCACTTTTTCAGCATTCTCTAGCCGGGATGCTGCTCCGCCAGCATTCAATGCACGTCGTGATGTCGCGGAAGGCCGCCGGCTGGACTTTACCTCCAGAGGCGGAGAACCCTTCAACGGCAGGTTTACTGTGAGTGAGTTGCGCTCCGCTCTTGCTTCGTGCGAGTATACCGCCCATGGTCCGGACGATGTCCCGCACGCCATGCTTCGACACCTGAGTGAGCGAGGCATGGCTTTTCTGTTAGATTTGTTCAACAGGATCTGGGTGGAGGGTCTCCTCCCAGATTCCTTGCGAATCGCTACTGTGCTCGCCTTTCGCAAACCGGGGAGAGATCACTCGACTCCGGCCGGTTTCCGCCCAATCTCTCTAACCTCTTGCGTGTGCAAGTTGATGGAGAAATTGGTAAATGTTAGATTAGCCTTTTTCCTGGACAGCGGAGGCCATCTGTCTTCTGCACAGGGCGGCTTCCGCAAGTTCCACTCCACGTCGGATGCTCTGATTCGACTGGAAAATGCTGTCTGGGAGGCATTCCTTCGTAGACAGCACTACGCCACGGTGTTTTTCGATCTGGAGAAGACCTATGATACCGCATGGCGATACGGTATCATGGAGACTCTCGACATGATGGGGTCGAGGGGACGCCTCCCAATGTTTAAATCTGAATGTTCGAGATCGTCGATTCCGCAGGAAAGTGTCCTCAGTGTTACACTCTTTGCCCTGAGCATCAACGGCATCACCTCTGTGGTGCCGGAAGATATTCTCGCTACGCTCTACGTGGACGACCTTTCGATCTCTTTTGGCGCGGCCCAAATGCCAACTCTAGAGCGTCGGCTCCTACAGGCATTGAACCGCGTCTCTCGCTATGCCGAAGCGCACAGGTTTCGGTTTTCTTTGGCCAAGACTAAGGTGGTGCACTTCTGCCGCTATCCACGGCTCCACCCCGACCCAGATTTATTTCTTAATTGGGTGCGCCTGGATGTGGTTGAATCGCACCGTTTCCTTGGTTATGTATTCGACCGACGCCTCACCTGGAAGGCTCATATTCTCAGCCTTAAGGTCTCTTGTACCTGCGCCATGGATATTCTCCGTTCCGTGACGTTCAGCTGCTTGGGGCGTTGACAGGGCTACTGCCTTACTTTTTTATCGATCCCTTGTTCGTTCGAAGCTCGACTACGGATGCGAGTTTTATGCATCCGCAGCCGAGCGTTTATTGCGGAAGGTGGATTCGATCCACCACACCTGCCTTCGCCTTGCGACCGGTGCCTTGTTTCTCAATGGGGTAGGCCTAGAAGTGGTTGAATCGCACCGTTTCCTTGGTCTTGTATTTGACCGACGCCTCACCTGGGAGGCTCATTCGCAGCCTTAAGGTCTCTTGTACCCGCGCCATGGATATTCTTCGTTTCGTGGCGTTCAGCGCTGCTAGGGCGACTGCCTTATTTTTTTATTGATCCTTTCTTCGTTCGAAGTTCGATTACGGATGCGAGTTTTATGCATCCGACCGGTGCCTTCCGCGCTTACCCCATTGAGAGCCTGTTGGTCGATTCTAGGGAGATGCCACTCTCTCTACGCCGCGTATAGTGCATCACGCGCCTGTACGCGTGAACCCGGCGCCTTTCTCAGTCGCCAACAGCTCTCACTGCATCCGCAGCTGATCTCGACAGTGCCTATGCCGCCAAGAGACGCCAGTCATACCCTAAGTCCTTTGCGTTTAGGGCCAGGAAGCTCCTTCGAGAGCTAGGTATATCTCTCGGGCCGGTGGCGCCTCTGGTTCTGCCACGCCTCTCCTCCAAAGCTTGTACAGCGCCGGGAGTATTGCGTCCGATCTTTTTGGAGCATACCTCGTGTCACGCTGGAACCGTGCCAGTCTATACGCATGGCTGCAAGTCCGAAGAGGGGGTCGGCTTCCACGCCGTATTCCCTCTGTTTGAAGTCAGCGGGGCTCTGCCAGGCGCTGCGTCTGTCTTCACGGCCCAGCTGGTGGCAATACACCACTCGGTACGGGAGTTTACGCGACGTGCCCGGTTCGGAGACCGGATATTGATCTATAGCGACTCACAAAGCGCCCTGAGTGCTCTCTGGGCATTGGAATCTCCACATCTCCTGGTTCGCGATATCCGTGACGCCACGGTTTTGGCAAGTCGGGCGGATGTCGAGATTATCTTCTGCTGGGTTCCTGGACATGTAGGAATTGGGGGGAATGAAGGCCCCAAAGAGTCCGCGAGGACTCTGCGACCGGACCAGCGTTTCGCTCTTCCTCACACCGACTACATGGCAGGAATACGGGCAGCTCTTCGGACTGCTTGACAAAGAAGATGGGAGACGGTCGAAGAGAACTTAAAGTTGCGTGCCATAGAGCCGTGACTGTTACCATGGACCTATCCCCCAATTCCGCGACGGCTTCAGGTCGCTTTCTGTCGTCTCCGAATCGGACACACTCGTGTGACGCATCGCTATTTGATGGAGCGCTCGCCAGCGCCCTATTGTGACGACTGCGTCGTCCTCCCGACTGCTCGGCACATTCTTGTCGAATGTCCCAATCTGGGTGATCTTCGCGCACGTTACCTGTCCCGCTACCGGGATGGGCGGGGTCGAGTGCGTGCACATTGACAGGTGGACTTGTTGACTTTTGGGGGGAGGCCGGCCTTCTCCCTATTATTTAACCAGGTTTTTTTTTCCACCCTTATAGGTCGCACGCTCCGGCGCCTGGGGTACCTCCCCCAGACGCAGGAGCTTGCTTACTGCTCGCTTCCTTTTCCCATTTTTTTGGGTGGGTTGTTTTTTATCCTTTTGAATTTGATTTTAAACTAGCCTAGTACTAGGCCGGTTTTTTAATACGGCGACTACTGCCCAAGTAGGCAGTCGCCAGATGAGCTCTTTAAAAAAAAAAATACCTTAAAGGGGCAAGGGATAACAGAGCCTCTCTAGCCGCGTCACCACGAGTTTGCAGAGGGTTGGCCTGCCTGCCCCCTCTCTTTTCCAATGAAATTCAGCTAACCTTCTAAAAAGACAAACCACACCAAGACAGAACCATCGATAAGGATCTGTGATGCCTTGCGTAGGGCACATGCCCCCTCCCCCTCTTGAGTTGGACATGATCCCGAAGGTGACCCAGTTACAGATGGAAGGATCTTCCATGCGAGCGCACCTATCTCGGTGCCAAACACCGAACCCCCCCTTCCTCTCTGCAAGTTTCTCAGGTTTCTCGGGGCCCTGAGGACTCACAAGGAGACGAGGAAACTTCTTCCCCCAACTGGTGCCCCTTTGACAGCTAAGACCTCATTTCGGACAAGTATTTTGTTGAGAACGGTCCGGCCAGCCTTGGGGCTCCTTTCTGGACTAGAGAGATGCGAGCTCATTCCCCGCCCTCCTCTTCCCAAAAGAAAATTAAAAACACAAAGAGAACAAAGGGTTCATATTTGGGGGGGGGGGGTCAAGTCCCCTGTCGAGTCGGCAAGCGACCAGGACAAGATCGGCACATCCTGTCTCGCGGCACCCTCGGGTGCGGGAACCTAGTCAAGACCAATGTCCCAAATGCGCTGAGCGAAGTCTCAATTACGTCGGGCCCTCTCATTGAGAGATTTACATGCATTTTTTTACCCAGCTGACTTCAAATGATCCATCAGAGGAAACTTTTGGCTAGCTTGATTGGTAGAGAGCCCGGGGGGACCCGATTCTCGGACAGTAGCCCTCTGGCGAATGTGTCGGACTCTTTCAAGGCTTCCCCTTTGCTATCTTTAGACGCGCGCTCTCGGGCAACTCCACCTCTGAAAAGGCCCCCCCCTCCCCCTGTGCCTTTTCAGGGGACCCTCTTTCCCTCCTCTACTGGAAAGGAGGCTTACTCCTCACATAGGCCTATGGGTGCTGTGAATTCCCCCTCACCCCTTTCTCTTCAAGCACCCTCGGGCGACTCCATCTACCTACCTCTCTCCTTTACTATTACAGGGGACTGCCAAGAGAACAGACAAGCGGCCCAATATTGACTGCTCGGGGTGGGATCGGTTCTATAGGGTCACCCTTTAGAGGGGCAAGGGATAGCATGGCCCATCGGTCCGTGGCCCCTACCTTTCTGCACTCCTGCATCTACAGTTTTCTGGGGGTTGGTGTGCCTGCCTCCCTCTCTTACCCAATGGATGTCGGTTCACCGGCCAGAAATGACACAACAAAAGTACTTCAAATGGGATCCATGATGTTTTGGGGGCAGGGAAGGGCCACATGGATGCCCCCCCCCCCCTCCGAAATGGACATGGTCCCGGAAGTGACCCAGACCCAGATGGCAGGATCTTCCATGGATTCGAAACCCAGGCTAAGTGCCAAACACGGTAGATGAGTCTGGCCCTGCGCAAGCTTCTCCTCAGAGGACTCACAAGGAGAAGAGGAACCTCCTATACCTGCTGGTGCCCCTTTGACAGCTAGGACCCTTCTCCATCTCAGAAGGATCTTGGTTAGGCAGGTCATCTGACTTTGGGACTCCCTTTGGCGGTGGAGAGAAGCGGACCGTTCATTTTCCATCCTTCTCTCCCAAAAAGAAACAAGTAAGAAGAATTAGAGAACTACAGGTTCATCTTGTTCCGCGGGTTCACTGGAGACGGAAGGGTCCGCTGCTGTTTTGGAAAGCGACCAAGCCAAGATCGGCACGTCCTGCCCCAAGCCGACCTCGAGTGTGGGAACCCAGACCAAGACCAATGTCACAATTGTGCTCAGTGGAGTCTCGATTACGTCTGGGCTCATTTTAAAGAGAGTACCTGGCGTTTTCGAGTCCGCTAGCTTCTAACGCTTTCTAGTTATTAACTCCACTGATCGCAGCCTGTTGGCCAAGGGCAACGTACTTCCACGATGGATGTCGGTTCGCCAGCTAGAG
The DNA here is from genome assembly GCA_963969495.1 of Ceratothoa steindachneri. Taxonomy (NCBI): domain Eukaryota; kingdom Metazoa; phylum Arthropoda; class Malacostraca; order Isopoda; family Cymothoidae; genus Ceratothoa; species Ceratothoa steindachneri. Next base: position 122,882,708 of record OZ018325.1, read on the forward strand.
ACGACACAACAAAAAGTACCTCGTGGGCGGCCACGCCCCTGGTCCGGACGATGTCCCGTACCCTATGCTTCGAAACATGGGTGATGAGGCATGGCCTTTCTGTAGATTTGTTCAACAGGATCTTGAGAGAGGGTATCCTCCCAGACACTTAGCGAATGGCTACTGTGCTCGCTTTTCGCAAACAGGGGAGTAATATTACTACCCCTGCCGGTTTCACCCAATATCTCTTAACTTCCTGCATCTGCAAGCTGATGTCGAAATTGGTAAATGTTTAACCAACCTTTTTCCTGGACAGCAGAGCCCACCTGTCTTCAGCAGAGTGCAGCTCCACATTTAATGTTATGCTACTTCCTTCCTAGACCACTAGCTCACGTTGTTTCTTGATATTGAGAAGGCCTATGATATCATGGAGATTGTCCTTAGTTGACATTCATTGCCCTGAACATCAACTATATCACATTGGTGCTGCCGGAAGATGTTCTTGCTTCGCTCTGCATGGACGAACTTTCGATCTCTTTGCTGCGACCCAGATGCCAACTCTGAAGCATCGACTCAAACAAGCATTGAACAGCATCTCTCGCTACGCCAAAGCGCGCACGTTTCGGTTTTCCTTAGTCAAAAATAATGTGGTGCACTTCTGCCGCCATCCACGGCTCGATGCCTTGCAGGACTTATTCCTAAACTGGGTTCGCCTGTAAGTGGTGGATTCGCTCCTTTTACTCGATCTTGTTTTCGACCGACACGTCATTTGGTAGGCTAATATTCGCAGCTTTAGAGACTTTTGTACCATCGACATAGACATTCTTCGTTCCGTGACGTTCAGCACCTAGGGTACTGATAGGGCTACTCCATTGATTTTTTACTGATCCTTTGTTCGTTCGAAGCTTGACTACAGATCCGAGTTTTATGCATCCGTAACCGAGCGTGTATTGCCGAAGTTATACGAAACACCACACCGGTCTCCGCCTGGCGACTGGTACCTTGCTCACGTACCCCATTGATACCCTACTTGTCTATGCTATGAAGATGCCACTTGCTCTGCTCCGTGTACAGTGATTTATGCGCCTGTACACGCGAGCCCGACTGCTCCCTTAGTCGCCAACGGCTCTTACTGCATCTGCAACCGATCTCGACGTCTTTCTGCCACCGAGAGAGGCCAGTCACATCCTAAGTCTATATGGTTTATGCTAGGAAACTAGTCGAGAGCTTGGTGTAACTCTCGGGCCGATGGCCGTTTTGGTTCTTGTTGCGCCTCTGTTTCCAAAGCTTCACATCCATGAGAGTATTGCGTTCAGCCTTTTTGGAGCACACTTCGTGTATACAGATGGCTCAAAGTCCCGGGCGGGGGTTGGTTTCCACGCCAGATCCGCTTGTTTGAAGTCAGTCGGGCTCTACTACCGCTGTCTCTCTCTTCACGGCCAAGCTGATTGCAATGCACTGCTTTCTACGCGAGATAACGGTTCGGAGACTAGATTGTGATCTATTGCGACTCACAAACCGCCTTGAGTGCTCTCGGGGGCAATGGAATCTCCCCACCTCCAGGACGCGGTATCTGTGACGCACGGTTGCCGCGAGCCGGGCTAATGTCGAGATTATTTCCTGCTGTGTTCCTGAACATGTGGCCATTGCGGAGGAATGAAGGCGCCAAAGAATCCGAGGGGATTGGGCGACCAGACCAGCGTTTCGCTCTTCCTCACCGATTACATCCGAAGAAACAGGGCAGCCCTCCGAGCTGCTTCGTAAAGAAGATGGGTGATAGCCGAGCGGAATTTAAAGTTACTTGCCATTTCGCCGCGACTGCTCCTATAAACCTACCCCCTAATGCCGCGACGGCTTCAGGTTGCTTTATGTCGTCTCCGAATTGGACACCCCCCCATTTGATGGAGTGCTCGCTTGTACTTTATTGCGACGACTGCTTTGTTCCCCAGACTGTTGGAATATTCTTGTTGAATGTCCCAGTCTGGGTGATCTTCGCGCACGTTCGGGACGAGCTAGGTCGCTACTACTCTGGTCAGGTTCGTGTGCACAGACTTGTAGACTATCTGACTTTTCATTTTACTTGACTGTCGTACCTTCCATATTACTGCGCAGGGCCTCGCCTACGACGCTGGAACGTGCATCCTTCTTGTTTGTTTGTTTTTTTGCGAATTTTAAAATTGACTAGTAATAGGCTAAAATTTTAATTACGGTGACTAATGTCCTTGAAGGCAGTCGCCAGCTGGTTGAACAAAAAAAAAAATCACTCATACAAATTGAGCCGGCCCGAAATCTACACAAACTGCTCATAGGCATAACATATTACTCATGAATGACAAAAGCCACAATATCCTATCAAACGACTTACGAGTCAGTCCACCCCAACATCCCTCCATAAATTATATCGAAAGGATAATGTCCTTAACATTACCTTAAACTTATCACTATTCAAGGCTAGTCAAATGCTCTACTATGCCGCTACAATATACAATATCAATATTTACAATTTATACCCCCACTATAAAATTAAAAAAACACAATTACCGTCCCTCCCGTATACTCATCCGCAAATCCGTATTACGCAATGTCTTATAGTTACGAGTGTGAGATGGCCATTATAGAGAAGAGAGATGCCTATTTGTGCTCTAAACCTAAAGGTGTGGAAGCGAGTCAAAAGGATTCGGGGTCTCTTCTCCGTATTCTCTAGCTGGGATGCTGCTCTGCCAGCATTTAATGCACGTCATGATGTCACTGAAGGCCACCGATTGGACTTTACCTCGATGGGCGGAGAACCCTTCACCCTCAGAGTTACGTTGAGTGAGTTGCATTCTGCTCTCGCTTCGTGCCTGTACACCGCCCGTGGTCCGGACCATGTCCTCTATGCTATGCTTCGACACCTAATTAGCGAAGAATGGCCTTTCTGTTAGATTTGTTTAACAGGATCTGAATAGAACGTACCCTCACAGACTCATGTTGAATAGTTACAGTGCTTGCTTTTCGCAAACCAGAGAGAGAGATCACTCTACCCCATCTAGTTTCTGCCCGCTTTCTCCCCACTTTCTCTAACCTCATGCTTATCTAAGTTGAATGTCTTCTACAGTCTTAAGTTGATGTCTTCTACAGTCTTAATTTTCGCATATGGTTGGCTGGACCCCTCTCCATCCCAATAGGGCAAAAAGAACACAGGAAAATCTCCTCTTTGTCACTATTTGTCTTGAGCATCAACGGTATCACCTCGTCACTGCCGGAAGATGGTCTCACTACGCTCTACGTAGAGTACTTTTCGATCTCGTTTGGTGTGGTCTAGATCCTAACTCTGGAGCGTTGACTTAGACATTGAACTGCATCTCTCGCTCTGCTGAAGCGCACAGGTTTCGGTGTTCCTTAGCCAAGACTAAGGTAGTGCACTTATGCCTCCATCCACATTCCCCTCCAGAAAAGTACTTGTTCCTAAACGGGGTTCGCCTGGAGGTAGTGGATTCCTACAGTTTCCTTGGTCTTGTTTTCGACAGACGCCTCACCAGAGAGGCTCATATTCGCAGCCTCACCCCTGTGCCATGCACATTCTTCTTTCTGTGACGTTTAACCGTCCATTTGCTGAGAGGACTAACGCCTGATCGTTCTTTTTGATTGCTCAAAGATTGACTAAAACAGCTTTAGAGGTCGCTTTCTGTAGTCTTTCAATTGGTTACACACGGGCAGCACCACTATTTGAGTGGGCTTTTCCCCTTCTTACTGCGACAACTGCAGTCCCCCAGACTGTTCAACACATTATTGTTAAGTGTCCTATTCTTGGCGCACATTGCTTGGCCTGGTACCAGGATGTGCGGGGTCGCTAGCTCGTGTCACTTCTACTCAGGACGGGTTTTTGTACCCGTGACTCTAGACTCCGACTTTTTTGTAGGAGTCTGGTCTCCTCCATTTTATTTAACCCTTTTTGGTGTTGGGGGCGACTGAGTAGTAGGGCCTACCTCTCACATTGGGGCATGCGTTCCTCTACTAATTTTTGGTCTTATTCTTTGTAATTTGTTCAGTTTACTTTTTTGTCTTTTAACTTTGCTTAATAATAGGCTTGATTTATGACAGTGACTTCTGCCCTTGGTGGCTCTCGTCGTATGGTCCTTTAGAATAATAATAAAAAAATCGCTAAACTTAGTTGTCTCTTTTTTCTACCTACTTTCCTTATGAATCTCTTTTTCAAACTCCATCTGGCAGATGTGCATTGATTATTTTCTTTTTTAAATAATTCTTAATCCTACTTATGACAGTTTCTCCTCATCCAGTTTGAGTATTAGAAATTTTCTACCTTTTTTTTCACCAGAAAGGGGCAAAAGTTGCGTTTTAAGGGACTCGATGAAGATGGCAAAGAACTTGATGAACCTCTGCCGGTTAGCCTTAAAGCTGTTAGAACTTCTCAATTCAGGTAGACATATCTGGTCTTGGCTTTAATATTTGCGCTATACCCCTTCACCCCGTTTACAAGCCCTGCCCCAATCTTTTCTTTCTACTCTATTCTCTTTGTAACCCTTTTCCCTAGCTAATGTGCGCTTTTCACCGCTCTTCTGTTTCCAAACTGAGCATGGATCTGAACTGTCTAAAGACGGTAGCTTCATTAATCCCCTAAGGAGAAATTGTTTCAAGTTAGTCCCTTCTTTCCGTAGATCTAGGGTCATTGTGGATATTTGCCATACTAGTATTCCACAAGTATCTCTTGTCTGCATGAAGTCATTTTCAGCTTTCTATTGTCTTTCTTCATTAGGACAATGATTGAGCCTTTATATCATCATCACCCAGGCAGGAAGTTACCCTGCGTAGCCTGTTACACTTAGTACCTGGAGCAACTGTACATCCTCCCGGCCTGAGTGCAAATTAAGGAAGCCCCGTCACTGGATTGACAACATGAAGTCTCTGCCTGGGCCTGGGAAAGTTGTTGGTGCGCCCCCTCCCCCTCGCACCCTCTCAATGCTACTTTATTATTTTTTTAATCTACAACTATCCCCTCAACCTTTTGTCTATTTGCACTTGGTACCAGGAGGAACTGTACTCATCCAGGCAGAGTGCAAATTAGGAATGCCCAGCCTCTGATGAGGCCATGGTGAGTTGTAGGTGCGCTTCCACCTCTCTCCCTCAACCCTCTGTCTAAGCTTAAGAACCTGACCAGCTACCTCATGCCGTGTCCGAAGAGAGGCTTTGTAACATCTATAAACAACTCCCTTTAATCCCTGTAGGGGGCAAGAGACCAGGCTTTGAGGGGACTCTGGCGTTGGAGCGGGAATATCGGTTTTGCCCCAATAGCCACTTCCCTTAGTGTAATGGACTGACCGCCTCCCTGTGGCCGTTCGCGGGTGCATAAGGCTCTACTGATTGAGGTGGGAGGGCTTTATTGCCTCGTTGGCTGCCAGGCCAACTAAAAATCTGGGGCATCGTCTCTGGGTTTGCCACAACAGATCTTGGTTCTCGGGTTGAGGATGAGTACAGCCTACTAAGGATATCCGCCATGTCGCCCTGCCTCTCTGGCTACCCAGTTGAGGGCCGCCGACCGACCAATGGGTAACTTCTAATTAGTGCGAGTCTTTCCCCTAGGTTGTGAACACCATTCATTCTTTAATGCACCCAGCGTGGACCCCTGAAAAATACAAACACCAGAGGGAAGATAGGTGGAAGTAGCTAGAGGCGGGATAGAGCCCACCAACCCCCTTCTTTTTTCTTTAGTGGTCAGTGTCAGAAAATACTGTGTTTACTGGCTTTCTAGAGTTTTTCAAGTGTTGCCATCATATCCAACTACGTCCTTCTCTTTCAATCCTCATCCGACCTTGGTGTTGCAACACTGAAGAGTGGCCTCACAGGGGGGCTACTATGTGTTGCCTTTTTCACCTTGTACCTGGAAAAGCTGCATAGCCTCCTAGTCTGAGGGAAAATTAGGAAAGCTCTTTTTGGCCTGAACTATGATAGAGTGTGGGAAAGTTGTTGTTGTGTTTCGCCCTCGCTCCTTTTTTAGCAACTGTCCCTCACCCTTTTGTCTACTCGCACTTTATAACAGGATGAACTGTTCTCACCTGGACAGAGTTTGGTTTGCTAGACATGTGTCTGGGTGGACTGCATGCCATCCTGAAACATGTAGCACCAGGGCATGATGATAATAGGTAATCACACACCATAGTCGTTAGTGGCCCCGCCTATCTCTACTTCTCTTTATTACATACCTGTCTTCCTACAAACGTTATTCTATGTTTAGAAGTGGCAATGTACATTGTAAGGTCCCTACCTTCTATGAGGGCCAAAAGCCTGCCAGCTAAGACAAGTATTTGGCACAGGATGTGTTGGGCTGTCAGCTCTGCTCACCTTCTTCCGGTATACATATAATGTAGCTAAGTCAGCATCAACCTTTAGGATTAAAGGTAGAGGACAATTTCACCTGAAAAGCGGGCTCGGCTTTCTAGAACCATCTTACCTCACCCGTGGGCTGAGTATGTGTAAATATTCCCATTCTGAAACTTTATGATCCTATGGGAACTTTTCTCTCACTCAACCCAGGCATTGAGAGGTCATGATATCTTCTTTCCATGCTTTTCCTGTAATTATGGTTCCAACTGAAAAAAGTAGTGGGCAACCGGAAATGGTCGGAGAGCCGCAGCCTTGCCCTCCCAAGGTGTTGCAGAGGATGAGGTAACACAGGACACCACTCCGAATGGTAGAGGGACTTCGATCTCACCACCCCGCAAGGGGCCTGGTGATGTGTTTTCCTGCCCGCCGTGGTGACGGGACTTAGCACTCCTGAGATCCAGCCCCAGCTTCGCTGCTTTTCCTTCCTTTGCTACCATCTTCTTTCTGCTTTTCTGTACCAACTCTCATTTCCCTTCAAACAATTTGCTTTGATTGAAGGGAGCTTGTTTCTTTGAGACTGGCTTCGGTTTGGTTCCCTCGGCAATCAGAGTGGAATATTAGCAGCGCAATTTGCCCCTTTCCCTTTCCCCTCACTTTTTTGGCTGCCAAGAAGGGGTGGAACTTCATAATCTGCGTTTGGTCCGCTGGACCGAGCCCGAACCAAGAAGGGATGATGACCCATCAGGATGTGTATTGCAGAGTCTGCATGAGCTAACCCCTGTGCGGGTGAGTTCGTGGCCCTTCTACATAGCTTGGTCCCTGCGCCTACATGCTGACTGTGTAGTTTGGCACCTCCCCGTTGGCGCAGACAATGGGCATCCGCAATGACTGCTGGAAACCAAACTCCCGGTGCCTTTTTCGGTTTGCAGGCTCACTCAATGATGGAATCTAACCAAACGGCAACTCCCCAGATTGAGTATCCTTTTTGTCCATGACAAATCTTTTGTCTTAAAAAACCTTATGAGCACAGCAATAAACAAAAAGGCTGTGCATCCCCGTCCTTCCCTACCCTAGTACTTCCTGGTTCGCCCAAAATAAAAATTGTCATAACTAGAGGTATGAAACCTACCCAGAGAACAGAAGAAATTTAAAACAACAAATACTACTTGGATATTAAACACTGAAAGTTTAGGCAAGACGAACAAAGCCTCCAAAAATAAAAACCCACCATAGAAATGGACAAAATCGGTACATCGCCTAGAAGATATTATCCTTCCTCCGCTCCGAGAATATAAAACGCAATCTACAAGGACCCTACCTGATTACTAACACAAATGATCCACCCAGGCTAATTTGTTGATTGCTCCTTCCAAAGATTTTATGTAATCAAACCATATCACCAGTGAACAAACCTAATGAAGAGCTGCATAGTGCAGCAACTCCAAGACTTTGAAAGAATCCTCGAACTTCCCAGACACAGTTTCTCGCTTTGACTCCTCAGGGAGACGGAAGTATCCTGGTGGAGGCAAAAATGAAATAACAAGCAGAACAATTACTAAACATAACAATACTAACTGGCGACAAAGTTATAGTAAAGACCCACCCTGCTTTCAATATGCATTAGGGAGACGGAAGTATCCTGGTGGAGGCAAAAATGAAATAACAAGCAGAACAATTACTAAACATAACAATACTAACTGGCGACAAAGTTATAGTAAAGACCCACCCTTCTTTCAATATGCATTCGGGAGTGATAATCAAACCTGATTTTGCCTAGTAAAGCAAAACAACTAACCCAGGAAATGGTCGAGTTCTCAGTCATCCAAGTACATAGGATAGTTGATGGAGTGAAGGTACCACCAACTCATTTCTTGAATTTTGACCTGGAAACTCTGCCAAAGTACATATCTTTAGGATGGCGATGCTTCCTTGTAAGGAAGTTTAAACCAAACCCAGAGAGATGTTACTATTGCCACACATATGACCACTCCCTGTAACCATAAGAATGCAAATAGCAGGGGTTTGCACCCACCTGCATCAACTGTACTCACTCATCCGACCCAGAATCAACCCAAAATGTATACGTGAAAATGAAGGCCTCAATTTTCAAGATGCCCGAGAAAAAGCAGTTTGAGTAAGCCTCCATATTGGAATACACAAAAACATCCACACCACCATATCATGAAGTTAAAATCAGTAGAAAGCTGTCTCCCCCCCCAGTTCCCTAGAGCCCAGTGTTTGGAAAAAATTGTATAAATTCAATAGGTTCTGTGATGTGTCGGGGGGGGGGGGGAGGCCCCCATGAGATGGACATGGTCCCGGAGGTGACCCAGCCCTAGATTGCAGGATCTTGCATTGGGTTGAACCCGGGCTGTGCCAAGCACCGAACCTGATTCCGCCCCTGTGCAAGCTTCTCCACAGACATCTCGGGGCCTCCCCGAGGACTCACAAGGAGAGGAGGGATCTCCTCCCCCGGCTGGTGCCCCTTTGACAGCCAAGACCTTTATTTCAGATTTAGGATCTTGCTGATGCCGGTTGATCCGACCTAAGGGCTCCTTCTGGCGGAGGAGAAAGTGGGTTCATTTCCCACCCTCCTTTTCTAAAAATGAAAAGAAATAGGAAGAAGATAAAAAAAGCCGTTTCCATAATCGACCAAGCCGAGATCGTCACGTCTGACACCAGTGCTTTCCCGGGTGGGAAGTCTCACTCAAAGACCGAAGTTGCCCCTACGTAATTAAGAGCGGAGCCTCGCTTACGTCGGGGGCCCTTCATTCAGAGACTACCTGCCATTTTCGATCCCACTGGCTCCAAACGCTTTTTGATTATTCACTCCACTGATGGCAGCATGTTGGCCAAGGACATGTTACATAAGAGAGGAGCACTAGCAAGCCTGATTGGGAGAGAGACGAAGATGACCTATTTCTCGGACGGGAGCCTTCTGGCGAATGCGTCGGATCTCTCCGAGTGGCCAAGATTAGTGCTCTTCGTATATTGATGACACGCCGGTGAGTTTGATGACGCACTCTGTCATGAACTTTGTGAAAGTAGTAGTTTACGCAAGGGAACTCGTAGAGTACTCTATATATTACTTTAATAGAGCTAACCGACCAAGGATGTGCCTCGAGACCCACCCCTACACTCTTCATCTCGTTCGACTGTGACAAGCTCCCTGAGTGGGTGCGTGTCGGTAGGTATCGCTACCTCGTGGAGGCATTCATGCCACTGCCGCAAAGGTGCTACTAGTGTCACCACTTCGGCCTTACGAATTACCCCTGTAGACGGGCAAAGTCGGAGTTACCCGAAGTTTGTGTAAGTTGGTCCAAGGCCGCGCCCGATAAGTCTAAATGACCAAGTGTGTCAATTGCGGAGAGCCGCACCCCGCTTCTTCGAAGCACTGTGGTGCGTATCTCGTTGAGAAGGAAATCCTGGTCGTTCATGCCCAGGATCGTCTTTCATTTCGCATCACTACCTGAGAACCGCTTCATTTTCCTGCCTTGATCTAACTTTGTGCTCTCCGGATGCACAGCCTGACTTTGGGTTGTGGGTGGTTGATGACCTCCATGGTAGTGATCACTTTCCCATTCAAATATAATTTTCTGGGTCACTGCTGCCAGAGGATCCACCCCGGTGGTACTTGGCGCGGGCACGGTGGTCCGCATTTCAGGAATTGACTGATTTCTCTATCTCAGTGGAAGAGTTTAGGTTGGATGATGAAGCCGTTGAGTTCTCCGTCAACCTCATCGCCGTGGGCCTGACTGCTATTCCTAGAACGTCTGGGCGTTTTGCACGCCGACCTCTCCCGTGGTGGTCAGTTGACTGTGAGACGGCTCTCAAACAGAAGTGTTATGCCTACATGCGCTATAAGCGCCGCCCGAACGATTTCACTGTCGCTGAATTTCGTTGGCTAGAGGTAGGTTCCGGTATATTTCGAAGCACATTTAACGGGAAGACCCCTCTTGTAGAGGTGTAGAAGCTAGTCAAAAGGATTCGGGGCAAGTGTTCTCGCACGACCCCCATCCCTCCCCGTTCTCCAGGAGAATGGGACGGCAATCTCGGACCCCGCGTCCGTGGAGGAATCCTTCGTGACCGCTTTCTCCGCATTCTCTACCCTGGATGCTGCTCCGCCAGCATTCAATGCGCGTCGTGATGTCGCGGAAGGCCGCCGACTGGACTTTACATCCAGAGGCGGAGAACCCTTCAACGACAGGTTCACTCTGAGTGAGTTGCGCTCCGCTCTCGCTTCCAGGCATGGCCTTTCTTTTAGATTTATTCAACAGGATCTGGGTAGAGGGTATCCTCATATATTCCTGGCCAATCGCTACTGTGCTAGCTTTTCGTAAACCGGGCAGAGATCACTCTACCCCGGCCGGTTTCTGCCCAAACTCTCTAACCTCGTGCGTGTGCAAGTTGATGAAGAAATTGGTAAATCTTAGATTAGCCTTTTTTCTTGACAGCGGATGAAATCTGTCGTTTGCACAGTGTGGCTTCTGCGAGTTCCACTCTACGTCGGATGCTCTGCTCCGACTGGGAAAAGCCGTCTGCGAAGCCTTCCTTCGTACACAGCACTACCCCACCGTGTTTTTCGATCTGGAGAAGACCTATAATACCGCATGGCCATACGCTATCATGGAGACTCACTACACGATGGGGGCGGGGGAACTCGTCCCAATCTTTATATCTGAATTTTTGCGAGATCGTCGATTCCGCGTACGGGTGTGGGGAACCCTCTTCCACCCAATAGACTAGGAAGTGTCCTCAGTGTCACACTCTTTTCCCTGAGCATCAACGGCATCACCTCGTTGCTGCCGGAAGATGTTTTAGCTACACTCTACGTGCACGACTTTTCGATCTCTTTTGGCGCGGCCCAGATGCCAACTCTGGAGCGTCGACTCCAACACGCTTATAGTCGCGTCTCTCGCTATGCCGAAGCGCACAGGCTTCGGTTTTCCTTTGTCAAGACAGGTGGCGCACCTTTATCGCCATCTACGGCTCCACCCTGACCGAGACTTGTTTCTAAATAGGGTGCTCCTGGAAGTGGTTGACTCGCACCGTTTCCTTGGTCTTGTATTTGACCGACTGCTCACCTGGGAGGCTCATATTCCCAGCCTTAGGGTCTCTTTGCACCCGCGCCATGGATATTCTTCGTTCCGTGAGTTCAGCGCCTGGGACGCTAATAGAGCTACTTCCTTACCTTTTTATCGATCCTTTGTTCGTTACGGATGCGAGTTTTATGCATCTGCAGCCGAGCGTGTGCTGCGGAAGGTGAACTCGATCTACCACACCGACCTTCGCCCGGCGACCGGTGCCTTCCGCACTTCCCCCATTGAGACCCCACTTGTCGATCCATGTAGATACCACTCGCTGTGCGCCATGCACACTGCATTTCTCGCCTGTATGCGTGAGCCCGGCGCCTCCCTCAGTCGCCAACAGCTCTCACTATTTTCGCAGCTGATCTCGACGATGTCTATGCCGCTGAGAGACGCCAGTCATACACTAAGCCCTTCGGTTTTAAGGCCAGGAAACTCCTTCGATGTCTGCGTTGTTTTCCAGACTGTTCGGCACATTCTCGTTTAATGTCCCAGTCTGGGTGATTTTCGCGCACGTTACCTGTCCCGGTGCCGGTATGAGCGGGGTTGCCACCGCTTGTCCCTTGTACACGGGACGGGTTCTTGCACAATGACTTTTCGACTCTCTGCCTTTTGGAGGAGGCTGTCCTCCACCTTATCTAACTGATATGTTGTGTTTTTTTGTAGGTCTCACATTCATGCGCCGGAGCCTCCTCTCGACGCCCGAGCGTGCTTGCGGCCCCTTTCGTTTTTTTTTTATTATTTTTGTTTTTTCCATATTGTTTTTTATTTAGCCTAGTACTAGACTGCCGTGAGTACAGCGACTTATGCCCAAGTAGGCACTCGCCAGATGGGGTCCTAACAAAATATCGTCACCCCTCGGTTTTGGCAAGCCTGGCGGATGTCTACATTATCTTCTGCCGGGTTCTTGGACATGTGGGAATTGCAGCGAATGAGCGCGCCAAAGAGTCCGCGAGGACTGAGTGACCAGACCAGCGTTTCGCTCTTCCTCACACCGATTATCCGATTACTGGGCTGCTTGGCAAAGGAGATGGGAGACGGTGGAGGGGAACTTAAAAGTTGTGTACCAATGCGACGCGACTGTTCCCATAGACCAATCCCCCAATGCCGCGATGGCTTCAGGTCGCTTGCTTTATGTCGTCTCCGAATTGGACACTCTTGCGGGACGCACCGCCATTTGATGGAGCGCTCGCCTGCACCCTACTGTGAAGACTGCGTTGTCCCCCAGACTGTTCGGCACATTCTTGTTGAATGTCCCAGTCTGGTAGATCTCCGCGCACTTTACCTGTCCCTTGAGCTCGGTCGTTACTGCTTGTCCTTTGTACTCGTGACTGATTGTGCGTGCACATAGACTTGCAGACTATATGACTTTTTGGAGGAGGCTGGCCTCCTCCATTTTATTTGACTTTGTTTTAGGTCACACTTTCCTGCGCCGGGGAAGGCAGTCCTACCCACGACGCCCTGGTGCGCTTTTCCCTTGTTTCCTTTTTGCTTATCTTTTTTTTGTTTTATTTCTTCCTTTTTTGAGCTATCCTTAGCCTTTGTTCCTTGTTAATATTTGTTATTTGCTTCTGTTTTTTATTATAGCTAGTATAATGCTCTAGTGTGAGTAAAATGACTTTTTACCTAGTAGGTAGTCGCCAGATGGTCTTTTAAAAAAAATAAACGAAGATGTCCTCTGCATCTCCTTCGAGCCAGGCCTGTAAGACACTACTTCATTGGAATCGCCGTGCACTCCTGTCCAACTGGAAGTAGCTGGGAAGGCTGCACGATACCATGCTGGGCGCCTACCCCCTGCCCACCCTCCTGTGATATACGAGTTTTGCGATCCAACCATCACTGGATGGAGACAGGCAGTAGTAGTATGCGTCATTTACACATGCATGATGTCTCTGTTCTTCTCTTTGCTCTAAATATCCACCGTCAGCCGACTTCGACGCGCAGTTGCCGAGGCCCATTCTACTGCTTACATACAGAGACAAAGTCAAATTATGATAAATTATAAAACTGGAAAAAAAGGCTGAATATGTGAATGATGCCCCCCCAAAAAAAACATTACACATTACCTTGCGCAGATAGTCGTTCGTTAGCAATGAACGACTTTCTGTATAAGGTATTGTGTATTTTTTTGCTTCATATATATATTAGCGAAGTTAAGTCTAGTCAAGTGTTGCTAGACACCGGATGGTCTCCCGATTCTGTCACCCTATGGTGACTGGCTGACCATGTGCAATAGATGATACATGCAGTTTGGATCCCCTGTTACTCAGTCTTTCCACACTTAGAAATAAAGGCATCTTAAGTCACTGTATATATATATATATATATATATATATATATATATATATATTTATATATATATGTGTGTGTGTGTGTGTGTGTGTGCATTTTGTATATATATTTATATATATATATATATATATATATATATATATATATATATATACAGTACCTACTGGTGGAATAATTATGGAGTTTTTGTCTAGAAAAATGCTAATAAAACTAATTTATTGATTGCAAATAGATTTATTTTGACACATTGGTAGTGTTAAGTCTTCTACATTCATTAGTAAGCAGTTTGGTCACCCTTAGCATCCATGAGTGCTTTAACATATCTTGGTATCGCATTGATCAATGTTTTGCACATTTCCTGGATTCGCTTAGATCTGAACCAAACTTCAATGAGACTGCATATGAGTTGCCGGTTGGTCGTAATGAGCTATGTGTGTATTTCATCTTTCAACATACACCATAAACTCTCAATCAGACTTCCAGTGAATTTCCGGGCCATGGAAGCAGCTGAACTCCCATTTTGTGCACACCATGCCTTCACTGATTTTGCTGTATGACATGAGGCCAGATCTCGTTGTAATATCCAAGGTCTGTCGCCATACCATTTCCTTTTTTGAGGCAGTAAGCTACTTTTAAGAACTTTTTATATTTTTCTAGGTTCATAGTTTTCTCAACAATATGCAAGTGACTTGTTCCTTGCACTTAAATGGCTCCCTACACCATGATTTTTGTTGGAAATTATAGTTTTTTCTCCCCCATAAATTCTTCTCCAAGCCGCCTTCTTACACTGCACCTGTTGATTTGTCAGAGAAAACTACCTGCAATAGTAGAAAATACAACATAAGTAGTTGAACAGCCATAGAAGTATTGGAAAAGCCATTGAAGTAATGAATCTTCAAATATACTTTATGGTTTGAAAAGATTGGGGCCATTACAAAAATGCATCACTTAAAGTTAGTACGTATTGATGCTTTTTTATGAATTACAGGTAACTGGTTAGCTACATGTGTCATTCTTACCTTTCCCCATTCTTCTGAAGTCCACTTAAAGTGATTCTTTGCTCAGGAATAGCGTGCCTTTATCATTGTTTCCGTGAGTCGAGGCTTCTTTCTCAGGCCATATGATTTCTATCCAGCTTCCAAAAGCCTGTCATTCACTGTTCCTCAGGCAAGGCTAATACTCTCTGCTGTCAGCTCAATAGAAATCTTCCTGCAAGATGTTCTTCTGTTCTTAAGAGCCTGTTGTATTAATTTTATATCTGTTCTTGGAGTTGTTTTTGTTTTCAACCACATTTTCCAACCCTTTTTGCCTTTAAATCTTGACTGTTATCATATTTTTTTCTTAATAACACTGACTGTTTGAGTTGAAACACCTAGTTTTTTTGCTATTTCTCTCTGTTTTAATTATTTCTTTCAGTAAAACGTATATTTATCCAATTTTTCGAGGACTATCCGAAACACAGAAAAAACACTTAACAATCTCAGTGTCGTGTTATAGCAAGGACCGAGTAATGGTGTTCGTACGTATAGGTTGGTTACTAACGTACTTCAAAACTCTTTGATTAAGTTTTCTCTTTAAGAGTGCTCTACTTGCTTATGATTATAATTATTACTACTTTAATCTTTGAGGGTTCCTAGTGCTTTGCTCAGCATTTAGAGGATTGAATAACAAAAATGCTTCTAAGAATACTAGACCTTTAATTAAAAACATGAACCAAGATTGAAATTTAACATACAAACTACACAAAAATTAATTAAACAAATTTAAGTGAGGCTTACACAATTGAATTTACAGTAATGGTTGACCCACAGCTCACTTTAATATTAAATGCAAACTGACCTTCGAGATTCCACGAGAATCGGGTTTGAGTCTGACCTTGGCCTCAATTGTTATGTCTCCTCAAGAATGTTGTTTCCAGGCCGACGCATGGATCAGCCTTTTTATATGTGTTTCCGACGCATGGATTGGCCTTTCCAGATGTGTTCTAAAGGGGAAAATGCTTTAACGACACAGAGGAATACAGAGCATGTGGCAGATGGGGTTATGCATGTCTTCTGAATGAAATTATCTCACCACGGGACAGGGAATGAAGGTTTCTTCTAATCTTCAAGTTACTCGGGGAATAATTCGCACTGGCGAGCGATGAGCCAAAGCGTGAATCCTTTGACGCAGGGGAGTGCTTGAGGGAGTTCACTTTGGGGTATTCCTCAAGGGCAAGGACTATCTGTGTTTTGGGATACACCAGGATAGGGGCTTTCTCTGACGAGAGTTAGTTAAACTTGCTTCTAACTCAAGTTAACTTAAAGTTTGGTGTGACCACCAGGAACTGGCTTGAGGATGAGCTTCTTCTAAGTCCCTCTTGCTGGTTTGCCAGGCACTTTGCCAGTCTTCGCTGCCCAGATCTCTCTAACGATCTAGCTTTGACAGGCTTTTAAATTTGGTGTGACCACCAGGAACTGGGTCAAGATGAGCTTCTTCTAAGTCCCTTTTGTTGGTTGCTGGACTTCATTGTCTCAATGACTAACATAATCTACCCTGTTTTTCCAAAGTTATTTGATTTTTATACTTCGCCACCCCATTGTGGGTAGGAGAAGGAGTGGGGGGATGCGGACGGCGACATTAAGTCTCCTCCTCTAAAGGTTTTTCTTATGGCATCTTTCATCTAGCCCTCAAGGGGACCTTCTGGCTTTAAGATGACGCTCCAATAATTTTGCATATGCGGTGAAATCTTGCTGTTTTAACCCATGTTAGGCTCACCGGGGTCCGACATATGATGGTTAGTCCATTCTGTGGTCTTGGATGGCTTTTCAGGTTCTCCTCAAGACAAGGGGAGAGAGGAGGGGGGAGGTTAAGTGGTTGGCCTATGCTGCTACCAATGCCAGGATGTTGTGGTTAAGGACCAGTGGCTAAGTTGTGAGGGTGGGGTATCGTTCCCCCTACACTCAGGTTAATATAAAATGAAAAATCAAAAAATGACTGTCAATAAATAACAGAAAACATCCTATTTGCATTCTAAAGCCAAGATACCAACTGACTCACACAACTGGCACAGACGTCATTGAAATGGTCCAATGTAGTGTTGTTCCTTCAGTGTTACCAATTATACTTACAAAGTAACCTAAGGCTCTTGGAAATAAAAGTTAAATAGTGGCTCGGTGTTAGTGCATAAAATAAATCCATTTGCAATCAATGAAATTGGTTTCAAATTTTGGAAAAATCCATAATAATTCTACCAGTACTATATATATATATATATATATATATATATATATATATATATATATATATATATATATTACTGTCCCAAGGATATAAATGAAGAGAGTAGTATGAATTGTCTATCCCTAGCATTTTCTCCCCTCCTAAAAGTAGTAAACAGTGTTATTTCTCAAGGTCAAACTACGTTTAAATACCCTTTTTCCATCCTCAAATCTTTCCCTTCGACTAAGCCCATGGATCAGCCAAATGAGGCAGGTGTATATGTAATCCCTTGCCTTGTGCATCAACTAACTGTCCCTCATTCTATATAGGAGACTGGGAGAACATTGGAAAAAGTTAATCTATGAACATAAAGATGATGTCAGTCAAGAGAGTAATACATCTAGTATTTTAATCACATTAATAATTACAACCACCAAATAGATTATTCCAAGTCCCATTTAATTTACAATTATAAAGATTTCTGTAAAAGAAAAATTGTAGAATCAATATTAATGAGAAGTTCCCAATTTCAATCTGACAGTGGGTGCTTCTCCCTCATTTGCCTTTGCCGTAATCCCACATTCAGCCTCCACCTACCACTTGACTACCTTAAAAGGCCTTTTCTAGCTCTCATGTTGCCTCCTTGGCCTCTTTTTGTGGAGCAGTATTCCAGCCACACAAGTGTTGTATGCTTTTAGCATCCACCTCTGAACGCTATACAGACTCATTTTGCTTAGGTCAGCTATTTCCTTGTTGGACTTGTTTGCCCTAAACAACCATGCTATGTCTGCAACATGGTCAGATTTCAAGTCTTTATCCCACCCATAGACAAAACACAACACAAAACAGAATAACGGGTAACACACAAAACCCCCCCCAAAAAAAAACCATGCCATTCCCCGCCAAAACAAGCTATCTCTAACTACAAACACCAGAAGCAAACTGAAGCTTATCTGCCTTGCTGCACCTTCTTGTCTCCTGTTAACCCAATTAACATAACATAACATAACATAATTACACGGATGACAAAAGCCACAAGGGCCTATCAAAGGTCATCCGCCTCCGTCAAAACCCGCCCACAAAAAGCACCATCACCAGGGGAAGACAAAATCAAAGTCCCCCACAATATAATATAACGGATGACAAAAGCCACAAGGGCTCATCATAGGTCATCCGGGTCAAGCGGCCTCTTTTTCAAGGCACCCAAACTCCCAGGAAAACTACATCCAGAGGATTGCATCCAGAAACAAGGGTATCACCAATCAAGGCTTGTCAAGAACTAAATCATGCAGCTATAGATATATACAAACAATATTAATATATACAAAACTTAGGAACCATCACAACCTTCCCTTCCCATAAACTCATCCAACCTACTCTTAAATACATTTAGATTTGGACTACCTACTACCCTCTGCGGCAATTTGTTCCAGAAGTCTACCACTCTATTGGTGAAAAAATATTTTCTTAAATCCAACCTACACCCTTGCTTTTTAATTTTCAAGTGGTGACCTCTAGTCCGATTTCCATCATCTAACTCAAAAAACTTGCTAACATCCAATTTATCTATCCCGGAAAAAATTTTAAAGAGCTCAATCATATCCCCTCTCACACACCTCCTTTCGAACGAGAACATATTTAATACCCTCAGTCTATCTTCATATTCAAGGTGCCTCAGGGAAGGAATAATCTTTGTTGCCCTCCGTTGCACTGACTCAAGAAGGTTAATATCGTGTCTAAAATGTGGGGACCATGCCTGTATACAGTACTCTAGATGTGGCCTAACATAAGAGTTATAGAGTTTAAGAATAACCTCCTTACTTTTGTAACTGACATTTCTCTTAATAAAACCCAGCACTCTATTTGCCCTATTTCTTGCTTCAATACACTGCTTAGAAAACCTTAATGACTTATCTATTACTACTCCTAGATCTTTCTCATCCTCTACTGAGCTCAGCCAATGCCCATCCATTTCATAGTTAAATTCTCTATTATCTTTTCCCATGTTAATAACTTTGCACTTATCAAGGTTGAAAGTCATTTGCCACTTATGTGCCCAGGATAACAATTTATTTAAGTCCCCCTGCACTTTAAAATTATCATCAATATCTTTAACTACAGCTGCTAATTTGGTATCATCCGCAAAAATTGACACTTTATTATTAACTGCCTCCCCAAGATCGTTTATATAGATGACAAATAATAATGGACCGAGAACTGATCCCTGAGGAACCCCACTGATAACATCCCTCCACTCTGACTTTACACCATTTAGCACTACCCTTTGCTTCCTGTCTTTCAGCCACTCAGCTATCCAATTTGAAACACCCCCACATATCCCAATCATTTTTAATTTATGAACTAGTCTCCTGTGTGGTACCTTATCAAATGCTTTACTAAAATCTAAGTAAATTATATCTACATTCTCTCCCTTATCTACTTGATCTGTTACAAACTCCAGAAAGTCTAGTAAGTTAGTCAAACATGATCTACCTGATCTAAACCCATGCTGAGCATCGCTGATTAACCCCTCCCTCTCTAGATGTTGGCAAATCCCTTTTTTAACTATTTTCTCAAGAATTTTACAGACTACAGGAGTTAGGCTAACCGGTCTAAAGTTATTTGGATCCTCTTTACTACCCTTCTTGAAAATGGGGACTACATTCGCTCTCTTCCAATCATCGGGTATTTCTCCATATTCCAATGACCTAGTATATAACTTGTCCAGAGCTATTGAGATACTTTCTACCCCTTCTTTAAGTATCCTAGAATGAATATTATCAGGGCCGGAGGCCTTGGTAGTATCTAAATCACCTATTAGTCCTTTTATCATCCTCCGATCCACACAAATGTTAGTAAACACCTCTTTTCCTGACCTATGAGTACTATAGATAGGACTATTTAGTTTCTCTTTTGTAAATACTGATGCAAAATGACCATTTAGTACCTCAACTATTTCCTCATCAGTTTCTCTCACAAACCCTTCATATTTGATAGGTCCTATTTTAACTCTGCCACACTTGTTATTAATTTTATAGTAACTAAAGAACTTTCTAGGATCTTTGTTGCTATCCTGAGCTAATTTAATTTCTGACACCCTTTTGTTCTTCTTTATAATCTTATTTAACTCATTCCTAGCCATTCTATAATCACTTAAATTTTGAATATTATTTTCTACCTGTAATTTTTTATATGCCCTTTTCTTCTCTGAAATTTTTCTAGCTATCTCCTGATTCCACCATAATGGTTTCCTACTTTTGTTCCTAATGGCCTTCATTGGGATACATTGTTCTTGGACTACATTTATTATATGCTTGAAAGTATCCCACATCCCATAAGCATTTTTACCTCTGAATTCTATATCCCAGTCTACCAAATTTAGCAAGCTTCGAAGTTTTACATAATCTCCCTTATGAAAATTTGGAACTTTTTCAGCATTCTCAGTTATTTTACCCTTCTCAATTCCCAAGTTAAAACGAACTATCTGATGGTCACTATTTCCCAATGCTTCCCCAACAGTCAATTCTTGAACTAAATGATCACTGTTAGAAAGTACTAAATCTAATATATTGTCCCCCCTCGTTGAATCGTTAACAAATTAATTCAAAAAATTATCCTCAAAGCATTCTATGAACCTGCCACTTGTTCTATCCCTACCTATCATATTTTCCCAGTCCACAGAGTTTAAGTTGAAGTCCCCAATAATAACTGCATCTGTTTCACATCCCTTACTTATTTCCCTTATCATTAGTTCATCTATATCATCAGTCTGCCCAGGTGGCCTGTAAAAAGCTCCCAAATGCACCATTCTATTTTTACTGAACCTAATATCTATCCAAAGTGACTCAACTCCATCCTGCTTTATTGAAGTATTTAAACTTGAAACAATGTTGTTTTTTATATAGATAATTATTCCTCCACCAATCCTACCTGTCCTTTGACTAATGTACATATTATAGCCCTGAAAATCAAATTCACTTATAGTGTCACTAAATTCTATTTCATTAACCCATGATTCAGTAACGCATAATATATCTATATCCTCATTGCTAATATAACTAAATAGCTCATCCTTCTTGTTTCTAAGACTACGAGCATTTGTATAGAAACAATTTAACCCCCCTATCCCTGAAGCACCTCTTGAAACTTGAATGACCTCACCTCTATCGCCTTGGAACCTATTTCTGTTATCTGCCAAGTCCATTCTACTTTCAGTACTATAATGTCCTCTCATAATTACTTGCGTGCCAAGTAATATGGCGTTTTCTCTAGGTACTCTTTGGTGGGCATGTAATTGATTCACTGTTTTTCTGTGAAATATTATGACAGTGACTATATATATATATATATATATATATATATATATATATATATATATATATATATATATATATATATATATATATATATATATATATATATATATATCATCCTACTATAGACTTTTTGTTGTTTTTTAGACTGGTGCCTGACAACTATTCCTTAAATGGTTAGGCAGTGTTAAAAACTTTTCTCTGTCTAAGGTGTGCAGTAATCAGATATAGCAACTGTTATTGGTTACATTGGCATGTGGTTGGTTTCTTTAAGTTATGAAATTTATCTGATTTGTACATAACCTTGCTTTGGTTTATGATCTTTTGATTCTTCTATTTACCTCCCTTGTGTCCATTCACCTTCATCCTGATGCTGCCATAAAAACCTTAACATCCTGATTGGTTAACATAATTAACATTTTTTTGTTTCTTAACTCTTTATTTGCTCTCCTTTCTAGTAGTGTGAAGTTAACACTAAATTGTAAATTGAGACTCCCATGGTAACCCTACTAATTTAGTTATCAGGACATTAGTTGCTTGGCTTTCTAAAAAGAGCTGGAATAGAAAATGGAGATATAGTGCTTAGTTTTGTGATATGAGTTTGTACTCCCCACTCCTTTCATTCGACATGTTGAGTATGTTTATCATATAAGTTACCATCAATCTTCCCAGTGATTCGATATCATGTTGCAGGTGAGAGGATAACTAGAATCTGTTTTTAACCTCTGTGATCCTTTTGATGTAATATTTACTATGTAACACCCCTTCATTATGGGCCATGTTGATGCCTTGCTTCATTGCAGCATTCCAAACATTGTATTTTGCTTCTTGCCGGCCATTAATAACAAATTATGTACATATGACCCCAAAATTTAAATTGATATTTTCTTTAGAGTGAGAGGCTCTTGGAACAGCCTCTTACCACATTGTTTTCCCTCGCCTGCCCACACTTATTCTGTGCGTTGAGTGTGGGTATGAAAAGAACTTGAGTGACTAATTGTGTGGATCCAATCCAGCGTGAGTGATGTTCAGTTGGAATCACGCGGGGATGGGCGAGTAATGTTGGGTGTGGAGAGTAGCGCCCACATGATCACTGCCCATGGACGTAGCCACGCATGGACGCCTCCTCTATCAGTTGAAGGAAGTACGCCTACATGGACGGAGGGAACCCCTAGCTTTACTGAATCCTCCTCTAGCGGCGACCTAGGTAGGAATGCACTTTGCTCATCACGTGGTCGTGGCGTCTTATTACTCTTCACGAAGATCACGATTCGACTCGGATTCGGCCCCTCATTCTATTGATGCCCTACTTTGGGGGCCATGTGCTATTGGTCATACCATCTTTGTAGTTCAGTGAGTGGGCACCCGACATGGATGTCACTGAACTGAGTCCGAATCAAATCGCTGGCATATTATCATCTCGTTAGAATCACTGTCAAGATTTTCTTTTCCTGCGATTGATTTCTGGAATGTCACTTTTAGTAGATTGTGTCATGTAGATTTTAGTTAAATAGATTTCTGAGAAAATTGCTTGGAGAATGATGGATTGAAAGCAATTCTACTCACATTGTCTTATTTTTTTTTTGTCGGGAGGGGGGGGGAGGCTGCCATCAGTACTAGGAATATGTTCTTCATAAACCCCATCATTTTTCTGAAGCTTATTGTTTTGCTTTGCATAGATATGCTTATTTCAACTGGTTGTTTCTTTTAACATTTATTGCATGCACTTACACTCCATTGCATTTGCCTCCTAATATACTTTGGTTTCAATTACAAAATGTGTTATTGATATAAATTCTACATTTGTTCTTTTCTGCGTGTAGCTTGTAATCAATCTCCATCTTTATTACCAGTATGTATTGATTTCCTATATGAGCTATCATTCTGAACTTGTATAATTTTTCATCATTCATTGCGCTTTTGTTTTGTGTATTTCCATCTACCTTCAATTTAAACATATTTTATCTAGTATTTTTTTATCTTACTTCTTCTTGACAATTTAGCTTCATTTTAGTTTTCCAGTCTTAATTTAGCAGCGTTTTATATGCAAGTTAAATGTTTTTTTGTTATTCTTCTCCATCTCATATCCACACTTGCCATTTTGTTATCTGCCTTTCTGAGATTTGACTTGGCTAAGAGGTTGGGTGTTATTAGCAGTAATATATTGGAGTATAATATTTTATTCTTAAACTTGTTTATTTTGATCTGTTTAGCAAGAATTGAAAAAGGTTTCCATAGGTTTGTCCTTGCCATTTTACCAGTAAATTTGAGACAAATGAACCTTCAGCAAAAGACTTTGCTTTTCCTTTGCCCATGTTATCCTTAAAATGAACAGATACTTTCTTAACAGACTTTCTCTTTACTCCAGTACGTAGTCTGAACACAACACAAGAATCAACAGAAAATGTGAGTGGACAAGAGGCAGAAATGGTATGTAGGGGTATTAATTTCAAATAATTTTTTACCAATTTATCTATGGCAATTTTCTCTTGAGACCTTGATGGACATGGGATGTGTATTTATATACATCATTGCCATTAGTTGCAAAAATAGAACAAAAGAAATTAAAGAACCACACTTACTCTCCCCTAAACTGGCTTGATCATGGCATTATTCTCCTAATACTGTAGGTAGGTGATTCCTGGAGCCTGGCTGTAGGTAGGTGATTCCTGGAGCCTGGCCGTAGGTAGGTAATTCCTGAAGCATGGCTGTAGGTAGGTGATTCCTGTAGCATGGCTGTAGGTAGGTGATTCCTGGAGTCTGGCCATAGGTAGGTGATTCCTGGAGCCTAGCTATACTGAGTGAAATGCTGTTTCTCAGTTGAGCAAAGTGAGGTTAGGCCATATTAGTGCTAAGTTGAGTCTCGACTTTGTAGCAGTTGTTATATGCTGTGGCAATTCATGATTTAGATCCTACATTATACTCTGGTTCCCCACAAGAGGTGAATAGTAGAGCAGGGGTACAGAAATGCCCCTGCAACAACAAATTTGGAAGAGCGCCATGCTTTCCCAACTGGTGACCATGGTAATCTTAAAATTACCTGGATTTTATTCCTTCTAAAAAACATCTCTCTTTCACTCATTTACTCCATGCCACTAACCAACACGGCCTTCCGTCCAAGTGCCAGCGGCTGGTTGTGGGTACCCTGTGTAAACAGTTACACCCGGTATCCAGAGGAACTGCACATCCTCACACATGAGTGCAAGTAGGGAAGGCCTGGCTTACTTACTGGGTTGAATTCAATTCTTTGGCGATGGCTTGGGAAGAGCATGCATTCTTCCTTTTCCCTCATGTACCCGTGCTTTTCTACAACTACCCCCCTCTATTTTCCCCAAGGTTTAAGGGCCTGATCAGTTAACTCATGATATGTTAGATGAGAGGCCATAAACAAAGCCCTTTAAGGCCCACAGGTCGCAAGCAATCAGGACTCCATGGAGCATTGGGTGCACTTAATGGCAAGAGTTGTTTACATCCCAATAACCACGTATCTGCATGTAATATGCTGACCACCACGCTTCGTCTGGTCTCGTGTCCACAGGCCGCCGTGCTGACGGGACTCAGCGTCCCGTCCCCAGCTTAGCTTCTCCTTTCTGACGGCCTGTGTTTTTACCCTACTTCCTCACTATCCCTACAACCTCTCCCACGACTTTCTCTTGTCAGCCTCTAACTACACAGGGTAGACGCTGACCAGCTTGGATTTGGGCTGAAGAGTGAGGGGGTGTTGCCCCCTCAACCCTGAACTCCGGTTTGGGGTGGTGGGTTTTTAACAACCTGCTCCACCCCTACTACACCTTCCTCACATACCCTTTCTCTCCTTTTTTCGCAGTCTATCGATTTTGCGCCCTGCCTGAGGTGTAGCCGACATGCCAATCGGCAGCCAGATCACTAGGCAGCAGGAGTGGCCTCAAATGGCGGCAGCTGGCTTTGCCAGCCCTGTATTCACCCCTCGCAGAGCGGACTACAGCATGGAGTGTTGAGCATTTGCATCCCGTTGACATAATAGATTCACCATGCCCACTGATGAGAACTCTTTACACACCCCATTAATTCTCCCTTTACCATCGTCGTAGCCGCCTTCGGGCAGCTCCACCAAAAAAATGGAGGTCCCCCCACCACCTGGGCTTTCGCCTGGACCCTCCAAGCTACTTCTACCGGAGAGGAGGCTCACTCTCCCATGCCTACGGGTGCAGGGGACTCGCCCACACTCCTTTCTCTAGAGTCGCCCTCTTTACAGTAGCAGTCCCCCATTTAATTTCTCAGGGGACTGCAGGGAAAGCACGCCAGCGGCCCATAATTGACCGCGCCTGGGAGTGGCTCGATAGGCCCAACCCCTTAGGGGGGGCGAGGCATCACATTGCCCGTCAGCCCATGCACTCCTAAATCCTGCTGTACGGATATCGAGATTACAAGGGGTCGCTGTACGTGCCCCCCCCCCCTTCCTCTTTTCCCGACAGATGCTGATACGCTGGCCCAAGATAAGACGAAAGGTACCTCGAAGGGGATGCTTGATGTCTTGGGGGAGGGAAACCACATGGAAGCTCCCCTAAGAGGACATGGTCCCTGTGGTGACCCAGCCCCAGAGCTTAGACTCTCATGTTATCAAACACGAAAGGATGCGCGATTTACATCTGCCATGATGTCTCCCTTCTTCTCCTTGCATCCCCGTAAGGGGCGCGGCGATTTGCCTACCTGGCCGCTGTGCTCACGGGTCTAAGCGCCCCGTCCGGCCCCAGCTTAGCCTCTTCTTCTTTCCGACAGCCTGTATTTCTCCCCTACTTCCTCACCTTCCCTACAACTTCTCCCACAACTTTCTCTGGTCGGCCTCTATTTTCACAGGGTACATGCTGACCTTCTCAGCAACCTATCCCAAATCGGGGCTGAGGGGGAAGGGGACAATGTTCCCTAACCCCTGAGCTCCGGTTTGGGATGGTGGGTTTTTAACAACCTGCTTCATCTCGAACCATACATTCCTCACATCCCCTTTTTCTCTTCACTATCTTTTTTTTTTATGCCATGCCTAAGGTGGAGCAGCTATCCCGAAGGGCTGCCAGGTCACCAGGCGGGAGGGGTGGCCTTGAATGGCGGCACCTGGCTCTGCCAGCCCAGTACGCACCCCTTGCAAGGCAGGCTACTGCGAGGGGTGATGAGCGTTTGCTTCCCGCAGAAAGAATAGAGTCCCCTTCCCTTCCGTGCTCTCGCAGGTGTCCCTCTTCGCCTACGGGTGTAGGGGACTCCCCCTCACCCCCTTGTCTGGAGGTGCCTTCGGACACTTCCCTCTTTCCAGCGACGGTCCATCCTTAGCCGACCGCTCCCCATTGAAGCGGCTCGGTCGGGCAAACCCTCTTAGGGGGGGGAGAGGGAAGCCAGACTCCATTAGTCACTTTCCCCAAAAGACCTGCTGGCTAGAATATTAAACCTAGCGGGGATCAAGGCCTGTGCCCCCCAAGACTCGACTCATGACACCGCTGCCAATAGGACCTGTGATGTCCTGGGGAGGGATGGCCAACTGGAGGCTACCCCAGAGATAGATATGGTCCTTAAGGCAACCAAGCCTCAGACGGTAGGGCCTTCCATGGGGTCGAATCCGAACTCGGTGCCAAGCACCCAACTCGAGTCTGCCCCTATGCAAGGTCCTCCTCAAACGGTTCAGACCTGCAAGGCCCTACCACCTGCAGAAACTAATTCAATCTCGGAGAAGGACCTTGCTGATGCCGGTCCATCCGGCCTGGGGGCTCCTGCCGGCGGAGGGAAGAAGCGGGTTCATTCCCCGCCCTCCTCTCCTAAAAAGAAAAAAAAGAAGGGGGGTGCGGGGACGGATGGGTCTGCTGCCACTTCGGTAAGCGACCAAGCCAAGATTGGCACATCCGGCCCTGGTGCGGAGCCCCTGACGAAGACCAAAAGTGCTAGTGCGCAGAACGGAGCCTCGATTACATCGGGGCCCCTCACACAAAAATTACCTGACTTTTCGAGCGCGCTGGCTTTACGCTTACTGATGGCACCATGTTGGCTAAGGGCAACATGATCCATCAGATTGGTAGAGAGAGTGTGATTGGTAGAGAGACGAAAGTGACCCTTTTCTCGCCCTTTTGACGAATGCGTCGAATCCCTCCGAGGCAGCCATGATTAGTGCCCTTCGGAGACTTGATGGCACGCCTGTGAGAGTGTGCCACATCTACCATGAACTTAGAGAAAGGAGTAGTTTAGGCGAGGGAACTCGCGGACTACTCCATAGAGACATCACCTTAGAGCTGGCCGACCATGGAACGGTCAAGGTCGAATGTGTGATGAGAAAACAGGGAGGGACCTCGAGACCCATCCCTACACTCTTCGTCACGTTTAACTGACAAGCTCCCTGAGTCGGTGGGTGCCTGTTGGTATCGCTAGCGCGTGAAGGCATTCCTGCCACTGCCACGGAGGTGCTATTACTGCCATCACTTCGGCCATACTAATCGCTCCTGTCGTTGTGCCGTTCATGCCCAGGATGGACTCTCATTCCGCGAGGCTAAGGACTTGGTCCTGGCGCGCCCGGCTCTGCCTGGGACGTCATATGCCTCAATAGTTAGAAAGGCATCCTCTGCTCCTGGCCCATCCAGGCCAACGAGCACGGTTGTTTCCGCGCACATTCGGAGCCCTTCTGCTGGTTCTACCCTCCTCCGGCGCTCTCTTGGTAAAGCTGGTGGTACAAAGGGTACAAAACTACACCCGGCTAAAACCAGGGCTCCCCTCCCTTCCCCCAGCGTGACCGTTTCCCGTAAGGCGAAACCGCTACGCGCTTCCACCGAGTCGTTAGGCTCACAGGAGGGCAACATCCCTAAAGTTTGTCGCCAGGCCATCTTCCGGGGTTCCTAAAGCTGCCCCCCGAAAGGAGGACAGCAACAAAGGAGCCTCGGCTCCTTGGCCCACGCCCAGTGGTGGGCTGTGTTGCTCGGAGACGGTGGATCCTCGAAAAGAGAGCCCCCTCGCCTCTGAAGCTGTGACGACGCCCGCCTAGGTTTTCGAGGCAGAGGGAGGAAAAGACTCGCATTGCGAGCCCAACCTTCCCCAATAAGTGACCGAAGGAGACAGCGCATTATCCGGCCAACAGCGCCCGGTGTTTTGCCTCTGGGAAGCGTACGGCCATTCGAGTGAGGGTCTTCTCTACGAAGAGGCCCCCCGCGGACTCCGGGCCAACTGGGAGGAGCTGCAGAGGCTCGTCTCGTTCCGTTCCCCGTTAGCTATCTTTCTGCTGGAGACCATGCTGGGCGCATGCCCCCTGCTCACCCTCCCGGAGTATAAGGGTTTTGTGACCCCACGGGATGGGGGCCGGGCTGGAGGATGTGCGATCTTTTCTTCGCTTTAGATACATCTTTTCAGGCAGTAGCTGTGCAGCTGCACCTTGATAGGAGGTATACTGTTATTCCGTGTACATTCCACCGTCAGCCAACTTGGACGCGGGGGACTTCCGCCCCGTCGTGGCACGGTTGCCGAGTCCCTTTCTCTTGCTCGGAGATCCAAACGTTAGACACCCCCTCTGGGGAGACTACTCTATCAATCCCTGGGGTTAAGTCCTTGCTGACCTGATCGACGAGCTTGAGATGGGTTTCCTAAATGTTGATGATTTTACGCATCACTGCCCGAGAACCGCTTCATTTTCCTGCCTCGATCTATTTTTGTGCTCTCCGGATAGATTCAGAGCCCGATTTTGATTGGGAGTGGTCGATGACCTCCATGGTAGTGATCACTTTCCCATTCAAATATCATTTTCTGGGCTGCTGCCGCCCGAGAGTCCTCCCCGGTGGTGCTTGGCGCGGGCGCGTTAGATGAGGCTGTTGTGTTCTCCGGCAACCTCATCGCCGACGACCTAGCGAATATTCCTAGAATGTCTGGCCATTTTGCACGCTGACCACTGCCGTGGTGGTCAGCCGAGTGTGAGACGGCCCTCAAACAGAAACGTTATGCCTCCATGCGCTATAAGTGCCGCCCGAGCGATTTCACTCTCGGTGAATTTCGTCGGGCTAGGGCTAGGTTCCGGATACTTCGAAGCACGCCCGCCGCTCATCTTGGCGGGCAAACGTGTTTTCACTTAACGGGAAGCCCCCTCTAGCAGAGCTGTTCAAGAGAGTCAAAAGGATTCGGGGCAGATTCTCGCATGACTTCCCTCCCGTTTTGCAGGAGAATTGGCCCCTAATCACGGACCCCGCGACCGCTTTCTCTGCATTCTCTGCACGTCGTGATGTCGCGGAAGGCCGCCGGCTAGACTTTACCTCCAGAGGCGGAGAACCCTTCAACGACAGGTTTACTGTGAGTGAGTTGCGCTCCGCTCTTGCTTCGTGCGCTGAAACCGCCTATGGTCCGGACGATGTGCCGTACGCCATGCTTCGACACCTGAGTGAGCGAGGCATGGCCTTTCTGTTAGATTTGTTTAATAGGATCTGGGTGGAGGGTCTCCTCCCAGATTCCTGGCGAATCGCTACTGTGCTCGCCTTTCGCAAACTGGGGCTGAGATGACTTGACTCCGGCCGGTTTCCGCCCAATCTCTCTAACCTCTTGCGTGTGCAAGTTGATGGAGAAATTGGTAAATGTTAGATTAGCCTTGTTCCTGGACAGCGGAGGCCATCTGTCTTCTACACAGTGCGGCTTCCGCAAGTTCCACTCCACGTCGGATGCTCTGCTCCGACTTGAAAATGCTGTCTGCGAGGCCTTCCTTCGTAGACAGCACTACGCCACGGTGTATTTCGATCTAGAGAAGGCCTATGATACTGCATTGCAATACGGTATCATGGAGACTCCACATGATGGCGATGGGGACGCCTCCCAATCTTTATACCTCAATTTTTGCGAGATCGTCGATTCCGCGTACTGGTGGGGGAAAGCCTTATCCGGCCCAATGGAGCAGGAAAGTGTCCTCAGTGTCACACTCTTTGCCCTGAACATCAACGGTATAACCTCGATGTTGCCCGAAGATGTTTTCGCTACGCTCTACGTGGACGACCTTTCGATCTCTTTTGGCGCGGCCAAGATGCCAACTCTGGAGCGTCGACTCCAAAAGGCATTAAACCGCGTCTCTCGCTATGCCGACGCCCACAAGTTTCGGTTTTCCTCGGCCAAGACTTAGGTGGTGCACTTCTGCCGCCATCCACGGCTCCACCCTGACCCAGACTTGTTTCTTAATGGGGTACGCCTGGAAGTTGTTGAATCGCGACTGTTCCCATTGGCCTATCCCCCAATGCCGCGAGGGCTTCAGGTCGATTTTTGTTGCCGCCGAATCGGACATACTCGTGTGACGCATCGCTATTTGATGGAGCACTCGCCTGCGCCTTATTGTGATGACTGCGTCGTCCCCCACACTGTTCGGCACATTCTTGTCGAATGTTCCATCTAGGTGATCTTCGCGCACGTTACCTGTCCCGGTCCGGGATGGGCGGGGTCGCTACCGCCTGTCCTTTGTTCTCGGGACGAGTGCGTGCACATTGACTGGTGGACTTGTTGACTTTTGTGGGGAGGCCGGCCTTCTCCCTTTTATTTAATTAGGTTTTGGTTATTGGTTTTCTTTGTAGGTCGCACGCTCCTGCGCCGTGGGTACGGGGACCCCCCCCCCCCCCCCCCCGACGCTGGAGCTTGCCTTCTAATTCTCATCTTCCTTTTTTACCCCTTTTTTTTCGCAAATTTTTATTTTTAAAGTAGCCTAGAACTAGGCTGTTTATTTGCGGCTACTTCTGCCCAATTGGACAGTCGCCAGATAGCTCCTTAAAAAAAAAGCCCTTTAGATTTTACCACGTGCGTCACCTACTCTTATAATGCTCTCTTTTCCGTCTATGAGCTGCGGGATGCTTTGTCTCACTGTAGTTCCAGCCTCTCCCAGTGATGATTGCACCCTCTGCTCCTGGCTCATCCAGGTTAACGAGCACGGTTGTTTCCGCGCCCACTCGGAGCCCTTCTGCGGGTTCTACTCAACCCGAGCGCTTCCCTGGTAAAGCTGGCGGCAAAAAGGGTTCACACCCTGCCCCGGCTAAAACCAGGGCTCTTCCCTTTCCCCGCAGCGTGACCGCTTCCCGTAAGGCGAAACGGCCACGCGCTTCGACCGAGTCGTTAGACTCACAGGAAGCAGCACCCCTGAAGATGGTCGCTAGGCCATCTTCCGGGGCTCCTAAAGCTGTCCCGCGAAAGGAGGACAACAACAAAGGAGCTTCGGCTCCTTCGCCCACGCCTAGTTGTGGAGCGAGTGGCTCGGAGACGGTGGTTCCTCGAAAAGAGGGCCCCCCGCCTCCGAAGCCGCAACGCCCGCCTAAGCTTTCGAGGCGGAGGGAGGAAAATACTCGCATGGCGAGCCCAACCTTCCCCAATAAGTCCTCGTAGGCGACAGCGCCCGGGGTTCTGCCCCCGGGAGGCGTATGGCCATTCCCTTGAGGGTCTTCTGTTCGAGGAGGGCTCCCGCGTCTCCTCCGAGCTAATCCTGGAGAGCATATTCCTTCAATGGAATTGCCGTGGACTCCGGGCCAACTGGGAGGAGCTGCGGAGTCTCGTCTCGTCCCGTTCCCCGTTTGCAATTTTTTTGCAGGAGACCATGCTAGGCGCGTGCCCCCTGCCCGCCCTCCCGGGGTATAAGGGTCTTGCGACCCCACCACCGCGGGATGGACGTGCTGGGGGATGCGTGGTTTACACCCGGCATGATATCTCCGTTCTTCTTTTCTCTTTAGATACCTCCTTTCAGGCAGTGGCTGTGCAGCTGCACATGGATAGGATGTATACTATCATTTCTGCGTACATTCCACCGTCAGCTGACTTCGACGCGGGGGACTTCCGCCGCGTCGTGGCACGGTTGCCGAGGCCCTATCTCTTGCTTGGAGATCTGAACTGCAGGCATCCTCTCTGGGGAGATTACTCCATAAATCCCAGGGGACAAGTCCTTGCTGATCTGATCGAAGAGCTTAAGATGGGTGTCCTAAACGTGGATGAATTTACGCATCAATTGTCCGAGACCGCTTCATTTTCTTGCCTTGACCTATCTTTGTGCTGTTTGGATGCACAGCCTGATTTTGATTGGGGGGTGTTCGATGACCTCCATGGTAGTGATCACTTTCCCATTCAAATATCATTTTCAGGGCAACTGCCGCCTGAGAGCCCACCTCGGTGGTGCTTGGCGCGGGCGCGGTGGCCTGCATTTCAGGAACTGACTGAGTTTTCTATCTCAGTCGAGGAGTTTAGGTTGGTACATGAGGCCGTTGAGTTCTTCTCCGGCAACCTCATCGCCGCGGGCCTGACTACTATTCCTAAGACGTCTGGCCATTTTGCACGCCGACCCCTCCCATGGTGGTCGGCCGAGTGTGAGACGGCCCTCAAACAGAAGCGTTATGCCTACATGCGCTATAAGCGCCGCCCGAACGATTTCACTGTCGCTGAATTTCGTCGGGCTAGGGCTAGGTTCCGGTATATTTGGAAGCTCGCCCGCCGCTCTTCTTGGCGGGCATACGTGTCTTCACTTAACGGGAAGACCCCTTTAGCAGAGGTGTGGAGGCGAGTCAAAAGGATTCGGGGCAAGTTCTCGCAGGTCCCCCTTCCCGTTCTCCAGGAGAATGGGACCGGAATCTCGGACCCCGCGTCCGTGGCGGAATCCTTCGCGACCGCTTTTTCCGCATTCTCTAGCCGGGATGCTGCTCTGCCAGCATTCAATGCACGTCGTGATGTCGCGGAGGGCCGCTGGCTGGGCTTTACCTCCAGAGGCGGAGAACCCTTCAACGACAGGTTTACTGTGAGTGAGTTGTGCTCCGCTCTCGCTTCGTGCGCGGACACCGCCCATGGTCCGGACGATGTCCCGTACGCCATGCTTCGACACCTGAGTGATCGAGGCATGGCCTTTCTGTTAGATTTGTTCGACAGGATCTGGGTGGAGGGTCTTCTCCCAGATTCTTGCGAATCGCTACTGTGCTCGCCTTTCGCAAACCGGGGAGAGATCCTTCTACTCCGATCGGTTTCCGCCCAATCTCTCTAACCTCTTGCGTGTGCAAATTGATAGAGAAATTGGTAAATGTTAACTTAGCCTTTTTCCTGGACAGCGGAGGCCATCTGTCTTGTGCACAGTGCGGCTTCCGCAAGTTCCACTCCACGTCGGATGTTCTGCTCCAACTGGAAAATGCCGTCTGCGAGGCTTTCCTTCGTAGACAGCACTACGCCATGGTGTTTTTCGATCTGGAGAAGGCCTATGATACCGCACGGCGATACGGTATCATGGAGACTCTCCACACGATGGGGGCGAGGGGACGCCTTCCAATGTTTATATCTGAATTTTTGCGAGATCGTCGATTCCGCGTACGGGTGGGGGGAGCCCTCTCCCGCCCAAAGGAGCAGGAAGAGGGTGTCCCGCATGGAAGTGTCCTCAGTGTCACACCCTTTCCCCTGAGCATCAACGGCATTACCTCGGTGCTGCCGAAAGATGTTCTCGCTACGCTCTACGTGGACGACCTTTCGATCTCTTTTGGCGCGGCCCAGATGCCAACTCTGGAGCGTCGACTCCAACAGGCATTGAACCGCGTCTCTCGCTATGCCGAAGCGCACAGGTTTCGGTTTTCTTTGGCCAAGATTAAGGTGGTGCACTTCTGCCGCCATCCACGGCTCCACCCCGACCCAGATTTGTTTCTTAAAGTCGTGCGCCTTGGTGTGGTTGAGTCGCACCGTTTCCTTGGTCTTGTATTCGACCGACGCCTCACCTGGGAGGCTCATATTCGCAGCCTTAGGGTCTCTTGTACCCGCGCCATGGATATTCTCCGTTCTGTGACGTTCAGCGCTTGGGGCGCTGATAGGGCTACTGCCCTACTTTTTTTATCGATCCTTTGTTCTATCGAAGCTCGACTACGGATGCGAGTTTATTGCGGAAGGTGGATTCGATCCACCACACCGGCCTCCTTTTTGCGACTGGTGCCTTCCGCACTTTCCCCATTGAGATCCTGTTGGTTGATGCTGGGGAGATGCCACTCGCTCTGCGCCGCGTGCAGTGCATCACTCGCCTGTTCGCGCGAGCACGGCGCCTTCCTCTGTCGCCAACAGCTTTCACTGCATCCGCAGCTGATCTCGACGGTGCCTATGTAGCCGAGAGATGCCAGTCATACCCTAAGCCCTTTGGGTTTAGGGCCAGGAAACTCCTTCGAGAGCTAGATATAGCTCTCGGGCCGGTGGCGCCCCTGGTTCTGCCCAGGACGCCACCCTGGAGGGTACAACATTTTGCTATTTGTCGCCACGCCTCTGCTCCCAAAGCTTGTACGGCGCCGGAAGTATTGCGTTCGACCTTTTTGGAGCACACCTCATGTCACGCTGGAACCGTTCCAGTGTATACGGATGGCTCCAAGTCCTAAGAGGGGGTCGGCTTCCACGTTGTATTTCCTCTGTTTGAAGTCAGCGGGGCTCTGCCAGGCGCTGCGTCTGTCTTCACGGCCGAGCTGGTGTCAATACACCACTCGGTACGCGAGATTACGCGACGTGCCCGGTTCGGAGACCGGATATTGATCTATAGCGACTCATGAAGCGCCCTGGGTGCTCTCGGGGCATTGGAATCTCCACATCCCTTGGTTCGCGATATCCGTGACGCCACGGTTTTGGCGAGCCGGGCAGATGTCGAGATTATCTTCTGCTGGGTTCCTGGACATGTAGGAATTGCCGGGAATGAGGGCGCCAAAGAGTCCGCGAGGACTCTGCGACTGGACCAGTGTTTCGCTCTTCCTCACACCGACTACATGGCAGGAATACGGGCAGCTCTTCGGACTGCTTGGCAAAGAAGATGGGAGACGGTCGAAGGGAACTTAAAGTTGCGTGCCATTGCGCCGCGACTGTTCCCATGGACCTATCTCTCAATGCCGCGGCGGCTTCAGGTTGCCTTCTCTCGTCTCCGAATCGGACACACTCGTGTGACGCATCGCTATTTGATGGAGCGCTCGCCTGCGCCCTATTGCGTCGTCCCCCAGACTGTTTGGCACATTCTTGTCGAATGTCCCAGTCTGGGTGATCTTCGCGCACGATACCTGTCCGGTACCGGGATGGTCGGTGTCGCTCCCGCCTGTCCCTTGTACTCGGGACGGATTCGTGCACATTGACTTGTTGACTTTTGGGGGGAGGCCGGGCTTCTTCCCTTTATTGAAGGTTCTTTTTTGTTTTTTTATTGTTTTGTTTGTAGGTTGCACTCCCCTGCACCGGGGTGAGGGGGGACTTTCCCCCGCTGCCGGAGATTGCTTCCTGATTGTTAAGTTTTTCCAATTTATATCATTGTTGTTTTCATATTTTTATTTTCAAGTAGCCTAGTTCTAGGCTGTCGTGTTTTTCGGCGACTTATGCCCAAGTGGGCAGTTGCCAGATGGGCTCTATAAAATTTAAAAAAAAAAACGCCCTTTTTTAGAATGTGTGTTGTGCTGTTTTCTTTTAGTCTTTTACTTTTCCCCATTTTTTTAGTGTTTCCCCACGCCCCTTATGACCTTTTTCGGGCGACCCCGTTTTATCAGTGCTGCCATTAAGAGTCCATTAGGATTGGGCGGCTGACACTGTATTCCCTTAAATAAAAATAAAATAAATTATAATACACCTACTCAATAACCTTATTACCTAATAAGGTTATTGAGTAGGTGTAAATAAAAGAAAATCAGAAGGATGTTAAAATTACCATTTGTCATTAACTTTCTTCCTGAAAATTAAATTAGGCTTGAACCAAAAATAAATGCAAATATCTTTTCTTCCTTCCTCCACAGACTCACCTATGAAAAGACAGCCGAATCTTCCAGTCAGCTTCACCCCCGCCCCTTGGGGAGGGCTTTCTTTAAATTTTTTGTACCTCATGGAATTTAAGAAGAAAAGAGATATATAATTTGCAATAACTTGCCAAAGTTCTAAACTTTACTTTTCAAAGAAATAAAGTTGTATATTTTGTTTAAAATAGGACATTCATTTCCTTTGTATAAAGTTTTAAAATTTATAGTCCTCTGTATCGCGTGCGCCTTCTCGCGCACACACATTATATATATATATATATATATATATATATATATATATATATATATATATATATATATATATATATATATATATATATATATATATATATATATATATATCGAATGTATTACTTTTTACCTGACTTTAAGAAGTGTTCGTGTTAATGGGAAGGATTTCCTAGTTATCAGGAGCTTTACCTTTTACTTGTAATGATAAAAATGATGATGATAATCATAGGCAAATTCTCATAATATTAGTTGTGTTCGCGATACCACTTAACTTCTCTTCGTCAACTTAAAAATTGTATTCCTCGTCGTTACCACCTAATAACTTGTATTTTTTCGTCGTCACCACACATTGCCGATCGTCGGCATATTGCGCCACTGCCCTCAGTTGAAAAGTGGCGGGAGGCAGAATTTGGAGAGAGCTGCAGATCGAATCGACCTCATGCTAGTTACAGGTAAAGGTAATGGATCTGATCTTGTTAAAGGTCATTTACCCATTCATCATATTTTTTATAGGAGTGAGCCGGCTCCCACTCCAGTAGCCCCCACCCCGCCATTGAAGGCATAGTGTCTGCTATCCTTGAGGAAAGAGGGCAAGGCGGACTGCTCAGGAGAGTTACCACACCCGGCCATTTCCCTAACATAATTCCGTTTTTTGTTTTACAAATTTTGTGGTGGCTCTGCCCTCCTTTGGTTCTCATCTTTTTGATGCGCCTGGGTGCGGGGGTCACATTTATTCGTCGTCTTGGACGCACAGCTGATACCAAGTAAATTGTATTCTTGCACTCTCCCTACACACAATTTGTACTACTCATAACACTAATCATTTGTACTCCAGCCACCTTATATTTCAGACAACTTAATTCTATTTAAAGTTACGTGCCTCATTCCTAGACCGTTCTCTTTTAATTGTTAACAATTTTTATGCGTAATGTATTTCATTACCTACAACTTGTTAATTTTTTTATAAAGATAACTCAAATTTTATCCATCGTTCGCAGGACATTTTTCAATCGCTGGAACCACTTCCAGGACAATTGTTTTTTTATTATTCCTCTTTAATCAAATTTTGATACAAAGATGAAATAAATACATTCCTCATTATCGTGTTATATGTTTGTTATTGTTTGTTGATACTGTTTACAATACCATTGTACTTTCGCTCCTTCGCTATAGTATGTATGTCGGCTTCAGCTAGTTGCCAGCTAACCTTTATTTATTGGTA
The DNA here is from genome assembly GCA_963969495.1 of Ceratothoa steindachneri. NCBI lineage: Eukaryota > Metazoa > Arthropoda > Malacostraca > Isopoda > Cymothoidae > Ceratothoa > Ceratothoa steindachneri. Next base: position 122,920,080 of record OZ018325.1, read on the forward strand.
AGGAAACTCGGTGGCTGGCAGTAATTTTATTTGTAAAAATTGCTTCCCTACTTCGTCATTCATCTTAAGCAGCCATTTGTTACTTTTTAAATGGTTAAACCTGAAGCAGTATTCTTTTGGATCAGAAGGAATATCAAAGTGGTCATCGGGAGAAGGAATAAGTAGTTATTGTCTCCTAAATGTGTATGATACTCATTGCCTCCAAGAATTCTCTCCTTGTCTTAGCAGATATGTAAATCTACTTCCTCCCTCCAAGGAAGGTAACGCTCCTTTTCCCTCTTGGCTTACGGTCTAGTAGAGTGGAAACACCGTTCCTATTTCACCAAGTTAAGATACAACCAGTGTGTTAAGTGATCGAATGCATTCCCGATTCGAGTTTACTTCTCCTCGGCTCTCATATACAGTAGATCCCACTGTGAAATAAAAAGCAACTTAAATGAATGCAGATCGTTGTACAACCCGCAACAATTATCTTTTCTTTCCCATCATATCTGATCTTCCAAAAGCTGGTTTGCTCTTGCTCTAGTTTTACCACGGTCCATTTATTCCTTCACTAAATTATTAAAAAAGATCGAAGATATAACTACAATTGTTTCCGTTAGTGTAAAGCAATGAATCGCATCCTGTTATACTTCTCATCCACTTCGGAACGTTCATGCTTCAGAACATCATTCTAGCGAGCCCCAGAAACTGAATCACTTGTCCTTTGGTGTCGCGTGTCGCAGAAAAATTAACATTTTCTAATGATTTCCGTCGGTGCCTAGGCTAAAACAGTGAACAGAAAGATATAATGATAATTAGTGCGGTTAGTGTATAGCAATAAATATCCTACACTGTTTCCACAATCCTGTAGGATGCTCCTTGTCCAATCTAGAAAGTCATGCTTCAAAACATTCTAGTTCCCCACCCCGACCCCACCAAAACACGGAAGCTCGACCTGCTCTGAGTGGACGAGGAGCCTCCCACAAGATGCTGGATGCTGCAAGCATTGGGCGGTGTTATTTATTGCTCTGCACTACCCGCACCAATTCAAGGATGTTTATTGGAACTGATGTTATGTAGAAAGCAATTCGATTGTTTAATTTTTCTGCAGATTTGATGGACGTGGTTTCAAGATTTTGACATCTAATTTGCTTCATTTCAAAGAACACATCCTTTGAGACGCGTTAGAAACTGATTGCAAGTCCAGGTTAAATATTTTGTTCCGAGATTTTTGCGATTGACACAATTTCTCACCTATACTCATCTCTCTGTGGCTTGAACCCCCAGATAGTTATCCCTTCCTGTATTATAATATCTAATTACCTTCGGATTCTATCAATACGGCTAGGTGGTTGGTTAGATCGTGGTTAAAATCTGTATTTGGTATTCGCTTGCTTGTATTCTACTAAACTCTCCCGTCAGAGATGTGAAAGATTGACAGATATCGGTTTAGTGGTTGTGTCTTAAAGCCTTTAAAACTAGAACAATGGCTGAAAAAAATTATGTAATAGTACCCTGAATAAGAGGAACGGAGAAAAAGACTAACAATGACACGTGAATTTCTTATTTTTTTTATAGGCAAAGTGTATGGCAAGATATTGATTAATCGTGTATGAAGAATAACCAAATGAATGATAGGGGATTGATAAAGTGAAGTTAGTTGGTTTGGTATATGTGGATCAATGAGAAAAGGAGGGATAAAAAAAGTTTGTGTGTGAATATGGAGAAAATTGTGAATGGAAATCCTCCATCGCCTATAACCAACACACTTCCCTTTCTCCCCTAAACTTAGCCACGATATATAAACAGCGAGCACACACTTTGCCTGCATACTCTCAACAGCCAGCAAGTAATACTTCCCAAGGGGAAACCTAAAGCACCATAGCCCAAACTTCTCAAACGTTACAAAAACTAGGGACAACCTATGAAAACAACCACGGACTTATAAAAACATTAACACGCACCATTCAAACACATTAAAAAACGGACACTGACAAACCTTCCTACATACAAAACGGTAAAAAATATTGAAAACCATCGAAAGACTACTCAAACAACAGGGAATGGGACACGCACGAGAGTTTCTCCCTGACCGCAGTCAATCAACACCATCAAATAAAGGAGCTCTCGGTTCTCTAAGTGATACGGTGATGCACTAATAGCGTCAAGGTGCCAGATTCAATCCCAAGCGAAAGCGGACACAAACGATCTTAGACAGCACACAGCCAATCACACCACCTTTTCCCCCCTCTTCACAGCACCACGCACACACTTGTCCTTTGTTCCAAGCAATCTTACTGACGGGTTGTCCACCTACATCTGATTCGGAACGGCCCCTCCTTTCCTCCTGGCTAGTGTCTAAAAAGGAAAATACTTCCCTCGGGCGAGATTGTCATGCTGATATTTATCTTGGTTTCATTATTTCGGTCAGAAACGGATGGCGTTCCTACGTCACGTATGTTTCGCATTGGCTTGACCGACACAAACATGGCTTTATAACACTAGAAACCAGACAGTGCAACACATATTGACATGTCCAGCACAACAGAAAACTTAAAAATACAGGGAGGGTTGGAACTGTGCGAGAATCACGTTCGGTCCATGGAATTTTCAAAGTTGACAAACTAAGGGATGGACCTTAGTAATTGACAACTTCAGTAAGTAAGAAAAGCATTACCATGTTATAAGAATATGTGGAGTAATTAGGTGGTGAAAAATATTTATGTTGAAAGTAGGGTATGTCTCCGAGGGAAAAAAAATATTCGGACTGTGGTTTGATTAACAGATTAGTGTGTAACACGAGAAGTGATGAAGCCATGGTTGTTAAATATATTTATGGATTAAGTGCTAAGATAATTACAGATACGAATGGTGACGGGAGATGAGGGATGGATGCTGTTTATTTTGGTGTATGTTGATGACCTGTTATGTACGCAGCGAAAATGATTTGGAAACGTTGATTGAAGCGTTTATCAGTTTATGTAACGAAAGAGATTGAAAAAAGAGTAATGTGATGGTGTTTGGGTGTGATATTAGAGTATATGTTGTTTTAAGTATCTCGATAAGATATAGCCCAATCAGTGTCAACTTCACCAGTCAAGCACCCTCTTACTACACTGCAAAATTAGTATCATAACCCCAAACAAGCATTTAGACCAGCTCGCAATTGACCACGACGTTACGCTCACAACTTTGCAGTAATGATATCGCAGGTTATATGGAAGGGAAAACCTTGTTTGCTTTAGACCCTCATACACATTAAATATACCTGAAATAACCAGGAAGCATTATCGCACCGACACAAATCTTCAATCACTCTCTCACAATTATGCAAAGGTCTAAATCTACCCATCGTTAAGCCAAACCAACCACCGACTGACCCCGCATCATACCGTCCTTTTTCTCTACTCTGCACTCCTTCCAAAATTCTGAAGTATCTAGTGATCAACTCCTTTATCTCAGTAGACACCTGCAATACGGATTTCGCTCCCTTTTCCCCTGCGCTTAAAAAGCACCGCACTCTGCAACCTTCTCCCGCTCACAAAAGAAGGCTTCAACAACTCGCATCACCAATCAGGACCGTAGAGGCCACAATAGACATTAAAACCTTAATGTATTCAAACATTTTCATCAACGCAGTACTAAACGCTACACTTGACACAAAGTACAAAAAAAGGCTCACCAAAACTCAACCAATCACGAACATACGCAATTGCTCCAGGCGGGGATATGTACTCTTCAACTCTCTCTTATATAAGATACCCATAATGATTCCAACCTCACACTCCGAAACGCACCCAAGTTGTTCAATGTCTATAGCTCTAACTTACAACACTCAAATGCTGGCTGCAACAGAACGTCATGACCGTCTCCCTCCCCCCGCAAAATCTTCCATTACTCTTCAACCTGCAAACCAGTACAATAAGACCATCATATTAACAAGCACCATAATTATCTTAAACAAAATACCAATAGCGCTGTCACACTGGAATCGAAAACACAACAAACATTGAACAAAGCTAACACAAAATTCAACACTCGCTGGAACCACATTCGCATATGCTAGTATCCCCTAGGGACCGAATCTTACATCCACTTACCACATTATACTACTAAAGACAAAACAAAACACTACGCCTCGCCACAGGATGTCTGCAGCACACCACCCCAGTTGGCTACCGACATATGAGAAACGAAATAAATGTCCATGAAATACCATATATATCTTTACAGAACGCGATTTCTCTATATTATACGAAACCCGAGTCACTAAATGCAATATCCATACTATCCCGCAATACCTTGGTTTAAAAACTAAGAAATATGGGGTCAATCTCTGAATTATTTCGCTCAGTCGGCATGTACCCAAGAATGTGCTGAATAGTAGTCGCTGCCCAACTTCCGAAATTACGCTGCGACCATTAGATGGGATTTGATCATTCTTTATGTGTAGCAAAGAGTAATCAAGTCCCCGTCGTTTTCCTTCTCCTTGACCAAAACTACTTCAGCCTCGAAGTTTCCACGGTTGTAATCAGAAATAAAAGGTTAATTGCCTCATGTGGGTTTGTTACCTGATTTTACTCTACTTGTTCTAAACGATGAAGCAAACTAGCTGGACATAAGCCCTCTTGTTGAGCGTTAGCATGTGTGTTAATGTGATAGAAATCATTTATGTGTAATGAAACTTATTTTCCCAGCTCGTTCGTTTTGACTGCGACCCATTGCCGTGTTTGTGAGAGGTTTGCTTGTGGCACCCTACTCACTCCCGTTAATGCAATGTTCATTAAACAACGACACTGATGGATAGTAATAATATTATGTACTGTACAGCAAATGTAAAATAGACTTGTTGATAGTTCTGTACCTTGTCTTAACTGTGTTACCTTGTGTATCTCTAATGCATTCAGTAACTGACCACGTTTATTTCTGTCTTCCCTCACCATCTCCAATCTCAGCCGTATAAATTAGTTTAATTTTGCGATGCTTATGACATTTATTAATCAATTTAAGTAGTGAGAATCTTTTCAATTAATTCTACACTCATTCAGATATGATTCAAAGTAGTTTCATAAACATATTTTGTTTCATAAATTTAAGTAAAATCCTTTTCTCAATAGTTCAATTGTCTCGTTCAAGATTCTACGAATCTCTCTAATTTAAATAGACAATTCAATTTTGCGCATTTTAGCTTCGCTTTTTATCTTGATTTTAAGTCCGCCAGAAATACTCTTCTTTTAATTGTTGCAATTAACTTTTTAGGTAAATGTAATGAATGTGATAAGTATCATTAAATTAATTTACAAGATGTGATGTCCTGTTTTTGTTGTTCCTTTTAAGTAATTTTGTAACCTCTTAACATTGGACCATTCAGTGAAGAGTTAAAAACTGACCGAGTAGAGATTGCAACACATCACTGGAGCGGCCGCTCAAGATTCGAACTCACCTTTGAGTGAGCCATTCCTTCATCGCCATGCCTTCCTATGAGTGGGCATTCTGTTAGTGTTCCGGTATGAAAAAAAAGGGTGGGGAAATCGAATTGGGAAAACCACTCTATCCTAGTATATACGCTTTCTATATATTCCTTCCCCGCTATCCATGAAAACTATCAATATGACTAGGCCAATTCAGTATGGCTCGCAAGATCTTTTGAGGTACTTCTTTTTCATCTAACTCAGTGTTTTCAACCACTTTCCACCCTGGCGCCACTATAACTTCCAGAAAACATATGCCACACCTGAGTACAAAAGAATCTAACATTATTGACCACAAAAGATTAAACAAAATTTCCTTTTGGCCAATTTAGCCGCTCATCGCTCCAACAAAAACAGAAACTACGGTGTCACAAAACTTACCACATGCTCACAACGAGCTAGTTGTTCCAACTTTTAGTCGAGCTAATGAACTAATATTTATCTCGCATGATATACTTGTAGGTTGCAGAGTTGCCATCTAGCAAGATTATAACCCCGTAAGGGGTGTGGCGATTTCCCTTCATGGCCGGGATCCAGCGCTCCGTCCGGCCCCAGCTTAGCCTCTCTTCCTTCCTTCAGATAGCCCGATTTCTCCCCTACCTCGTCGCTTTTCATACAACCTCTCCCACAACTTTCTCTGGTCAGCCTCTAATTTCACAGGGTAAATGCTGACCTCCTCAAGGCAACCACCCCCGGATCGGGGCTGAGGGGGGAGGGAACATTGTTCCCTAACCCCTGAGCTCCGGTTCGGGATGGAGGTTTTTTAACAACCTGTTTCATCCCCACCCATACCTTCCTCACATCCCTTTCCCTCTCTTCTTCACATTCTATCAATTTTACGCCATGTACAAGGTGGAGCCGCCATGCAGATGGACTGCCAGGCCATCAGGCGGGAGGGGTGGTCCCGAATGGCGGCGCCTGGCTCTGTCGGGCCTGTAAGCACCTCTTGCAGTGCGGGCTACTGCAAGAGGTGGTGAGCGATTGCGTCCCGTAAAACAAAGAGGGTCACCATGCCCAATGATGCAAAACAAAAACATCTCCCCTTAATTCCCCCTAAAACAACGGAGCCGCCCTCGTGCAGCTCCACAGAAAAGATGGAGGTACCCCCCCCTGTGCTTGCGCAGGGGACCCTCCATACCTCTTTAACCGGAGAGGAGGCTTACTCCTCTCCTATGCCTACGGGTGTAGGGGACTCCCCCTCACCCCCTTCTCTGGAGGTGCTTTCGGGCACCTCCCTATCTCCAGCGGCAGTCCCTCCTTTGCTTTCTAAGGGGACTGCCAAGAAAGCCAGCAGGCAGCCCATTGCCGACCGCCCCTCGTGCAAGCGGTTCGGTAGGGCAAACCCCCTTAGGGGGGAGAGGGAAGCCAGGCCCCTTCGGTCGCTTCCCTCAAAAGACCTGCTGGCAAGAATATTAAACCTTGCCGGGGTCAAGGCCTGTGCCTCCCCACTAAAGACTTATGACGCTGCCAAGGGAACCTGCGATGTCCTGGGAGGGGATGGCCAACTGGAGGCCCCTCCTGTGATAGGCATGGTCCTTGAGGAAAACCAGCCTCAGACGGTAGGGCCTTCCATGGGGGGAAATCCGGGCTCGGCGCCAAGCACCGAACCTGAATCCGCCCCTATGCAAGGTCCTCCTCAAACGGCTGGGGCCTCCGAGGCAGTACAAGGAGGGGAGGGATCTCCTCTGATCGGTGCCCCTGCGACCACCAGGACCTTTTCCATTTCGGAGAAGGACCTGGCTGAGGCCGGTCCATCTGGCCTAGGGGCTTCTGTCGGCGGAGGAGAGAAGCGGGTTCATTCCCCGCCCTCCTCTCCTAAAAAGAAGAAAAAGACAAGAAAGACTAAGAAGACTCGGGGCTCCTCTCCATCCGCGGGGGCTGTGGGGACGGATGGGTCTGCTGCCACTTTGGCAAGCGACCAAGCCAAGACCGGCACATCCGGCCCCTCTGCCTCCCCGGGTACGAAGCTCCTGACTATGAAAAAGACGAAAAGTGCACAGGGCGGAGCCTGGATGACATCAGGGCCCCTGATTCAGAGGTTACCTGGCGTTTTCGAGCCCGCTGGCTTCA
>OZ018325.1:122932602-122942602 GCA_963969495.1 Ceratothoa steindachneri
CCGCCTCACGCCAGTCTCTAGGAACGCATGCGGTCCGGATTGACATGTTAAAGATAGCGCACAGATGTCGTGATACTTCATCGCACACTTCCTTTAACACTTTAAGTAGAAACCCGTCCGGTCCAGGGGACTTATTCGTCTTTAGGTCAGCGATCTTTTTCTTTATTTCTCCTTCGGTGAAGTCCATTGCCTCCAGCTTTTTCCCCGAGTAGGAATCCGTGGGCTGGGGAATGGGACCACACTCACACTCTTTAGTAAACACTGAAGAGAAGTAGTCGCTGAGGAGGTTGGCATTTTCTGCATCTGAATGCTTTAATGTTCCCTCCTCATTGCTCAAAGGGCCAATCGTTCGACGGATTGCTTTACGGCTGTTCACATATCCTAAAAAACTCCTTGGGATTCTCTTTACAGAGTCTCGCCACTCGGAGTTCCTCAGACCGCTTAGCCGCCCTTATACTGGACTTTACTCTCCTGGCTAGCCTCCGGTATTTGTCAAAGTCACCCGAGATCTTCGATTGCCGGTACACATTTCTCTTCTCCCTAAGCAGTTGCCCGATTTCTCGATTAAACCACTTTGGTTGAACAGAAGACCGACGGGGGCATTTCAGAGGAATTTAACGCGATTGAAGACTCATGAATGTGGTTTTGAAACTGTTCCAAGAGTCTTCAACAGCATCGCACTCTTCTAGCCTCGCGTCAGTCAGTCCCGCGCGTAGACCTGCAAAGTCTGCTCTTCTCAAATCCAGTTTCCTTGATTTACTAGTTGCAGGCTCTGCCTTGGGGACTTTGACTACAAATCTAATTAGTTGGTGGTCACTGCCACCGAGCTCTTCGCCAACAGAGAGGTCCTCAACGATGTCATCTTCAGAGGTGAAAACCAAGTCGAGGATATTGTCTCCTCTCGTTGGCTCTCTCACCCATTGAGTGAGGAACTCGTTGTTCGTGAACTCCAGGAGTTGTGCGTTCTCGCCACAGGGTTCTCTGGTTTCCCAGTCAAACTTGTGTGTTGAAATCACCCATGACGATACACACTCTGTCTTTCACAAGTTCTCCTAGTAGCTGGTACAGATCTCTGTCCTTTTCAACGAGTTGGGCAGGAGGTCTATAAAGCACCAGGGCCCTGTATTTGGCAGGACCTATCTCTAGGTCAACACCTAGTAGTTCATGGTCAGATACGATGTTGCAATCCGTCGAGTTGAGAGTATCCTTGACATACAACATCACACCGCCACCCTCTCTGTCTGGCCTATCTTTCAAGAAGAGCTGGTAACCTGGAATCGTGAATTCACCTTCAAAATCTGGGCTTGAGGTTTTAATCCACGACTCCGTTATGGCCACCATCTCCGGTTCTTCTGTTGCTACGAGGCCACGAAGTTCTAGAAACTTGTTTCTGATAGACCTCGCATTAAACAGAAGAACTTTTAGGGAGTCCCCGACTGTAGGACTCCCTACGCTCTTCCGTTTCCCGCTTTCTTTCTCTGTGGCGGGATCACTCCACTCTTTGCGACTTCAGAAAAGGTCGTTCCTGGAGTAACACGGGTGTACTGGCGTACGTTCTCCTTTACTCGGGGTCTGACACTTCCTTTGGGTCCGCTCCACAACATCCTGGATCATGTTTGAGAGTGCAGCTTTCCCTTTAAAGGAAAGATGCACTCCGTCCCTTTTGTACAGGTCATTTCTCCCGGAAAAGGTGCGGTAGGGGTCTACAAAAAAGACTCCTTCGGCCGTACAAAGATCTCCCAGGCGTTGGTTTATGGAGACGTTCCTCGCGTGAGCATTGCGGGATGGACCTCGTCTTGGGAGTATCCCGACCACGAGAGAGAAGAGAGAGAGAGAGAGAGAGAGAGAGAGAGAAGTAACAACAAGGAGTAACAACAACAAGGTAAGAAGGTACCCTAGGAGACCTTACGGTCCATTCAAAGAGGGTACCTTTGGACTAGCAATTGAGCGGGCACAAGGCTGCTCAATTGTTTTGCGTCCCTAAACGGCCACTTTTCAAGACTTTGTCTAGTCTTGACTTGAACTGGTCAACAGATTCACTGTTGACAACTTCCACTGGAAGTGCGTTCCACATACCGCAGATACTGTAAGTGAAAAAATTTCCACACAGATTGCGGTTGTAACGCTTCAGTTCAAGTTTGAAGCCGTGATGCGCGTTCTGTTCTCACTCAGTGTGAAAATATCCCGATAGTCAACATTGTCGAACCCTCGAAGTATTTTGAAAACCTCGATGAGCTAACCACGCTGTCTACGGGTTTCCAGCGAGAACAGATCTAATTCCCTTAGTCTACCCTCATAACTTTTATGTCGGATAGAGGGAATCAGCTTGGTTGCCCTGGCTTGTACGCGTTCCAATCTCGCGATGTCCTTTCGCAATTAAGGACTCCAAAATTGCACGGCATACTCCAGGTGCGGTCGGACAAGTGAGTTGTACAGGCACAGTACAATTTCCTGGTTCCGATAACCAAACTGGCGCTTAATATAGCCTAGCATCCTTTGGGCCTTTTTCTCCGCCTCAATGCACTGTTTCGAGAACTTGAGGTCACTAGTAATAGTAACACCCAAGTCCTTCTCAGTGTCACTCGATTCAAGAGCAGTGCCCTTAAGGATATACTGAGATTGGGGGTTTCTGTGGCCGATATGCATCACTTTGCATTTGCCCACGTTAAAAGGCATTTGCCACGTGTCCGACCACTCGTTAATCTTCCAAAGATCTTCCTGCAGGCGGGCAGTATTTCCATCCTTTGCAACGTTCATACCAAGCTTGGTATCGTCGGCAAATTTGTAAATCTTCGCAACCATGTCACCGTCCATGTCGTTGACTTAGATGATGAATAGTAGTGGTCCCAGGACAGAACCTTGAGGCACCCCGCTAGTAACGGGCACCCACTCAGAAGACTGTCCATTTACCACCACCTGTTGCCGTCTGCCACTTAGCCAGTTCTCGATCCAGCCGGCTACCTTTCCGTCTATGCCAAGCGCTCGCACTTTCCGGAGAAGGCGGCGGTGTGGTACCTTATCAAAGGCTTCCTGAAAGTCTAGGTAGACCACATCCACCGCCTTGTCCCGATCGTGCTCACTGAAAACGAAGTGGAAGAATTCTACAAGGTTCGTCAGGCATGACCGTTGCCTTCGGAAGCCGTGCTGGGAACTCCTCAGTAGCAGGTTTGACTCTAAATACGACGTCACTTTGTCCACCATGATGCTTTCCATGAGTTTACCGACTATCGAAGTCAGACTGATAGGTCGGTAGTTCGACGGTTGGCTACGGTCTCCTTTCTTGAAGATAGGAGTCACCTCCGCCTCACGCCAGTCTCTAGGAACGCATGCGGTCCGGATTGACATGTTAAAGATAGCGCACAGATGTCGTGATACTTCATCGCACACTTCCTTCAACACTTTAGGTAGAAACCCGTCCGGTCCAGGGGACTTATTCGTCTTTAGGTCAGCGATCTTTTTCTTTATTTCTCCTTCGGTGAAGTCCATTGCCTCCAGCTTTTCCCCCGAGTAGGAATCCGTCGGCTGGGGAATGGGACCACACTCTTTAGTAAACACTGAAGAGAAGTAGTCGTTGAGGAGGTTGGCATTTTCTGCATCTGAATGCTTTAATGTCCCCTCCTCATTGCTCAAAGGGCCAATCGTTCGACGGATTGCTTTACGGCTGTTCACATATCCAAAGAACTCCTTGGGATTCTCTTTACAGAGTCTCGCCACTCGGAGTTCCTCAGACCGCTTAGCCGCGCTTATACTGGACTTCACTCTCCTGGCTAGCCTCCGGTATTCGTCAAAGTCACCCGAGATCTTCGAATGCCGGTACAGATTTCTCTTCTCCCTAAGCAGTTGCCCGATTTCTCGATTAAACCACTTTGGTTGAACAGAAGACCGACGGGGGCATTTAAGAGGAATTTAACGCGATTGAAGACTCATGAATGTGGTTTTGAAACTGTTCCAAGAGTCTTCAACAGCATCGCACTCTTCTAGCCTCGCGTCAGTCAGTCCCGCGCGTAGACCTGCAAAGTCTGCTCTTCTCAAATCCAGTTTCCTTGATTTACTAGTTGCAGGCTCTGCCTTGGGGACTTTGACTACAAATCTAATTAGTTGGTGGTCACTGCCACCGAGCTCTTCGCCAACAGAGAGGTCCTCAACGATGTCATCTTCAGAGGTGAAAACCAAGTCGAGGATACTGTCTCTTCTCGTTGGCTCTCTCACCCACTGAGTGAGGAACTCGTTGTTCGTGAACTCCAGGAGTAGTGCGTTCTCGCCACAGGGTTCTCTGGTTTCCCAGTCAACTTGTGTGTTGAAATCACCCATGACGATACACACTCTGTCTTCGACAAGTTCTCCTAGTAGCTGGTACAGATCTCTGTCCTTTTCAACGAGTTGGGCAGGAGGTCTATAAAGCACCAGGGTCCTGTATTTGGCAGGACCTATCTCTAGGTCAACACCTAGTAGTTCATGGTCGGATATGATGTTGCAATCCGTCGAGTTGAGAGTATCCTTGACATACAACATCACACCGCCACCCTTTCTGTCTGGCCTATCTTTCAGGAAGAGCTGGTAACCGGGAATCGTGAATTCACCTTCAAAATCTCGGCTTGAGGTTTTTATCCACGACTCCGTTATGGCCCCTATCTCAGGTTCCTCTGTTACTACGAGGCCACGGAGCTCAAGAAACTTATTCCTGATTGACCTCGCATTGAACTGAAGAACTTTGAGGGAGTCCCCTAGTGTAGGACTCCCTACGCTCTTCCGTTTCCCGGCTTCTCTGTTTTCGTGGTCACACCCTTTTTGACCACCTCCGAGAAGGTCGTTCCAGGAGTGACACGGGCATGCTAGCGCACGTCCGCTTTCGCTCTGTTTCGAACGCTCCTTTGGGTGCGTTCCACGACATCTTGAATTAGATTGGCGAGAAAGGCCTTCCCTTTAAAGGAGAGATGTACCCCGTCCCTTTGGTAGAGGTCGTCTCTACCGATAAAGGTACGATAGGGGTCCACGAAGAAGACTCCTTCTGCCGTGCAGAGATCCGCCAACCTTTTGTTCACTGCCACGTTTCTTTCGTGAGCGGTTCGGGATGGACCTCTTCTCGGAAGCATTTCAACCACCACACGTTTGCGGGTTTTAAGCCCTATGTCGTCCACAGCTCCCATCACTGTTTGGATGGTCTTACCACTGAGGCCCACTTTACCCCCTCTGAGGTAGATGTCATTGCCGCTCACCATCAGAGCAACAACAGAATTCTCAGAAATCTGAGCTTTCTCTGCCTCTACTCTGATGGTGTGGTTACCCCGTCCTGACAGGCAGCTTACCTTCACGCTAGTGCGAAGGCGGGCCGCTAGCAGCGGCTGCAGATCCCGTGTTTGCGAGTCACCAATGAGGTTGACCTTCGGACACTTGGTCTCTGAAGACGGGCTCTTCCCTTGCGGAAAAGAGAGAGAGAGAGAGAGAGAGAGAGAGAGAGAGAGAGAGAGAGAGAGAGAGAGAAAGAGAGAGAAAGAGAGAGAGATAAAGAGAGAGAAAGAGAGAGAAAGAGAGAGAGAGAGAGAGAGAGAGAGAGAGAGAGAGAGAGAGAGAGAGAGAGAGAGAGAGAGAGAGTTACAAGGAGTTACAAGGAAAGATAGTACCTCAGAAGACTAAGTTAGTCCATACCGAGGAGATACTCATTTAATATTTATATTCAATCTACTCGTCATAGAAATAGTATAGTAAAGTTCAAGGCTCTCCCCCTCCCCACCTCTCCCGCCCGATCTTTCGGGCAATGAAAGATGAAAAGATACCCGCTGTGCTAGAAAAAAAGTACACAAACAGGAATTTCGACAGGAAAGCAGAAATGCATTTCTACATTATTATTTTTCTTTTAATATTCTTAATCTAATTATTTTCAGTGTAATCTTATGTTTTTAGTATGTAAGCGTATTTATGATTTTATCTAACCTCCTTTTAAACGCCTCGACACTAGGGCTCGAAAAGACCTCTTCCGTTAACTGATTCCAAATATTTACTATTTGTATACGAAAAGAAATTACCGCATACATTCAATTTGTATTTTGGAGGGATTAGCTTCATACTGTTATTCCTTGTTACATTTCTGTTGAACTCGAACCAGATTGAGTAATCCACATTATCAATTCTTAAGAGAGAGAGAGAGAGAGAGAGAGAAGAGAGAGAGAGAGAGAGTTACAAGGAGTTACAAGGAATGAAGGTACCCTAGGAGACCTTACGGTCCATTCAAAGAGGGTACCTTTGGACTAGCAATCGAGCGGGCACATGGCTGCTCAATTGTTTTGCGTCCCTAAACGGCCACTTTTCAAGACTGTGTCTAGTCTTGACTTGAACTGGTCAACAGATTCACTGTTGACAACTTCCACTGGAAGTGCGTTCCACATACCGCAGATACTGTAAGTGAAAAAATTTCCACACAGATTGCGGTTGTAACGCTTCAGTTCAAGTTTGAAGCCGTGATTGCGCGTTCCTGTTCTCACTCAGTGTGAAAATATCCCGGTAGTCAACATTGTCGAACCCTCGAAGTATTTTGAAAACTTCGATGAGCTGACCACGCAGTCTACGGGTTTCCAGCGAGAACAGATCTAATTCCCTTAGTCTATCCTCATAACTTTTATGTCGGATAGAGGGAATCAGTTTGGTTGCCCTAGCTTGTACGCGTTCCAACCTTGCGATGTCCTTTCGAAACGAAGGACTCCAAAATTGTACGGCATACTCCAGGTGCGGCCGAACCAGGGAGTTGTACAGACAAAGTACTATCTCCCTGTTACGGTATCCAAACTGGCGCTTTATGTAGCCTAACATCCTTTGGGCTTTCTTCTCTGCCTCGATGCACTGTTTCGAGAACTTGAGGTCGCTAGTGATAGCAACACCCAAGTCCTTCTCAGTGTCACTCGATTCAAGAGCAGTGCCCTTAAGGATATAATAAGATTTGGGATTTCTGTGGCCGATATGCATTACTTTGCATTTGTTCACGTTGAAAGGCATTTGCCACGTGTCCGACCACTCCCCAATCTTCCAAAGATCTTCCTGCAGGCGGGCAGTATTTCCATCCTTTGCAACGTTCATACCAAGCTTGGTATCGTCGGCAAATTTGGAAATCTTGGCAACCATTTCACCGTCCATGTCATTGACGTAGATGATGAATAGTAGTGGTTCCAGGACAGAACCTTAAGGCACTCCGCTAGTAACGGGCACCCACTCAGAAGCCTGTCCATTCACCACCACCCGTTGCCGTCTGCCACTTAGCCAGTTCTCGATCCAGCCGGCTACTTTTCCGTCTATGCCCAGCGCTCGCACTTTCCGGAGAAGGCGGCGGTGTGGTACCTTATCAAAGGCTTTCTGAAAGTCTAAGTAAACCACATCCACCGCCTTGTCCCGATCGTGCTCACTGAACACAAAGTGGAAGAATTCCACAAGGTTCGTCAGGCATGACCGTTGCCTTCGGAAGCCGTGCTGGGAACTCCTCAGTAACAGGTTTGACTCTAAATACGACGTTATTTTCTCCACTATCATGCTTTCCATGAGTTTACCGACTATCGAAGTCAGACTGATAGGTCGGTAGTTTGACGGATGGCTGGGGGCTCCTTTCTTGAGGATCGGAGTCACCTCCGCCTCACGCCAGTCTCTAGGAACGCATGCGGTCCGGATTGACATGTTAAAGATAGCGCACACTTCCTTCAACACCTTGGGTAGAAACCCGTCCGGTCCAGAGGACTTATTCGTCTTTAGGTCAGCGATCTTTTTCTTTATTTCTCCTTCGGTGAAGTCCATTGCCTCCAGCTTTTCCCCCGAGTAGGAATCCGTGGGCTGGGGGATGGGACCACACTCTTTAGTAAACACTGAGGAGAAGTAGTCATTGAGAAGGTTAGCATTTTCTGCATCTGACTAAGTTAATGCACACTCCTCGTCAACTAAGGGCCCAATCCTACGATGGATTGGTTTACGGCTATTTACATAGCCGAAGAACTCCTTGGGATTCTCCTTGCAGAGTCTCGCCACTCGGAGTTCCTCAGTACGCTTAGCCGCCCTTATGCTGGACTTCACTCTCCTGGCTAGCCTCCGGTACTCGTCAAAGGCACCCGAGATCTTCGATCGCCGGTACAGATTTCTCTTCTCCCTAAGCAGTTGCCCGATTTCTCGATTAAACCACTTTGGTTGAACAGAAGACCGACGGAGGCATTTCAGAGGGATGCAACTTGATTGAAGACTCATGAATTTATTTTTGAAATTGTTCCACGAATCCTCAACCTCTTCGCATACCGCTAGCCTTAGATCAGTCAGCCCAGCTCGAAGGCTTGCAAAGTCTGCTCTTCTCAAGTTAAGTTTCTTTGATTGACTGGCAACAGACCTTACCTTCGGGATCTTGACGGTAAATCTAACTAGCTGGTGATCACTGCCACCGAGCTCTTCGCCTACAGAGACATCCTCAACGATATCATCCTCAGAGGTGAAGACCAAGTCGAGGATATTGTCTCCTCTCGTCGGTTCTCTGACCCATTGAGTGAGGAACTCGTTGTTGGCGAACTCCAGGAGTAGCGCGCTCTCGCCACAGGCTGCTCTGGTTTCCCAGTCAACTTGTCTTTTGAAGTCGCCCATAACGATGCACACTCTGCCTTGAACAAGCTCACCCAGCAGCTGGTACAGTTCCCTGTCCTTCTCAACGGTTTGGGAAGGGGGTCTGTAAAGCACCAGGGTCCTGTATCTGACAGGACCTATCTCTAGGTCAACGCCTAGGAGCTCGTGATCGGATATAATGTTGGAGTTCGAAGATTTGATTGTATCCTTGACATACAACATTACACCGCCACCCTCTCTGTCTGGCCTATCTTTGTGGAAGAGTTGGTAGCCAGGAACCGTGAATTCGCCTTCAAAGTCTCGGTTTGAGGTTTTTATCCACGATTCTGTTATGGCTACCATTTCGGGTTCTTCCGTCGCTACGAGGCCACGGAGCTCAGGAAACTTGTTCCTGATTGACCTCGCATTAAACAGAAGAACTTTCAGGGAGTCCCCGACTGTAGGACTCCCTACGCTCTTCCGTTTCTCGGCTTGTTTGTTTGTGAGGCACCCCTTTTTGCGACCTCTGAGAAGGTCGTTCCTGGAGTGACACAGGCATACTGGCGTACGTCCGCCCTCACTCTGGGCCGGATACTCCTTTCGGTCCTCTCTACGACATCCTGGATCATGTTCGACAGAAAGGCCTTTCCTTTAAAGGAAAGATGTACCCCATCCCTTTGGTAGAGATCATTTCTACCATAAAAGGTGCGGTACGGCTCCACAAAAAAGACCCCCTCTGCCGTACACAAATCTGCCAGGCGCCGGTTTAAAGACACATTCATCGAGTGAGCGGTCCGTGTTGGACCTCTCCTCGGGAGCATCCCGACTACCACACGCTTGCGGGTTTTCAGCCCACAGTCGTCCACGGCACCCATGACCGTGTGGAGGATTTTATCTGTAGGGCCTACCCTACCTCCTCTCAGGTAGAGGTCGTTTCCACTGACCATCAGAGCAACGACTGAGCTCTCAGAAATCTGTGATTTCTCAGCCTCTACTCTGATGTGGTGGTTACCACATCCTGGCAGGCAGCTTACCTTCACACTAGTGTGAAGGTGGGCCGCTAGCAGGGACTGCAGGCCCCGTGCTTGAGAATCACCAATAAGGGTGACTCTTGCACATTTGTCAGCAGGCGACTTATTCTTCCCCCTCGGAAGCGACTTGCCGCTTTCCTCTTGTATCTCTACATTTTTCTTTTTTTTCTTCTTCATCTTATTTTTCTTGTCTTTATTTGTTTTCTCTTCTTTCGTTTCTCTTTTCTCTTCTTTTTTTTCCACTTTCCCTTGCGCACCAGTAACGCTCGAATCCTCTACACTGGGGTGAGCAGCATTAAGGTCCTTTTTCTTCTTTTTCTTTTTCTTCTTCTCATTGGCTTCGCATGGCAGAAGTGGGGCTGCCAATGCAGTTTCACCTCCTTGGGCTGGAGTCGCATCGGCGGAACCACCCA